>JANBWZ010000028.1:0-456302 GCA_026743855.1 Pleurotus sapidus | reverse complement strand
ACTGGTACTCTGCTTTCGAAACTAACCGGCAGATCGTCTCGATGTCACGTCAACCGCTATTCCTCTGCTCACCTTGATTTCTGACATCCGACGTCATCGTTCGAAGGTGTGAGGCAGGCATCGCGATCACGTGATATGTTGTTATCTAACTCCGGTCGAGCGCTTATTACGAACCCTAATCAATCGCAGCCATTACATTCGACCTTGATATCCGAACAGAAATAACGCATCATAGACATGACCGGTTGGACGACAAAGAAACGAAGCAAATTTCTTAAACCTTACATCGAATCGTACGCTAAAACGTCGGCAAATTCACCGGAACGAGTATCATGGAGAAAGGATTTATACGAAGCATGGGAGAACCATTTTGGAAAGTTGACTTCAAAAGACAAGCACGTAAGTCATTCGCTTATAGTCCGAACATCAATCATCATAATGGTCATCAGATGATCAGCAGTTACTTCAATAACAACTTGAAAGGGAGTAGCAGACGGGCCAGACCGTCATCCAGCAATATCCAATCGAAGTCCGACGATGAAGATGAAGAATGAAGCCGACGAAACTGATGAGCTGGAAGCCAATGGCGTCGAGATCGATAAGGGCCACGGACAGGGATTAACGGAACCATCGACAAGTACGGCAGTGAGTGGTGTACCAACGTCGTCATCTTCGAGTTCTGCACCGCGTACGGGACCTACACCCGACAAGAAGAGTTCGACGTCCGCTGTTCAGCTTGCCGTTGCAAACGACGATGTTCCTGAATCAGCATCGAACACGGCACCGAGCGATGTACCCACACCGTCGTTTCCCCGTTCTGTCCTTGCTCCAGGACCCACATCCGCTGGTCAAGTCGAAATTGCAAAGGACGAGATTTCTGAAGCGGCGTCAACGTCTAATAGGTTGCGGGATAATCGCCAGTCGGACGGACAAGAACTCAGTGCTTGCCTGCGTGATGCGGATAGCAGCAGCAAACAGTTCGCGTCTGTAGTGTATCCGACAGAACTGCCTCGGTATGCTACTCTCACTAAGTTACATATAGACACTGATCACTAGACAGGCTACGTCGCTATTTGGGAGTAGAGAACATAGTGGTAGATGCTGAACTACCGGGACTCCGTCCAGCTGACGTCCGTGTACGATATGAAGATGGGATATTGCGTCTGTTTGCTGGGAAAGATGATGAAGAGGGACTACCCGATCTGCGTCGTACGTATGACGGTGCGCTTCGAGTGGGGCCGCAAAACGTAGGCCTCTATCTTCATTTTTTAAAGTGCATCCTCTAAACACGTCATTCCAGACCGACCGTATCATCTGTGGTATGGCGGATGGCATTTTGAGATTGATCCTCGCGCGAAATAAGGTCACCGAAACAGCGAACACGCCTGAGGGAGAGAGTATCAAGATAGATGGTAACGTACAACGATAACAGGTATTAATCGGCCGAGGACTAACGAATTATCAGACGGACTTCCCACTGAATTTGCCTGATTGCATCATCCAGTCGCTAAACCGAGACTATGTCCTCCCAAATTTCTTGTTGCGATGTTTCAAAGGACAATCCCGTTTCGTAACGATGTATTGCCCAGTCTGTTTGCGCGTAGTCCCCGAGATATAGTCTCTGCCGTATCATAGACAAAGACGTTCATTACTTCACCCGCATGTACAACAACCGTTTCATTACCATACTACTTGCAAATTAGCCTCGTTTGATGATCGACGCCACCGTCCCAATATTGTATTGCAAAGTCTGCTATCAATTCGTGATGATATCGAACACAGGTGCCGGGCGTTCAATTCCGCACGTCGGCCAATCTGTCCTATAAGTCTGATACCACTTAGTCACCTCTATGAGACGTAATTCATATTCGATGTCTTCGTGCAATATCACAAGGCAGTGTTACCTTAGTCGCCAAAACAGTATTCGAATCTGACAGTGACGCTCGAGTTTAGTGTTGCCCCCATTCGCGCTATCTGGTGTAGGGTATAGATCAATTACCGTTCGGAGGGATATCTGGAAAACCCTTGCCATTGGAAACATTTCGAACGTCGAAGTGAGCAATATAATGTCACTGCCGTGGAATGCAAGGCTCGTCCATCATGTCCGCACTCGGATCGGCTCTAAAACCAAGACCATTCGTTATCTGCCTTTTCTTCCCGCAAACTTCTTCGAACCATGAGCTCGTGCCTGTCGAAGCATTGAGACCTCTCAGCAAAATCGACAACGTATCATCCCTGGACACCAACGTGTGGGTACCGAAAAAGGTGCGACTACTCATCACGCGATACCCACCTAGGGCGTTCAACATCATGTAGAGGAATAGAGGGTCCCTATACGACCCTCGCGACGAGATCATGATTTTCCGAGACGACATGACCAGCGATGCAGAAGGGACGATGTGTACACGGTTCACTTGTTTCGTCAGTAAACCGGCCGGATCCAGTTATTCGTTCAATCTTGCACTACAACGATGGCTGCCTGGCATACCTTGGCATGGAAATGTTCTGGTTGTCGCCCAGAGGGCGTCTGACCTTAAGCCTATACACGTCGATGGCGATATACTACAAGAATTCAAAATCTTCTTAACCAAGTGAGCATGTAGATACTTGAACCAAAAGGCGGTTAGTTTATCGTCTCAGACAGACACTCGTATGTCCTCTACGAGAGCTAGTGGAATATATTCAAGATGACACGGTAATGCGTCGATGCTCACACAACACGTCATGGGATCCCGTATCCAACGGAGGGAACTACTGGAATGTGTTCACGTCGGACGAGGTTGTCTTGATCATCATGCGATTTGTCGATTTTCGGACACTGGTCTCGCTAGGACGAGTCTGCAAGCAATTCAGCAACATAGCGCGGACGGCGACAAAGGACCTCGTTCAGGCCGTCGTCGCCCCTTTTGTTGCGAAGACCTCTCAACAATACCTATTCGATGAGATGAGAGCAACACAGAGTTTGATATTCGGGGATGTCGTCCTCCAAATCATCTCCAACCGGTATTGGGACGTGACCGAACTCCACATTTCCGTTCCGTGGAGGGAACGATTGCGGGTACAGCTCTGGTTTACTCGAATTGGCTTCATCAGCACGGGTGCTACGGATCGACGATACAATGACTGTGACACCTTCGTTATGACACACGAACTAGTGAGTCTTCGCTTTGTCGACAATGTGACGTCGCTTAGTTATGGCAGGACGCCAAAAAAATTTGCATATCCAGCAGAGTGGGGGATGACCATGCCTGGCGCCCTCCGTTTTCCGCTGGTACATCCTCAAGTGGATGTGTCATCAGCTCGACCACCGTCTACAGCTTTTACACTAACGTCAGTCACCACGGTGTCGTGCTAGCAGAAGATAGCAATCTGGAAGGGCATTATGTTACACATGGATATCGACTGTCCGTCGCAGGAAAAGGGCTCGGATTCCCGTGCGGGTTGGAATGTTCTGGGCGATACAGGGGCTTAGCTATGCAAGAAGGTTCTAACAGATTGGTCTGGGGTGGTCCGACTTGTACGCGAAACCCTTGTCCATGTGAAATCGCTATAACGGACAGAAATCTCGAATGGTCTCTTTCTAAACAAGGTATATGTCAGAATGACAGATGTGCTAATAGCGGTCGGAGGGACTTTAGATAAACCTAGAACGTAGAAATGACAGTACGAATATGCTTTCCCGTTCGATCCTACTCAAGAGCTTAATCCAACGGACAGCTTTTCTCATTGATGAGATCCCTACATCCTGTCTTCTATCCGACGGTGTCTACGGCATTCACGTCGTGCCTGATGAAGAACGCTACGGCCGTGTTCGCTACTGTTTACGTAGTGGAGACTTGTGGCCCGTCGCCTTTTTGGGCCTGCTTCTACCCGAGGCATCTGGCACTCGGTATAAACTAACGATGCCAACTTTGGTGGGTAACTTTTAAGAGTCTGGCAGATCGATTGACGCGTATATCAGTCCTTTGGGTCCCTCGAAGACAATATTGATATGCTCGTACTCGGCCGCCCTGGACCTGAATTCGGGGCTATAGACGAAGTGTACAAAGACCAGATAAAACACATGCGCAACTTGATGTTATCAGAGGCCCGAAGACTGAAAAGTGGCCTAGTACGTCGATCATTGGCAAGGCGCTCGGTGAATAACCCACAAAAGCCGTCAGGCCACCACTTCACCCCTTCCACACAGCAGCAGTGGTAATGAGGTCCTTCACGTATATCTCCCTGACCAATTCGAGGTAGAGGCTTACACGTCGCTGCCATCCTAAATGACAAACTATTACTCAGAACCCTACCCCAATATCCAAAGTTGTTGCCGAAACCGACGGTACGGGCTTGGTACATCTTACGAACTAGACTGATTATACGCAGATCCCTTTTTGGGAACGATGTACGAACCAACGATTTTCCAAAGGATCAGCACGTCCGGCACAGAATGTAGTAATCTGAAGGTCGTCCAACGACCTATTTATGATGTCGCCAACAGGCTAGTTCCGCCTTCAAGACAGTACGACGTGTTGAAGACAGGAACGCTTGTTCTCGTGAGAGCACATTTAAGTGCTTTCGTTGCCGAATCGCAACTGGTCAGTCAACAATGACGCGCGACAAGTAGATACTGATATCATATAGGATTGGCGCTTCGACCTATTAGAGATAAAGGTCATCGCGACGGAGGACGAAACAGTCATGCTCAATAATGGCCGTGACAGAGACAGAGAATAGAACGCGTGATACACATGCACGACGCGAACATTACAGAACTCATAGTGCAATAACCATTTTATCACATACATGAAACATGAATTATGACCCGGCGCATTTATATCGTACTCAATTCGTCCTTGTCCGTACCGTAATTGCCACATAAATTGTTCGATACATACGGGCTGGATATAGATGCCAACGGTCGGCATGTCTCGACCTTCAATCTTTGTATACCATCCCAGTCTTCAGTGAAAAATATAGAGACAGCGAACGCTGAAATAGGTGTGAATTTAACCATAGTATTTGCGGAACCCATGAAGAATACACTTCACGGCTCATCCTGCTAGCCGAACGTTGAATTCATAAAAATACTATCGCAAATTCAAATCGCCAATGCGTGGCGATGTTTAGATTTATAGGTAGTTGGCGCAGTACCATTCAGAAGAACGGTGCACGTCGGCCACTAAACGTTGAAAACGCACCAAGTAGAACGTGGTCTAACCGAGTTATGGGCTCTTATTCAATGTTAGGGGCAATATCACGTGCGAATATCAAACTCGTGTACCAGCCGAACGAGAACACCGAGGTCACGCAACAAAGTAAGAAATCGACTCCATAAACATATAAAGCCATCCGCAAACGCATACAACGATGTTACCGGGTGATAAACAAGGATCGCATTATTATCACGCTTACACAGAAGGTCCCGAGATGTATTCCTCTGATTATTTGGTGTGCAAAATCTCACTACATTACCGACAGAGCTTCAAGGTGGTTCGAGCCATGATTCTCATTACAAATACATGGACGACGATGTGAAGCAGCTAGAATGTATCCGTCCATCGGAATGGCCGCACCATCTAGATTCCCCCCTAGCAGAAGAAGGCAAAACGCGCGTGCTCCAGTATCTGAAGGGAAATAATCCGTCTGTTTGGCGGGTACTAGTCGAGGCGAGTGATCTATGCGGATGTTGAAAGCACCGACGTCTTAAACTTAAGGACTATATCCAGTCGGCAAAAGAAGAATCGTTTCTTGCAGAAGTCGTTACCCCAAGCTCCGACGGCTCAATTTCGGCATTCTTACACAAATCCACTAGAGGTGTCGTCTACGCTATAGGTTCCGATTCTTACGACGTCGACGATTTTCTGCACAAAGGCAGACAGCACGGTTTGAAGTTTACCAAGTCTGGCAGCGTTCAGAAGGAGTTGCTACCAACGGACGAAGCGTATCTGCTATTGTTCAAAGAAGAAGGACCCATAGCACCTGAAGAGGGACGGTTTGTCCGATTGCTGTCGTCGTCAAACTACCCGAACGCGTTAGCATTCGTACACAAGCGAGAGTTCGATAATCAAGTGATCCATGTACTTGTACTTCCAGGTCGTATAAGCTACAGTCGAGGGCCAGGTTCCGAGTTCGCCGTGACGTCGACACCGGAGGTGAAAAGAAGCGATGGCAAACTCGCCCACGACTTCCGAAAGACCGCTTATGGCCTGATCAGAGGCCAGATTGCGTTCGATTGTGTTGAAACCAGGAATATAAGCCCCAGCGAGAAGGAAATCGAGGCACTAGGAGAATGCGATTTCGACGAACTGCAAGCGGCGATACGAGTTCTGAAATACGGATCGATCAACAAAGGAGACAGAGTACGAGTTACCTCAGGGGCATACAAGGGACTCGTTGGTTGGGCCGCAGGACCGATGCTAACGGACACCGTACGAATAATGCCTATTACTCCCATCCTGAATCACGACATTGTCGGCATCGAGATTCTATCCTCCGACCTCAACAAAGTCGATTTGATAGACGGAGAGCAGGCAAAGGTTATACGAGGCCCCTTTACCGGCGTGACAGTTGAAGCTATAGAGCGTTTAGACGATTACACTGTGCACGCGCTCATCGTTACGCCCATGCTTCTTGAACCGCAAGCAAAGGTGTACAATCATGAGGTAATCCGCATAATTGAGATTGGCGATTATATCGAGGTCGTTTGCGGAGTTTACGAGGGGTGTATGGGATATGCAACGGAGGATAGATGGCAAGGTTGCCGCGTCTACGTGGATTCAACGAAACCAGCAGAAGACAACGAGTACCGGTCGTCCACGCTCGTAGGGACCTGGGTAAGAGCATAACCGTCGGTCGTATCGAGTTAACCATGTCTTCTAGATAGATGTTGAGTACCATGCCGTTAGGGTACTACGGCCCTTTCGGCCGCATGCCAAAACGGCCAATGTCGAAGAAGAGCAATATGCGACCGACGAAAAAACCGCATCACGTTTCGTAGGAATGGAAGTGTACATCGTTTATCACAAACATCTAAAAGGAACACTGGGAAGAATACTTGAAACATTCGTCATTCGCGATCAAAAAGGCTACGAACGCAGACGGTTCAATGTGCAAAGCTTTAAAAACGTTTCGTCATATACGTATGAAATGAAGGAACGAGATCTACTCGAAGCATCGTGAGTAGAATACAAAGTTTAATCGGTATCTGTACTGAAGAACAACAGCACGCTCTTACCGCTCAGGATAGCCATCAGGCACCCGACCGCTCCCAGCTATCAGATTGCGAACGATGCATACTCCCGACAACACAGACGATATCACAGATCTTCTGATGACACTTCGGAGGCTCTTTGCAGAGGACGATCCCGACCTTAGCGATCGCAAGAAGGAAATTACGGACAGGGTTTCGCAAGCGATGGCTGCAGCCGGTGAGTTCCTTTATGGTACATGACACGACCATCTGCTTCGGCTGAATTCGAATCTATTTCAGGTCAATGGTTGTTAGACCCTAGGATCATGCATCGAAAACTAGAAGTGGAGATATCAGGAACCAAAGGGAGGACACGGTTTTTCGCAAGGGGTTGTACGAGGGATGCAAAGGATACACTGTTGTAACAACACCGATCCGCAAAAACCGATAGCGACATATTCGTCCGAGTCGACTCGATGGATTCGTCCCCCATGACGAGAATACCCCTCAAGTACTTGTGGCCTAAAAATTCAACGTTCCCTCCCGGTTGGGAGTTGTCGTTCTAGGGAAACATTGGAAGCTAATGATGCGTACATTGGAAAATACGCGGTGATAACACTATGCACATACGACTTGGAAATCAACGTGCGATGTGTGTTCATCCTTCCAGGCGGTCCTTACAAATATTCGACATATCATCTTTATGTTCTTCTGGAGACGTAGGCGAATGGCTCGGATATAGATACTGAACGTCAATACGGTAGACGATATTATCATCATGTCGAAACTACAATGAGTATTAACATATCGAAACTGGAACGATTATGAGCGAGTATTACGCACAAGCCGCACAGACGGACGGAACTTACTCGCTTTTCGCTTTTCCGAGTGCTATGAACCGCTACATATTACGGTCGACAACGACATCGGCACATCACCCGCGGCTGGGTCCAAGCCATTTATCCAAGGGTCCAACTGAGTCCGCCGTCTCCTTTCTGAGAGGGGTCTTCTGCGATTTGGTCTGCTGTGTCGTTCTGAGCACCTTGATCTTACTGGGTTCAATTCTGAATTCGTCCCTATACGTTGTCGTCGTCCTCAAATGTCGAATCGTGAAAGAAACTTGCACGAGGGACCTCGGTAAAACCACCTCCAAATCAGAAGCCGGCAAGCCGACACCGTTTTTAGTGACAACGACAAGAGGTTTGAATATGTTTGTTTCTTGAGCCTTAGTGAACCTATCAACAACACCATAGCCCATAGGCCAATCCACGACGGATGACGTCCCATGGTCGTTTGTGCCCTAAACAGGCGTATAATGAGTGCAACAGTCTTTGTAGAGCGGTCACTATTCGCCTTGGATGTGAACAAAGGAGCAACGAAAGAAATTGTTCTTTCGACTCTATTCTCTCGCATTATACCCTCGTTCTTCCCAGTGCGAGACACGACTCCTTGGACGATGTTGAGAGTGAAGAGCGCCCGACAGAAGTCCTGACGGAACATCGGATCGAGGGGGCATTGCAACAGAAAGGACCATTGAGCGTTTTCCATATTATTCAATCCGTGCTTGTATGACCCTAGTCGTCCCATATGCATATCGTCGATACAGACATCTCCGATAATATCTGCAATGAATGCTTGCATCGTCCCATCTGAGGCTTTGCGAGCCCAGACCTTGCCTTCTCCATCGGATTTCCAAACGCCTCCTTCCAAGACGGATTTATTCGCGATATACGACTGAGATTGCATCGACGACGTCCTGATTCTTTCCAAGTAATCGCTGAAGATGATGAACGACTAGCGAACGAATGCAAAGAGCGTACTTACAACATTAATTCAGGTCTGAGGAATGCACTGGACGGTACAGGCTACACGGGTTAGCATTAGATGCATCTCGTGCATTCATCCTGTCGTCGTTGGTGGTTCAGAGAAACAAGCTATGTATCGTACTGGCACGCATTTAGTCATTACCTCTGTCAAAACATAGGAATGGACAATTGGCAAAGAAACCAGGGACCGCGTCGCATTTCAGTTTGATACCCCCTGTGCCGAAAGTCAGCAATCTTCGATGCGAGCATCCATTTCAAAGTCAAATCATGCTAAAGCGTGATATTTTAGCACGTACAATCAATTGAAGTGTCACATTTACCACTAGCCTTATCGCATGATAAATTCGAATCTACAGATTTACACTTCCTAATATGGAAGAACTATTGCCAATATTGATAATAACGAGAATCCGTCACGTATCCCCGGCCAACGTCCTGCATCCTCCTTGTAACCATACAACATGTCTCCGCCGCTTGGGGAAAGGGCATTCGCGACATGCCTATTCCTGTCCAATCAATTTGAAACCGCGGAGCTCGTTGTAGTCGAAACCATTCGTCCGTTATCAGCCCTCGCAGGCGTAGACAGCCTTGACTATGGATATTGGGTGACCACAGATGTAAGTGACAAGGATAACCATCGCGAAACGCAAAAACATCTATGTATAGGACTGGTGTACCGAAATTTACGACGGGAAGGAAGAACGGTTCACTTTCGAATCTGGGACTGTAACCTTTACATGTATCGCCCCCAAACCTTGGAGTCTCGATTGCGCCCCAGCCAGTCAACAACGAGGACGAATCAACAAAACAATGCAGCGATTCTTGGATCGCAATTGCAACTGGTACGGTAACGCTATAGTCGTCGCCTGCTCACCAGAGGGGCAAGTCGTGGAGTTCGTCCCCCATTACATACCCCTTTTTCAAGCACTATTGAAAAGGTAACGATACTATTTTTGTTTGCGCACAAAAAACCGCTGAACGATATCAACTCAGCGCAACGGAGTGCGGAAACCTGTACGTTTCGTTGAAATCCTACCGCTCTCGAGTCCAAGCAAAGCATTGCGACCATCGCTATGTGGGCAACCGTCAGCTTGACACCGACCTGTTCTCTCGTAGGATTTCTTTGGAGTTATACTTCATGTTCATATCCCACATGTCCGTTTCAAGCCTCGTCACATTGTCCGGGTTCAACCAGTTACTCTTCAACTTGGTCACGGCAACGTTCAAAAGATCCGTTGAAGTTCGCATCCAGCCGTTTATTTCAAAGGATGACCTTGGAAACGTCTTCAAAGTTTTCCGCGACAACCATGCAATCTTCTACGGCTCGATCCCGTTCCAGATATTGTTACGTCGAAGCTGGCCGGAGACCACTTTGAGGGTCGCCGTCCCGAGGAGGAATCTCTATCGAATCGTCGACGTGTTCATCCATCTAGGTTATACGCAGGCCCGCTTCCAAACTTCTCATATACTTGAATGCACGATACTGATTTTACATCACGAAGAAGTCCGTTCGAATACAACTATTGTTGTTAACGTCAGCTGATATTCTGTCATACAGCGTAACGTCGACGTCGCCATCAGCGGCTGCGAGGGAGAATCGGCCCTCATCGTTCCCATATCGACAAGGAGATCATCGGACATGACGATCCTGTCACCGACCACGATATACAGTTTCTACACGCCACTGACGGACAAGGGCTGTATATTAGACGGCAACAGCATGAGGCCTCCCCCACAAATTGCAGATTTCGACGTTCACGTCGACGGTCGAGGGTTATCGTCTCCATGCGGAGTATATTGTCCTTCACGACGAAGGGTATTAGCGACCGATGTCGGTGTCGATCGGTTGCACTGGGGGGGCACGGGACATACAGACGAGATATGCGAATGCGAGACGGATATGATAAGACATCCACTGCGATGGATTCTTTCTTACGTAGGATTATGTCGAAACGAGTACTGTACGCAGTATAGCAGCGTATATGCTTAAGATGACAGCGACAATGGAATGATGACGGGCACAATCGACGAATATATTACAAGGTCTTCGACATTGTACAATTTAGTTGACTCGAACACCCCCGATGGTCACCCCTCTATCTCTGAATCTGGCGCTCAAACGTTTGGCCGACATACTGTCGGACGTACCTCTATCAAATCTCCTCTGCTGTGCCGACATAGGCAAGCACTTTTTAGCGGGTCGCGAAAACGAGGCAGGCATATCTACGTACGAAGCTCCGTGCGGCAGGCCATGGATCACGTACTTTATCGGAACGATTAAGTCTGCGTCCTTTGGAACGTGCCACAGCGCGACGGGCTCTATGCGGGTGAGAGTCATACTTGCCTTTATTGAATTCTTAATCCTGATCGAGCATCACAGGAGTTCCCCATCGAGGAATACAAAGATGTCCGTGACATATTTGTGTTGGGTCGTCCAGGTCCTCTCGTGCCTGTCTTAGACGATCTTTATGGAAGGCAGAACAAGAAATTTAACGCGATGGTAGTATTGGACACAGAGGCTATGAGCAGGCAAACTGTACGTCCTGCTTGGGAACCGTTTACTGGTACAAAAATTGATACACAGGACAAGCTACCGTTTCGCCCTCTCCCGTTGACCGGACACATTGACGAATTAATACACGTCATCCTTCCCTCGAAATATGCAGTATGTACATCCAAAAAGGGAAACCACCCATGCTTACTGGATCAGAATCCAGATATTCCCGTGGCTACTTCATCGGATCCAGACGGTCGGCACCGCCATATCTGTCACCATTCTAACGTCCGTTGCTCAAATATATCATAGTGGACACGGTAGGGACCTTGTACGAACCGACGTTCATTTCCGATTACAGAGAAGAGTCGTTCAAGAACCCGCACCACAAAGTTGCCCAACAGGCTATATACAATGTCGATCACAGCCTTGTACGACCATGGGAGCAATATTCATCCCTGAAACCTGGGACCGTTGTCCTTGTATCTGCAACACTGCAACGCATCACTAGACGTCAAATTAAAGTGAGTACAACGCCACGAACATGCGTGCCTTCTAACAGATGGATCCAGCAATGGCAATTCAACATGGTAGACATGAAAGTGATCATTCCTGCCGAGTTGATAGAGGAAGGCATCGTGATGCGAGACGGTGAATATGAACGAACTGTATTATAATCGCTAGTCTAAATCTATAAGATACTCCTTAAATACCCCTATCCACAAATAGTATGCTTACACCGGAAATGTCCGAAATTCCGGGTACATACCTCGCAGCGAAGGCTTTCCATGGTTTCCTTCCGACTTCCATGTATGAACCCACACGACGGACAAAGATTCGATTTAGTGTAGAGACAACCCGACGCGTACTACGTGTACAAGGTGTTTATAATATAAAGCGCGCAGACCGTCAATAGAAAATTTTGAAGCGAGAAAGAAAAACGGCGAAGGTCGGGATTCAATGAGATTTGCAAACCAGTTCTCCGATTTCAGATGCCTGACAAAGCGTAAAAAACTATTGACAATTTACGACCTTCTAGATACTGTATATCGACTGGGGTCTCGCGGACGAAGTGGCCATTTTCCAGTAAACCGTCATGTTTCCACACCACATTTCCCCGAGCGATGTACCTAGATGTGAAATGATTCTGACCAAAATATATCGCACCCACTAACCTGTAGTGAGCATCTACGCCCGACTTCGTAACGACTACTTCCGGATCGATATTCCGAACATGCGTAAAAGATACATCCATGGCGATTATGAGAGGCAATTCCATGAAAGAATGGGTTCTCACCAAGCTCGCTTTACATATGCACCGTGCTTTCATCTTATGAGATCCGTCCGGGATAAAATCCTGCGTAGAATCCACACGCTGTGATACATTAAAGAACAAGCTATCGGTCTTGTTGACCCTACGATCGTTTACAATCCGATGACCGTTCGGGCATATCGACTTAGATTCTACAACCGTGGAAGGTGACGTCAAGGCTTCCTGCACGATGTCCACAGCAGCAGCAAAACGATCGATGACGAAACGGTCAGGATGGGATGAGTTAAGCCATGACTTCAATTCACGCTGCACACAGGTGAGAGCATGTTCATCGGTTTGTACTCGCTGGAAAGACGAAACGAGTTTGACCAGGAGAGGGTTTTCCCCGAGAGACGACGGTTTCCTGAAATGATACCGCCATACGTTATAGAGAACAACTAAGACAGAGTCGTAAGCACAACTGTTTCTCTCCCATTTAACCCCCATGGGCATCAGATCATTATTTGCGGGATCAATTATATCAGGCACAGACACCTCTCCAATATTCCCCGATGACGAAGGACCGTCATCATGTCGCACTGCCAAGTCTGACGCGGACTGCCGTTTAATCCGTTTGCCTACTCTCTGTGGCTCGCTATCAACTTCATTAGAATCCCCTGCTTGAACAGACGTTTGCGTATCAAGAAGCGGCTTGTCTTCGACAACGATTCTCCATCTTTCATCTTCGACGACCACAGCATTATTACACGGCTGAAACTGATCACTCGTCCCAAGTGCCTCGTGTACACCGGCCGGTACGTAATCCTTTCCGACTACATCTAAGAACTCTTTGATCATCTGTCGTCGACTTGGTCCCTTCACTTCGGGAGCCAAAATGCCTTCATATCGTTGCCTGGTTATAGCGTCCAAAATTTCCAACTCCTTGAATTCGCGTTTCAGAGCAGGAGAGCAACCTCCAGTTATTTTACGAGCGTCAAATCCTTGAATGATTATGGTGCCCTTAGCGGTTGAACTCCTCGAGAGAGCTGTATAATAGCCTTGATGGGTTCTCAAGTCAGACAAGTTAACGGGATTCATGAGGCGAGTGTATCCCTGAGATGCATAGTCCGTCATTGCGAAATCGTAGGAAATCTCAACCTGTTGCCTGTTAATATGGAACAAATGACCATTAGGCATCCTTACATCCGTACGATTGGAAGTCCTCGTTACCGGCACCACATTCTCCGGCAGATGCGGAATCCTCACGGGCTTAACCGGATCCCGTAGCTCAACGAAAAGGACGTCGATAATAGGTTGACCGAAAAATCCAATACCTTCATGCCAGCCGTACACTGTACCACGTTGACCGTTGACCATGCCCAGTTCGGTGGCGAAGTTATGCTTCAACATGACAGGAAGGCCGCGACAAAGCAGTATCCTGCCCAACAATCTGTTCGAGTTAGACGCAGGCGGTTGTTCCCATATCAACTTCTGAATTTCTGGGCTGAATCTCCGAGAAGATGCCCGCCGAGTGTTATTCCTGTTTCGCTTTCTGTCTTGCATTGGATCATCGGCTAGATCCTCGTACGTATCTTCGCTGTAAAACGCAACCAGCCGCAGGCCGCGCTCAAATGCGAATCTCCTTAAACCTATATCATTGATAGTGTCCCGGTTTGTATTGAGACCTGTAATGATTGACGCGCTGTCAAAGCCGTGCCAGTCAAACTCACCGCCCGACCGTACAACATTGCAGTTTAACGTTTTCAAAAACTGAATATCATCTGCCGAACACGATTTGTAGCGCATGTTTTCCAAAGCGGTCCGAAATCGAGCATCTTCTATACTCTGGGTTCTCTGACGCATATTCTGGCGAAGAATCACGACATTGGTGACCATATGCCATGCGAGTTGACCGATGGTCTGTTCCTGGTTTGCTTTGCTCGTACGAGTCCGCTTCATAACGTCGCTATACAGTGAAACCATCTCACCACCTATAGGCGGCGGAAGCTGTGCGAAATCGCCGGCGAAGATCATGTTAAAACCACCAAACACTACATCCAGGTTCCCAGATATGCGACAAAGTTTACTACTAACCCTGTATAAATCATGACAAGAACACATAGAAATTTCATCAAAAAATATATAATCGACACCTCGTAAACGCTCTCGAACAGCAGTCAGAGTGGCAGCATTATCGGGCATATTGAGCCCGAACGCATAATGGTACGTCGTACCATCGATCAAACTGGCAGCATTACCAGTCGGCGCAACCACCAATATCCTATAAGGCTCCTCGCACGCCGTGAAGAACGCCTTGAGTGCTTGAAGCACTCGACTTTTTCCGGTACCTCCCATTCCACCTATGTATAGATTCAATTGTGCGGGGCGGACAGCTTGCGCGTGAATAGACACCATCTTATACGCGCGATCCTGTTCGGAGTTTAAGGAATAATCGAGGGAAATTTTTTCCCGTAGCGACGTTTGTGTCGGAAGAACAAAGTCATCGTTTAGATATGATTTATCAATGACACGCACACCATCAAATACGAAGGTATACCTTCCATTTTCCCCTTTCGCAGCCGGTGCGTTTCTTTTCCTCGACTCAATAAGGATATCCCGTTCAGCTTTCACAACTTCGGCCCATCTATTCGGGGTCAGACGTGGGATACGCTCCAACTCAGCAGCAAATGTCGGCTTAACATTGAGTTTCGGTGTAGACCACCCTATAGAATTTAACAACTCGGTCATGAGCGATGAAGACAGCCGGTTATCCTTTTCTTTTCTATTAGGTTCAGAAAGGAGCTCGACGACATCAGTATCGTTGACATTCGGTTCCAAGCCATGCAAATCGTCGTCTGCCTGCATCTCCTCGTGCATAGACCCATCCAAAAAAGGGTTCCCTTGATCTCTCGTTCCCGACGCCATTTGAGCCCTAAAGTCGTCTCGAGAATCGAGGCACTCGTACCTCAAGTGAAAATTGTTCATGACACGGGTATACTCATCGGCGAACTTAACTCGATGAAAGGCGTCAGCCCAGCTCTCCCCTTCACGACGTAAGTCTTTACCAGTTCTCCAGGGGGCAAAGAAAGTGAGCATAGCGCAGTAGTAATACTCCGGATCACTACCGTCGCGTCGAGGCGGAGTTCCACCAACGAAATTAACAACTATCCTGTTATGTCGACGTTTTATGTTATCCTCATTCAGATAGCGACATATATGCGATTCTGCCAAAGGATGGCCATTCATAAACGCGAACGTATTAGACCTTGTCATTCTTTTTCCCGAACGACCCTCTGAAACGTTTGCATCTTCGAACAATTCGGTTTCAACTTCTTCAGAAAAGTATCCGTTAACGTCTTCAGGCTCTACAGACGACGGTTCTATTCCTGTCTTCGATCTAGGTTTCCTCTTCTTCTGGCGACCACACCATTTTATGAAATCATACAAACATAAATGATCGAGTTCGGTGGGTCGATAGACGTAGTCCGTCGTGGCAGAGACGATAGCCAAACCACCTTGCCTTTCCATAAGTGGTACTCTTTCATCACGCACATATTTATCATCGCGGTCCCATGCCATTCTCACCTCGTTAACATAAGATTTCCAAAAGAACGTTTCAAAATGATGCGAGGTGTATCTGTCCGGATTACCAAGCAAGTACATACAGATCATCGGAGACCCGAACTCCATCCGAGCGGACAACTGATTAGTGATTTTAGTCATGAGCATCCTGGCTTTTTGAACCGAGTCCAAACTTCCACTATGCACCAATTCACTATTATTAATCAACACCGTTCTGATACATTCAAACATGGCGTATGTCTTAAGGGCCGACTTCGTGATATAATCGGATACATAGATCAAAACAGCCTTAACAGCAGTGCCAGACAAAAGACAGGTGACGTCAGTATTACAGCCTAGGATGTAAGTTAGCAAAGGAGTGATAGTATTCATCCACTCATAACCATGTTTCATCGAAATACTACCGGACTCGTGGTCGACCAGAGTTTCCTCCCTAACTTCTCGGGGAAACCTGGCTTTACATTTTTTGTATACATTGTCTTTACACCCTTTGTACATCTTATTCTTACTTTTCGTCCCATCTCGATTAGTAAGTCTATCACAAGTGTGTATATTCGATCGATATAAAATCGTTAACCGTGTCACTGAAATATCCCCACCAACTCTTCAACCGTTCGCATTTCTCACAGTCTTCTCGTTCCCTAACGCAAGGAGGAGGAGGCTTTTTAGGCAATGAAAGAACCGGGTTCCTGTACCCAACCTTTTCTTCATTTGCTGTCACGGTTTCCTGAACCTCCCCAAAGGATGCGTCAATGAATCCGCCCGTGTGACAGCTTTCCAACCATCGAATAAGCCTTTCTTGAAACGATGATCTGCGATCCATTATACGTTCCCGCATCTCTGCCGGAGATAAGCCATTCAACATCCACAAAACCGCATGTAGGTGCAGGGTCAACCTCCCTTGTTGCTCTACGGTGCCATAGTAAGCTTCAATAGGCCCATACGCGCCTTTGTGCTGACGATCGAAGCCAAGGATCTCGTTAATAAAAACATCAACCATATAATGAAAAAATCTGGCGCAAGCCACAGGATTACTCGCTATCAACTTCAGTCTGTCATCGGCAGGCAAAAGCGCATCATCAAATTCCACCTTCTGTCCCGCGTAATACAAACAGACGGGATGCATGTTATCCGCGGGTGACAGAGTCACATACCATATAGGACTTCCGCAATGATAAACCAATGACCAGATCTGATTGCGCATCCACTTTTTAGATGTATTTGAACCGTGCATTGCACCTGTCACGACCTCGAGATCATTTATCACGTCGTAGCAAGCCTTCTCCTGTTCATTTGCCGGTATGACGACGCCGTCCTGACGAAGACGTTGGACGACAGAATCCAACGTATCTTTATCGAGTCGCAGAAACCGATCGCTAATGTCATTAAAATTCGAACGTCGAGCGGCCAAGAACGCACGGGTAGTAGCCGTCTTTATTTGTTCATGACTGAATGCAACGAATGGAAACGTCGCGTCCGTTTGAAACCGTTTGTCGTGATACATCATTAAATACTGTTTATGCTTCGCGTCGGATACCCCTTGTAAACTTCCGACACCCCCGTAACCATACGGAAAGAGCCAAGGGAACATCTGCGGATACAATTGTTCGTTTCTAAATATACTCTGAGGATGTTCACTTCTCCCAACCGCCAACACTTTTCCTCCGGTATTGAAATATCGTAAACCTTCTGCTTTCATCTCATTCACCGTCATAGAATTCAGGTCCTCCCCACAAATACCGTGAACTATAAACGGACATTCGCCTGTTTCGACTCCATCCTGCCCTTCTACATCAAACGAGGCAGGGTCTTCAGTCATAGAAGGAATTTCTTTAACAGGATTGTGAAATACAGTGACAGGAGGCACGTCGCCATCATATTGCGCAAGATGCTCCTCAGAAAGGATAACATCTGCATAATCGGCATGGTTCACGATCAACCATTGCAACGCGGTCCGAACACGATTTAAATTTACCAATAAAGGTGTCCGCTTGTAGTCTTCCGTAGACGGTGGTTTCGAACCGGTAAAAAGAATTGCTATAACTTCGTCCATATCTGCTTTCTGGGGTGGCAGAATGCGATAGACTTTCACCACTGGTGTACTCCAAGAGACAACATTAGCAATCATTTTACGCATCCCGTTGTTGATTTTCACGAAGCATACTGTATGTCTGACTCTTGCCACGAGAATTTTCTCAAAGAAATTCAGACACCTGAGCTCGGCAGGCACTTCACCTATCCAAAAACCCCGGCATAATGCCTTTGGTGGCACCGACGACCTACGGACAAATCCTCTGCATTCGGAACAAATGGACTCGACGGAATCAGCTATGACGGGACCTTCTATTTCCTGAATAGGACTGTCAACACTGGTTCTGGGCAACCTAGTCACACCTCCGGCTTGCAAAACATGCAAATGATTACGAACATTGCGCAAGAGCGAAAGGTCACGCCTGGGTCGCAGTAAGCCGCAAACTGCGCATCCTGCTTCCTCAAACGAGCCCTTCTCGAAGCGAGCACATGCGGCCGTCAACACGGTATGCATCTCACGAGACGTCAACGGTTCCGGAGGGAATTCGCCATCGTCAAGCTCACCACGAACCGTAGGAAGCGTAGGTGCTGAAATGGACCGAACTGTGGTTACGAACGTTGGACAGTCATCACAATGATGGCCGCTAGCCAAGTCTAACAACGATTGTCTGCTTGACCTCGCATTACAAGGTATGCCATGTATCTTTAGAACATGTTTAGCAGTCTGTACATTAACCTTAAACAATACGGTCGACACCGGCAACGTGCAATAGACATAACCTCGATCCGCGTCGACGGCCAACATGTCTTCTCTACAGTACCCTATGAACTCGTAAGCACCCGGGCCGGCACTGACTCGAGGGTCGTCGCCGTAGAGGTGATCTTTAAAGTCGTTATAGACGAAATAATAAGAGGTCGCGCCTCCGACAAACTTGGGAGAAGCTCGGGCGGTGCTACACTGAATGCCTTTCGACAGGCCTCGTAGATAGTATGCACACTTGTGAATCAACCACGCAGATGCGCAGCAGGATGCTAAGATGACGGCTTTGATAGCGAGCATCTCGGGATAGCGATAGAAAGACAAAATGTGTTTAATCTTACCAGACATCTCCTTATAAACACGTATAGGAATGCCTAGCGCAGGGAGCAAGCACAGCCCGAATGATCATTTGCAATAGCTTCACGCTAACGCTGGAAACGGTTAGAACGAACAAGAATTGAAACCCAACGTAAACACGATTTCCGTATTTCATTGTACGTCAAGCCGACCGAAATAATACGCCGTATTCTGACAAGTAACGATCGATACCCTACACCGGCTACCCTTCAACAGGTATCGTAAATAGGATGCATAATTGTACTCCAACATTGCAGGTACGTAGCAGCAGACACTACCGACTTTGATATACACGCAGTTCCGTTATACTTTTAACTCGGTAACTACCCTCCTAAGTGGTGCTTCCCGCAACGGCAATCTTTCGAATGAGGGTCTTGGGCGAAGATTTCGCCGAGGTCCCAGACACGTTCGCGGTTTTCCCTTTCCCCTTCCCCTTCCCTTCGTGCCCTACGACTGCCGCCCACGGATGCACGGTCAAATCTCCACCACGAGAGGCGAACTCTTTGATCCTGGCCAAGCCTTGTCTGTCTACAACTGGAGCCGAAAGGCCGCCGACTCGAGCAAGGATAGCCAGGAACATGATATTCTGACCCAGATTCCTTTCACCCTGAGAGATATACGAATTGACTGTGTAGCCGACGAGGCCGATGATATCGTCTGTGCCGATCTCGTCATCCCCATATTGCAAGGCGTACTTCGGACAGCTATGGAGGTTCGACCATGCAGCAGCCGTGAATTCGAAAGGGGAATCGAGTCGCGTAAAATCAAACACTTGCACTGGACAAGCCAAGTCAATAAAAATAAAACAAGAAGAGTCGAACCACAACCGGACTTCACCTGGACTGTCGTGATTCAATATAGACGGCCAACTGGCATATGAGGATACACTTGTCGCGGATACAGAATCTGATCTGGTCGTAGCGGTTTCGGTAAACCTACTCCGCCTAGAAGGTGAAGATTGAGACGCAGTCGCTGCGGGCGACATTCTTGATGTAAAGGTTTCGGCACCAAACTCCCTGTTCACGTACGCAACATCATACTTGAAAGCGGCACCCAAGAAGCCTGCCTTCAACTCGGCCTCGCCATGAAAAAGGCAACCGTTGACTCGCTTCTGCATCCGCGTACTGTTCCCACCCGAGAGGTACACCGGTTCGCGGAGCCTAACCTCTTCGACAACAATGACGGAGACAAAAACGGCGTTACCGACAGACGATGCCGGGCCGTGTTTCATCACCAATCTCTGCCCCTTGGTAGCCCCGGACGAAGCGTCGACAACTTTAACCAAACCGGGATCTGCTCTAGACGGATTGATGTAAACTCCATCGCTTATGAAGTTGAGGGCGGATGCAACTTGACTGTAAACGCAAAGATTCAGCGACAAATTAATTCAAGAAACAAGCCGATGGAACGTACATAACGTCTCGACAAGTCTGTAACTCACTAAAAACTCTGGTGGCACTTGCGTTCCTATCTTCCCCATTTTCGAACCGCGGAGAAAGCGACATGTTCCTAGAAGTAATGTCTAAAAATATCCGACCACTACCGTAAACACGACTCACCTCCTGCAAGACAGCAATCCTTTCGTGATCAAAGGCTCGATAGATGCCAACTGGATGTCGATAAGGCCATTAACGTCAATATCGAATCCACTAAACCACAGTTAGTTATCGACTACAGTCGCGGACGACAACGACTCACGATGATTTAACGATATTGACCGATTCCTGCCGTCCATTCGTAGACTTGTTCGCACTTTCATCTGTGAAAGGGAAGAAATGAGGCATAGACTAAAGTCGAACCTCAATACAACTCACCGATCACGAGTGCAGCCTCTCCTTCCGTAAAGTCCGGCATATCATCGTACAACTCGTCTCCAGGATACTCGTCGTCATCGCCTCCACCCTCGTTTCCACCCTCGTCACGCCCCCCCTCTCCCTCATCTTCGTCATTGTCCTCAGCATCGTCCTCAATTGCTGCATCATCGAACAGTAAGGAAGGATCTGCACCAGTGTCGTCCATAGAATCTGCCCCAGGTTCCTCTTGCACATCATCCTGTTCAATATTAAGGGTATCGTCTTCAACCACTTCGAGGTCTGCATTATCTGCAAACTGACTCCCGCGATCATTGGAAAGTTTGCTGACCGTCGCCCCCCCCCCTCGAACACCGGAATCGATCAACGAACTGTCGCTCCGGCGATCATCATCGAGTCCGGTCGAACCAACGGTCACGTCAGATTCGGCAGGAGAAACGTCAACAGCCTCGACACTGGGATCATGTTAGTCAACGTCCCAAATAACGAAGCAACGATTATGACACACTCTGGTTTGTCGTCGTCGCTGATAACCACGACCGGGACTTGCTTAACGCTAACAACTTTCGATACACGCTTCTGAGAACGAGCCACAGTAACAGAACCTTTCTGTGGGCTGCTCGTCCTCTTTCTGTCGGAGTCAAGATAAGCACGGCATATCATCGATGTATAGTCGAGTACGTACTTGACATTCACACCAGTCGCGCCTTTTTTAACGGGGGAACGTCCTTCGACCTTCTCGAGCAATCTACAGACGGTCATTAGCGAGAAGTAAATCAGAGACGCAATCATTTACTCCATGGACGCTTTGGACTCTATAGCCGCTCGAGATGGTACACGCTGTCGCTTACTCGGGCTCGCTGGGTCCTCAGTCACGCCCGACCTTACCGAACATGTATTCAGCTCACGCGCGTCGAAGAAAAGACAGTATTCCACAACTCACTCATCGGGGGACACCAACCGTTTAGCGGGGACTTTCTTCTGTACGATCGTTTGTGGAGATTTAACTTTCGTCGATGGCTTCTGTTTGGTAGGGCTAACGCTAAACATAAATGTAAACCGTGAATCAGCTAAGAAATTAGAGACGGACCTGGATTTACCGGAAACCTTTGGAGCCATGATGGCGGTCAACGTTGAGATGCAACGAATAAATTGACAAACATGAAGATAACGCTTCTTATACACAAGATCATACTAAAAGTTGGACATTCGCAACGGTACCAAAGCTACCGTTTCAGCCTACATCCGAAACGAGAACAAAAAAAAAAGGGGGGCAGAAGTTTACACTACATATCGTCAATGACGGCACACATTACATTCAAAGCGTCCAAGGTTTAGATCGCGACCGACACCCGACATGTCGCTAGAAGACTCATTTCAAATCAGCATGTCATGGACCAAGGCTAATATTTTAAACGGCAAAGGTTTTAATCCGGCCGAACGACATTCGCTGAACATAGTTTAGATGCGTAAACTAATTTAGCGTGTATAAGCATACTCTCAGTCAAAAAAAAAAAGGAAAAAGAGCGAACTGCGATTATCATAAAAGGATACCAGCGAACACAAATTGGACGATCAGAAACCGCATAGCGTTCGCCACAATGGAAGACTTCTACGATTACCCTGAAGCAGGTACCCAATTTCAAATAATCCTCATACACCCCCATTAACCGGAACTTAACAGGCAAATATCTCAACGGTCTAATAAAAGTCAGGTCGAGAGAAGCTCACGGTCTCCCCATGTTAAAAAGCACTTTCGTACGTGAAGCTCGTTAACAACTATGCCATTTCCGCATTTACATGACACGCAGGCGTTTCTGAAAGAAAACGGATATCAATTACGCTATGGAACTCCGTTCGCAGGGGCTCAGATCACGAACAGCGATGGAGATACCGAGGCCACCTTCGCCATTCAGGGCATGGTCCAGACGACAACGTTACCACCATTTACCCACCTGTCCAAGTAAGACACCATTACCGAAGACGAACTGATGACAAACTCTTATCGTTCTAGATCAATCACGGAAAAGCAGGCACAGCATCTGAAGCAAGCGGTCTCCTTAACCGGCCATGGATCCCCTTATTTCAAAACCGCCGTCGAAAATATGATAGAAATACACGCACGATACGAGAGGCTACTTCCCGACAAGTGTATCATGAAAGACCCTTCGTTCCTTGTTATCAATAAGGAGGAAGGTCCGACGGTCGACTTTAGCAACAGGTTCTTCACACCAGTGAAGTACTCTGATACAGCGAATATCGATATCCCTCCCGAGTTAGACGCGTGGAACAATATGGCGAGCGCTGAGAAATTAGGATACGTGTACACGGAAGACAACCGAGTTCGATATATGGAGGCCGTTGGAGGAGAAGGCAAATGGTAAACCACTGTAACACGCTTATGATTAATCGACCGCTGACAAACGAGACGCAGGAAATACCGGCAAATAAACCCTCTAGACATCAGAAAGGGCGACATTGTCGAAATCCAATTCAACCTGACCCTTATCCGTACAAAGACGAACACTTTCACGTTGAAACCGATACTACGCGAAATCGCACGGTTCGACAACTCATTCTCTTTGGTGAGAAATCCTCGCGACGCGACTGCGGGAGCAGCAATTGATAACCTGTTCGCTTTCAGATGGCGTCAATGAAGAGACAGGCCGCCACAGTGCTCAAGTTAAACCGTCAACCAGCAGCCAAGCTCAAACGAACCATCGCGTACGTGGATGAAGACGAAGATGACGTCGAAGCAGACGAAAGGCGCATGAAGGAGATAAGATTATCTTGATAATAGTAATACGTAGGCTATCTACAATATCCACCATCATTGAGCATAACGATTCGACTGTATATAACGGAACAAGATGAAGATACGAGCTAATTGAAGTTCGATAGCATTGTCATCCTTATCGGTAAACGACAGACGTGACATATATTGTTATCAATCACACCATCTTGAATGTAGATAACGGATCAAGACGTAGATACGAACTAACCCGAAGGTCGACATCGCTGCCGCTATTATTAAATGACGGATCGTATGATAAAGCGCTAGGAGAGAACTCCACTGCGTGAGGTGGTCGGTCGGGTCGAGGAAATCTGACAAGTTCGCGCGTCCTAAACCCCGAGACATCCCATAGTTGTATGTTGTCTTTAAACGCCCCCAAGACCAACTTGCTCCCATCTTGAGAGAAGGACATGGCAGACCCGGCGTCGAAGTGTCTTCGCAAGACAAGCCCTACATCCTCGTACAGTTGGTAGATCTCAAGCCCAAACATCCTTCTAGAGAGAAGGCTACAGGTTGGAAGCTGCTAACTTCGTCGATATTGACATGATAAGCACATGAACTTATTACTTACTCTATGAGTATTGATTCAAGTGTGTACGGCTGTTAGATTTTATGTTGAAAACGATCTTAACATTTGGCTAGTCTACGTTACAAGATCAAAAAAATACATTATACGGTAGTAGTAATAGTAGGTATATACATGTACGACGTGGTGGTAAGAGGAAAGGAAAGGAAAGGCTGAGTTTAAATTATGCGACTATTTGAACAGGAAATTTCGGAAACGGCCGGATGTCCGTATCAGGAAAGATTAGTAATATGGGCACGCCGAGACTCGAGTCTAGAACAAAGTCACATTAATATACGGAAGCAAACCTTAACGCCGTCAAGGCACAAGGGGTAAAATTTGGAGGAATGGCAGACTATATCAACGAATCCTAAAACGGATTCGTAACCGTACTCTCCTGCCTGCCGGGATGTCAGAGTCCAAAGGTGGACGTGCTCTCAAAGCCCGAGGAGTCATCGATGATATGTTCAAGACAAACAGAGCTGGAAGAGGGCTTTCTGGCCATCTGAGTTGCAATCCTGGAGGGTGAAGGGAGCGGTACTACGTCTCTTCCGTCTTAGCAATCCTGCGGGCGCTTCTTGAAACTGTTGGTGGGTAGGCGTTGAATATGATCACTTGCTTGACTTCTTCGAGTAGTACACTGATCAATGGGATTCTGATGACATAATTCGGACTGCAATGGACCAAGACAGAGGGAGACATGCATGTCATTGAGTATATTAATCTAGCGAAGAGAACAAGATATGCGGTCACAGGACTTTGAATTGAAGCAAGACATAAATCCAGAGTTTCCTCCAAGCCGTAGAACCACCCTGGACAGAGGGAGGCCAGCAAGCAATCGAACGACAAGTTTTCGAGATCGCGTTTCTGTTAATGACTTGACCACCCCAGGCCAAGAGTCCAGGAGGGTGATTTCCGTGCCCTGGGTCGCGTCGAAGAGACATACAGCCTCGCCTAGGATAAAAGCAACAAAGGCGACCAACGTAGTAAATTGGTACTCGTCGCCTTGACAAATTGCCATAATGGCGGCGCGGATTCCGTCCCTTAGCGGGGCGATCATACTGACTGCGCGCGAGGTAGCTGTGGTGAGGCTTCCCTCCTGCATCTGCACTCTCCTCCTTCAGAAACATAGACAAACATACCTTACTGTGTCGGCCCGTTCGCACCCCGCCCCAGCGTATAAGAAGGCGGATCGCGCGTTAAGTTGTGCTCCGTCTCTTTCTTCCTCCCCCCATCTAGCTTTCTAATTTTTCTAGGGGTAAGTTTGCTTGAATTGTCCGCTCGCTCGTACTCACCCGCCCATCTCTAGCGAGACGGAGGTGCGATGGCGCATCGCTATACAATACGCACCAGGGCTGCAGATGACTCGTCGTTTGAGCTTGCGTCTCTGTCGTCGTGTCGCATGTGCTGCCCATGAGCCTGGGGTAGCTGTGACGGACCCTTAAGCGTTTCCTCTCGCGGCGAGCTCAGCTACTTTGGGGTTATGGGTGAGTGAAGACGGCGGCGGTGCGCTTGCTTGGGCGGTCGAACATTTGTGGCGTTGGGCGTGTTGAGTACCATGCGTGGCTGTCCGGAGACCAGTGAAGTTTATGCAGTCGAGCTGCTGTAGAGGGTGTCAAGAGGGCAAACGCTTCGCACTCGCCAAGAATCTGTGTACTCTCGTCGCTGTTCCGAGGCCAGCAGGGCGGAGGTGATGTGCATGAGCCAAGATGCAATCGCCTGAGAGGTCGTGTTTTGATCCTCGGCGGTACGTATGACTCTCACGTCGACGAGAAAAGACTTACTAACCGACTCGCGACAGAATGCCCGCTCTCGTTTTTGTGAACTCGCCTAGGCGGTACATAGGTCTACTATCTCGACAAGGAAAGACTTACTAACCAACTCGCGGACCGAACTGTCAGCTGCTTTTTCCCGAAATGACCTAGGCGGTACGTCAGTTTTTTTGTGTCAATCGATTTCGTTGCTTGCGTACGAACCTTTGGCGGAGACGAATGTGGTAGTAGCTTACAGCATTACCGTATAAGAAACGCGTCGTATCTTACACTCCTTTGAACCCATGAGAGGAGATGAGAAATATACATCTTGATGACATCGCGTCATGCACAAACATGCCAACGCAAAGTCATGGATGTAATCGTGTTTTTTTCGAAGGCTTCTCGTAGTAGATGGCGTCTCCAGTCGCGTTCTATCGTTGCTTGATCATTGTGGCTATTACCTGCCTTCCGTTTGGTATCAGCTTTGTGTTCGGGAGCATGCCGCCTCGTTCTTATCCGGGTTTGTTGACACGATGAGAATTACTGCACCATTGTTGGAAAAAAGGTTTGATCAGCTGAAATAGTTGTCTCGTCGACGTTCCATTTGCTCTGCGGTTGTCGCCGTATGTTTGCCCCAAAAGTAAGTCCCGGTGGCGGGTATTGGAATAATTTAGTAAGTTAAACATGATTACGCGGTTCTGGATGAAACGGGATCCACTTTTCGAGGACGATGAGGATCTGGAGTGCCAAAGAGTGGTGCCGCGTAACGCGTGACGGTGTGACCTAGTTTCAATTTCTGTTGGTGAGCTCGCCGCCGAAGGCTTGAGAGAGTCTGAGAGCTTGAGGTTCCGCGTCGTTATTCTCAATGCTCGAATCCAAGTCGTCTGCTCGGGAAGAGTCAAGGCCAGCGACTAGTAAATTCTGGCTTATCGGCCTCATTTGCGCCGCCTTGCTCAACTTCTCGACCTGGCGCAATCACCGATACGCACTATGTTCTGAAGAGGGCTCGATTTATACCGTCGCGCAGGACAGGCCAACCGTGCAATGTTTGGTGGTGAAGGGCTCAGTCATTGAGTCCACTGGTTCACTCAGTTCCGTCAAGCTCTTCTTGTCTCCGATTGCCTCTGAACTACTACTTTCGCAGGCGAGATCGAGACTCAAACGAATTCCCCTTTGCGTGCTATGGTTGCCTATCTACCATGGACCCCATGGTACCTGAAAGTCGTGAAGCTAAAGGCTGGCTTGGCCGTCGTACCTGGAATGGCTGGTAAGTTGCCAGTTAATCAGACAACGGTCCACATGGAGCGCAAGTACAGATGCTCACGCTCACATACTCGAGTACGGGTTCAAAATGGAGCTCCAACTGGACGGCTCCCCGTCGACGCAAGGTGTGCACTCCGGACGGTGTCGTTTGGGTCACAAAGTTGACTGACACCGCAAGACGTCGTGGCTCGGATTCAAAAGTATATTCAATCTCGACCGGATGTCCACCAAAATACCTCGACGTGGATACAGGGAATGGGGTGGGACCAAACTAGATGGCCGGGGGCACAGTTTCCGACCTCAGTACATGCCTGCTCCCCGACGTTAAGCTAAGCTAACATCCTGGTTGCAGGATGACCTTTCGGATCCGTTGCTAGAAGGCCGTCCAATAGCGCTTCGTCGGGTAGATGGCCACGCCCTCTGGGTTTCCTCTCGAGTCTTAGAAATGATGGGCGAGCTCCCGTTGGAAGTCGACGGGGGGCTGATCATAAGGGATGCAATCGGCAAACCGACAGGTGTGCATCCCGCGATGTGTTCGAGCTACGAGTAACGGGCTGCCTTTCAGGTATTTTCGTTGACAATGCCATGACTCTTGTTCCCATCCCTCCCTGGTCGGAGAAGGATATGGATAACTATTTTAAGACATCTATGGCGGACGCCCTGGCTCACGGACTCACCTCCATTCATGACGCAGACTCGCAACCAGAGGCTATCGCGTACTTCAAGAAGTATGTGTCTCTCACTACAGCTTTGGCAGAATAATCTGTATTGTCTAGGCAATCTGAAGCCGGCAATTTACCTGTAAGTGACCAGCTACCACGTTGCATCGCTAACGAGTCCTGTGACCACAGATCCGGGCGTATCTCATGGGGAATGTGCTGTCGGATGAATACTGGGGCGCACAGATACCTCGGCTGATCAATCATGGTGTTCACGGTCGACTGAATGTACGCGCCATCAAACTGTTCACGGACGGCAGGTCACTTTTCTCCTCATGCGGGCGTGTCTCACACTGTTTCCTCAGGAGCCCTTGGGTCATGGGGTGCCGCACTGCTCGAGCCGTACTCCGACAACCCCTCAACCAGCGGTCTCATGCGCAGTTCCAAGAGTGCTCTGGGCAAGCTGGTCCGCCAGTTCTACGAAGACGGATTCCAAGTGGTAAGCGCGCCGCCCCGTCATCCACCACACCCCATTTCACCGCCCACAGAACATCCACTGCATCGGCGATCGGGCGAACAACGCCGTTTTGGATATTTTCGAAGATATCATTACGGGGTCCGATGATCCAGCGAATGTCACGGCGACGTGGCGTCCGCGCATCGAGCATGCGCAGATCATGACTTTGGGAGATTTGGAGCGCATCGGGAGACTTGGAGGTGGGTGCGAGGGTGTCTTCGGGGCACTTGGGCTGATCGTATTTGAGACAGTAATTGCGAGTGTACAGCCTACGCATGCGTGAGTGGAGGCTTTGCAGAGACGGCGTGTGTGTTAGCTGAGCATTCTGGGCAGCACGAGCGACATGAGCTACGCGGAGACACGACTAGTGGGTGTCTTTCCCTTACTGTACGAGTCACCGCTCAAAAGAACACAGGGCCCTGAAAGGATCAAAGGAGCCTATGCCTACCAGACGCTCCTTCGGTAAGTCACCACTCAATGGTCGGCGCCGCACCTTACACATAATCTGCGAAGAAACTCGAGAATCGGCGTACTGCCTCTGGGCTCCGACTTCCCAGTCGAGGGCATAAACCCTCTTCTCGGATTTTACGCTGCAGTCTCCAGACTTTCCGTCGACGGAACGTCTCCCCACGGCGTGGGTGGCTGGTGAGCCTTGACATGCGATTGACACCATGATCGTCGCCGAGCGCGCTTCTTACCTCTAGGTTCCCAAGCGAGCGCCTAACTCGAGCGCAGGCGTTGAAGGGGATGACGCTCGATGCAGCGTACGCTGCGTTCGCGGAAGACGAAAGGGGGTCGCTAGAGGTGGGGAAGAAGGCGGATTTTGTGGTTCTAGATACGGATATCATGAAGGTGCCGGCCGACGAGATTCTGAGGACCAAGGTCCTGGCGACGGTTATTGACGGCCAGGTGGCGTACGGAGCACTTTGAGTCTCTAGCTAATTACTTGGTGATGTACCATACGTTTTCCGTCGATTGAAATGATTTAGAAAGATTAATTAGCTGGTCACTGTTCAAGTCGGGTGGTTGGCGTGAGTCCCCCCTCACAGCTCGCTGCGGTGATCTATTCTTAGCTACTTTCATGTCTTGGGCACTGAGCGAGTCACTTCGTCGCTTCGCCTTTCGAACAACATTCCTCGCTTACGTTGAACAGCTCACTGTTCTATTCACCACATGAATGTATGAAAGGCGCATTTCTGACGATGAAGACCCACACCAACAGATATCGAATCCCCTACACAAACTCAAGCATGACCACAACTATCATAACCACGACCGCGATGGCTACCACAAACATACCGGCGAAGTGCTTCTCTGTCTCTGTAGACAAGAACCGCTCTCCGGCCTACTGTCCATGGTGCGGGGTCGTTGGTGGTGGCCATTTGGCGAATTGTGAAGAACGTACTAACAAGAATTCTCAGCTGCTCGTTGAAACGTTGACTGCAGTACTTCCCTGCTTCAACTCCGCCTCAGAGGCCTCATAACTCTTTCATAATTTTGTATTGAATATTGCCTGCCAGCGGCAAGGCTTTGTAACCTACCAATGTCATGCTTCAAATAATCCGCGTTTATGCCTAACTGTGGGAGCTCCAGCACCATAACTCGACTGGTGAACTGATGCCGAGTGGGTGCTATCCGGCTCTTGTATGTTCGTGAGTTCGTGAGCCTATAGGAACGTGCGTTTGGAAACGGGCGCTAGTATTTGACAGTCTCTCATCCAACTCCCATGCCGAGGTTTCATCGTCCCTGGTAGACCGATACGACCATGAACCCACCGCAAGCTTTACACCAGAGGATATATATCCTGGAACGAATCTCAAGTGTAGATGTTTCACAAGACTCATTCACTGATAATGACTCGGACTTAGGGTGCTCAAAGGCACGTACTCTTATGACGGCAATGGGGCATACCATCACGTCTCGTGGATTCTTCTTGTACTAGCAGCCAAATGCAGGTGCGCTTCTCGAGCCCTGTAACTCCGGAAGCAAAAAATACAGGGACCACGAGCATCGCCGTGGCATGTATTCATGATTAATCAACCAGAGCCATTTGTGCGATGGTTCTCTGGCTCTCCGCTCCAGACCGCCAAGAGCCATTTAAATTGCGAGAGAGCGTAAGCAACCGACCCGGTACTGCACGATGCCCTCCCTTTCCCATAGATTGTTAACTGGCTTCCTTGTTGTCTTATTGTTCGCCTCCGCCGTTCTTGCTACAGACGTGGCGAAAGGACCCTCGAAGCGATGCCGCGAGGTTATCGTTAGAAAAGAATGGTTTGCACCCTCATAATTGCGCACATGATGATTGCTGACTCTCCATATCGAAATCTAGGCGGACTCTCAGCCCACAAAACAAGGCTCGCTACATTAGCGCCGTCAAATGTTTGCAGGCTCTCCCAGCACAAACCAGTTTCACAGGCGTTAGAACCCGATTCGACGATTTCCAAGCTTTGCATGTGTCCCTCATGCCCGAAATACATCTTGTGGTGCGTTTGGATGGAGCTTTGCAGCTTAAGGTTTGGCGTCAAAACTGATAAAACTGGCGTAGGGCCAATTCCTTCCGTGGCATCGTCGAATGCTCCAAGTATACGAAAAAGCACTCCGTGAAGAGTGCGGTTATACTGGAGCACAACCGTAAGTATTGTTTGATTGTTTTGCATGCCCAGTTGATCTTTCGGTTGAACAGATACTGGGATTGGACGAAAGATGTAGACGGTGCATCCATGTGAGGACAATTTTAGTAATGAAGTTACCCCTTGAAGTGAAGCACTGACACCGCTTTTGTAAACAGCGTCGCAGCGTCCCCAATATTTGATCCCGTGTTCGGTTTCGGCGGCAACGGGATCGATATCCCTGGCTATGCAGGCCAGTTCGGCAATATGTCAGATATTCCAGGATGGACTGGTGGGGGATGCATTACCGATGGTCCTTTTGCATCGTACAATCTATCCATCGGCCCTGGAACACTTGTCACTAACCATTGCCTGACACGCTCCTTCAACACGTTCGCCGTGACTTTCATTCGTTCTTCCCAAGTCGCTAACACAACTAAACAACCGAATTTCGAACGGTTCCGTATCGAGCTGGAAGGGACTCCAGTGACCCCAACCTTCAAAGTTCATGACGCAGGTCATCTATCTGTCGGCGGGGAGATGAATGATAGGTGGTCCAGCCCCGGAGGTACGCTCCCTTTTCCTTCCTTGCTGTATATCGCTGACCCTGAATTAACAGACCCTGTCTTCTACCTCCACCATTCCAACCTCGACAGGATTTGGTGGGAGTGGCAGTCAATGGATCTCAAAAGGCGGCTGACAGATATCTCCGGACGGACGAGCATCGACCCTCCGGTCGTAAATGTAACACTGGACTTCAAGCTTAAAATGGGCGTACTTGCAGACCTGATTCCAATCCGCGACGTTATGGACGTGAGGGCTAGCCCTATGTGCTACATTTATGCCTAACTCTCTGGTTTCGAAGACGCAGAGTAGTACACCCACGATATCTAGACCCTATGTCCTGTGATGCTAATAGCACCTCCGTCCGATTGCAACTGAAGAAGGCAGATGACCAGCCGCCTGAGGGATTGTAGCCGTAGGAGACAGCTACCGGTTCCTGAATTTTTCTGATATCTCTCGTCGTTTGCCAGCCTTTCTAATTTCGTTGTTTATTCAATAGACGGGCAAACTTGAATCATGGGACGTCCAATGCTCTCGCTTGCCTGGCTTTCATTCGTACATTCCGCGTTCCAACCTAGGCTTCCTTCGTGATTCCATGCTGGAATTCGCGATTCTTCTACCACATCCATTGGTCGTTTCTCCCATTCGTGACTCAGGACTTTAGAGCGCCACAGCATGGATTAATTGGATTGGCAGTAGAGCCAGAACTGCGAGGATACATATACAGGGGGGCATAGGGGCCTTATTTTTTTATTTGTTCAAATTGAATCGTTGGGTTTCTATGCTCTCCCATCGCGGCTGCGCAATCCTTCGTTTAGTGGCCTTGATTCAGCCACGGCCGGGTACACGCTGACTTGTCACAGCATCAGGATTTGGGAAGTCCAACGTTCAACGTTCAACCCCCAAGGCTCTGTGATTGTGATCATGTCACAAGCTGTACGGCGTGCAATTAAAGACCGACTCATGCACTCATGTCCTTGCCCATATGGCATTGTCTCGGGCATAGAAATCATGCCCGGCATCTAACAAGTCGACATTGGTTGCAAGGGCGCCACAGCGTGACTTGTTCACAGGGGAGCCTGTGTAAATGTCAACACAATCCGTGTATACTCTTGGGACAGAAGGCTCGACAGGTTGGTGGACGAGGGATGCGTCGTCGCTGAATGACGGTCATTATAAGTGCAAGGACGGACTTGGTGTAGCGATGACGTACATTTTGTTCAGGACGACGGAAAGTGCGTACAGAAGTCGAGCAAGCCTTGATGGGCGCCGCCTGCTTTTGTCTGTGTACATGAAGCAGATGTCCGTTAGCGGCTCGGTCACGGCATTAACGCCGTCGTGGAATGTACCGGCCACAAACAAAGTAGCACCTGAGCCCAACACGGTTGTTAAATAGGGCAGCCGTAACTGGACAGATCGCCAAACGTATCCCACACGCCAACCAGGAACACTGGCGCCCCTTTGACGTAACTCTCAGCCTTTCGAAACATATCAAAGTCGCGCGAAAGCTGCATGTAAACGTCACCATCGGTTCCGCTTTTCTTTTTATCCTCACGCAAAATGACGATCCTACCACCCCGATTGAACACACGATCGACAAACGCACTAGTGGCTTCGGCACCCGGCGCGACGCGATGTTGCCTACCCCAATGGTCAAACAGAGGCTGAACAATCTCATCGAACGCATTCGATCTAGCGCCTTCATCTTCGTACGGGTCGCTCATCTCGCTACACAACCGAGTGGCGACATGGAAAGCCAGATCAGCTGCGTGGCAATCACTTGGCAACGGCGAGTCAATTAAATTTCCGAACTCTCGGAAAACGTGATGGAGCGTGGAGAGGGGAAGTCCACAGTGTGAAGCAGGCCTCGTACAAAGCAGGGTAGGGTTCTTGGGCTGGTGTTCTGGCCACGTTGTTGCATAATCGGAGGGAGGAGGAAGGTTGCTGTAAATCTTGCGAATGAGAAAGCAGAAGTCTGTCCAATGTGTGCGACACTGGGAGATAAAGAGGCCTGCAAGACCGTGAGGGCAGAACAACACTCATAGCAAATAGCAAAGAGGATTACTTAGCTCGGAGGTAGCATCGATATCAGGAGTCTCTGGAAGGGGCGGAAAATACGCCGCAATATTGACTGCTGGTGCGTTGGGAGTGTCTTTAAAAGTTTGGGCCATGAGCTTCATCCGCACAAGGCTCCCCAGAAAATAATCTGGAATTACGAAGGGCTGCATCATTACTCCCTTTGTCGAGGCCTGATATTGTCAACAGTGCCGAGAACGAGGTTAGCCGCCCCCAGGGTATCCTCGAAAGCGTTGTCCCACTTTTCCTTCTTCGTTAGACTGCCGGACTCTGCGGCGGATGAGGAGGAGATAGCATTCTTACTACAGATGGTCATGTTGTGTTGAATGTCATGTTGCCTTTGAACTCGAACCACCATCTCCTGGTTTCCCACGTACTGTCACGGTTCAGCCCATATTCTCTTCAGTTTTTAGTGGAATGGCGACACAACATAATTGGGAATGTCCTAGTATTCACTGCCTTTCCCACTGATTTTACGGCTTTCGGGGACGCTATTCGTTTGCCGCTTTCACTACCAATGCTGACTGACTGACGGCTTTAGAAGGCACTGGATCGCCTACGCACCTCATTTTCTGCGAGTCTACGCAACATCACCTCATATGTGCCGCTCTGGGGAGCTGAAAAGGCTGGTGGATTGTCAATGTCATGTAAATCGCATTAGAAGTACTCTCACGAGTCCCGCAAGCCGCCCGAAATTCACCAACTTACGAAAGATCCAAGGACGCTGTTCTTAGGAAGCGGATGCCAAGGATCGGCATGTCGATCAAAAGTGATCATCGATATCCATGGGGCACTGCACTCCTCTAGCACCCAGTATTCTCCAGCGCCGAAGGGTTACAAGGCTAACTCGGAGCATCTTTTGACGCCTCCCCTCATACATAGATCGCGCTGGATGCAATGTTTCTCTAGGTTTCCGTCGTAGGCCGTTTACACGGGCTCATAAAAGCTGGTGCTCGAGCACTCAGACTATGTCAGTTCCTTTCGAACGACTTACAGCGCAATGGCCTCGGTATTTCGCCGCTTATTGGCATGGACCGTCTTCGCTATGTTTCTCTCTACCTTGGTACACGCCAGAAACAGTGGGCTCAATCCCAGTTCCAAGCCAGCCAAGGGCAATCAATGCAGCGAAATTATCGTCCGTAAAGAATGGCGAGTATCTCAGCTTTTGGAACGGATGAATACGCAGCTGATCTCCTACTTACAACAGGCGCGACCTATCCGCGGCCGACAAAGCCAGATACATCGGTGCAGTGAAATGCTTGCAGGCGCTACCTGCATCGACGGACCTGCCCGGTGTAAGAACCCGCTTCGACGATTTCCAGGCCATCCATGTCGCCCTTATGACTGAGGTGCATCAAGTCGTGCGTACACTCTTCCCGCTAGAATTTGCTTCAGAATACCCATCACCAACCGTAGGGACAATTTTATCCTTGGCATCGTCGCATGATCCAAGTCTACGAGCAGATGCTCCGTGAGGACTGCGGTTATACGGGTGCTCAACCGTGAGCGATCTCATACCCCTTATGCCCGTCCTTCGCTGACTTCGCACCCCACTGCAGGTTCTGGGATTGGACAAGAGATGCCGATGACTCCGAGACGTAAGCCCCCTCCTCGAATTCTTCCGTCGTTTTGTACTAAACACTCTCCGTGGACAGCATCGTGGGCTCGCCTATCTTCGACCCCGTCTTTGGCTTTGGCGGAAACGGCATCGATGTCCCCGGTTGGGCGGGTCACTTCGGGAACTTCACAATGATTCCTGGCTTCACTGGCGGTGGGTGCATCACCGATGGCCCATTTGCGTCCTACAACCTCTCCGTCGGGCCTGGCACGATCCCAACCAACCATTGTCTCGTTCGCGCATTCAATCCAGTGGCTTTGAAATACATTCGGACCCCCCAAGTCGAACAAGTCCTGAAAGAACCGACTTTCGAACGGTTTCGCATCGAAGTTGAAGGGACACCGGTCACGTCTGACTTCCGGGTCCACGATGGCGGGCACATTGCTATTGGGGGCGAGATGATTGATCGCTATTCCAGTCCTGGAGGTCAGTAACGACATCCCCTCAGAAGAAATTCAAACGTATTTACGGTGCGATTGTGTAGATCCGCTCTTCTACTTGCATCACACGAATCTTGATCGTCTCTGGTCAACGTGGCAAGCGAGAGATCCCAAAAGACGTCTCAAGGACATTTCTGGATACACTACCTGGGAACCCCCCTTCACCAATATCACACTTGACTTCAAGTTGAAGATGGATGTACTTGCCCCGCTTGTTCCCATCCGTGATATCATGGACATTCAGGCTGCGCCGTCTTGCTACAAGTATGCGTACTAGTGCTGGGGAGTCCCTAATTGTTTGATAGAATCATGTTCGTTCCTCTGCTTGGTAGCTGGAATCTTCACATGAACGTGTTTTGATTCTAATTCGACATTGGTACAAATTTGTTCTTTGGTGGGGCTACTACAACGCGGATTTTCTTTCAACATTTCCTACAAAAGCAAGGTCTAAATACTCTTGTCACGAGCAAAGAAGGGGGAGGTAATTGCAACGAGTCAATCAGTGAAGGGGAAGGAGCAAATGGGGCGTGGGAGAAAGCATCTACTGCGCACCATCCTTCTCGGCAACGTATTTCAAGAGGTCGACAACACGTCTCGAGTAGCCGTATTCGTTATCGTACCAAGCGATCAACTTGACGAAGTTGGGGTTCAATTGGATGCCTGCGGTGGCATCGAAGATGGAGGAATCGGTGCTGCCGATGAAGTCTGTGGATACAACGGAGTCGGAGGTGAAGCCGAGAATGCCCTTGTGGGTCGTCTCGGAGGCCTCCTTGACGGCGGCGACGATCTCCTTGTAGTCAGCTGGCTTCTCGAGGCGGACGACGAGATCGACAACGGAGACATCAAGAGTGGGGACACGGAAGGCCAAGCCACTGTGTACCGCGTAAAGATGGGAGCTTCAATGGAGCAAGATGGAGACGTACGTGAGCTTTCCGTTCAATGAAGGGATAACCTTGCCGACGGCCTTAGCAGCACCAGTTGAAGAAGGGATGATGTTGTTGTTAACACTACGACCTCCACGCCAGTCCTTGTGTGATGGGCCATCGACGGTCTTTTGGGTAGCGGTGGTGGCATGAATTGTGCTCATCAAACCCTCAACAATACCGAACTTGTCATGGATAACCTTCGCGAGGGGGGCGAGGCAGTTAGTCGTGCAGGAAGCGTTGGAGATCTATAAATAGCGACGAGTAAGCCAAATGTCGGACAACCGTTTCGGTAATCGGTTACTTACAACTTTGTACTTCGGGTCGTAAGTCTCGAGGTTAACACCGCAGACAAACATGGGGGCATCTGCAGAGGGTGCAGAGATGACGACCTTCTTGGCGCCGCCCTTCAAATGAGCTGATGCCTTCTCCGTGGTGGTGAAGACACCAGTGGACTCGACGACATAATCGGCGCTGACGGAGCCCCAGGGGATGTTGGCAGGATCCTTCTCCGCGAAGATGTGGATGGCTTTGCCCTCGACGACGAGTTTTCCGTCCTTGGCCTCAACAGAGCCCTTGAAGCGTCCGTGTACGGAATCGTACTTGAACATGTAGACCTAGTATAGCGGAATTGGTGTAATCGAAAGGCAATCGTAAAGGAGAAACAAAGACATCGGATCAGTCAACGCTTCGTTCGGCTACTATCAGGGAAAGATCTACGCACCATGTAATCGAGATCAATGAACGGGCTTCATCGAGAGCAGTGGTTAGCGATGTATAGGCGAAATAAGGCGCATATACTCACTCATTGATGGCGACAACGTCGACGCCGCCGACTTCGAGGGCGTTACGGAAGACGATACGGCCGATACGACCTGATCGCGCATATATCCGGGTAAGTGAAAGGTCATACTGTGGATAGCCAGACCAGCTACTCACCAAATCTATGTACGAGGCGCGTTCCGAGTCAGATCCCACTTCCTGATGGACGCGAGATGAGCTAAAGCCTACCCGTTGATTCCGACGTTGACCTGTAAACAAGAAGCAGCCTCAGCATCGAACTGATCACTCAGATATGTAGGACGTTGGGCTCACCATGGCTAACGATGAGGATGGGTGAGAGGATTTGTGTGGTGGAGGAGATGATGGTTGTGGTCAAGAGTGGAGATTGAGAGAGGGCTTATATAGATTCAGGGGCGGAGTGATCAGTACCAGATCGACCTTATCATCTGCCCACCCAAGCAGTGCGTACTTCCACAGTCCCCGTCAGTCAGCACTCTAGGCGATGGCTCCAAGCAATTTCCCTTTGACTCAGGCAGAAGCAGCCGCTACGGAAAGCCTGTCATTTGGAGTACACTTAGAATAGAAACGGCGGCGAATAGCCTAGAATGAGAACTGTTTCATCGCGTCCTGGATTGCTCTGGGCAACTCAATCCTACTGCTCCCTTGCGGAACTCGATTCGGTAGCCCGCTCGGGAACATACGGCGACCATGCGCTATCTCATGGCTCCCATTGAAATGTAGATGAGAGCCCACAACACCCGTTCGGCGTTGCTTCGGTGCACCGCACTGTCCCCGATTCCATGCATTTGTGAAGCCGCTATCTGATGATGGCCACTGATTTCCTATGGGTTTCCATGGGGGACTAGGCCATGATTCTAATCTTCCAATAGGCTGACGCACGGCGAGCGAGAGGCACGTTGCCAAATCGGCGTTCGCGACGGAGTTTGAGGCGCGACCTGATCGACGAATCACAGTAAGCAGGCAGAGCGTCCACCAATGAAGTGGAATTGCGACTAGGTCGACGAACCCCGGTAGGCGGTACTTCTTAGTTGGCAATTGACTCACCTAAAGCACCCGAGCGCGCGGAAGACGAGTGGACATGAATGCGCAATCCTGAGTCACCGCTTGGCAATCAACTCAGTGTCTAACACCGTCTTGACATCCAACCCGTCGGACCAAGCACTCCTCTTGAATTTAACGACAGCGAGAAACATTCCACATTGTGAATGAAAAGGTGTCAATGAGAACGCGCACCGTTGCTGAGGCAAAGAAATGTTGCAAGTCTGAGGGAAAAGTTTGACAAGGCTACATCTCGACATCTTATCTCGACATCATACATACTCAAGCTGCCTCCTCTGACGCGTCTTCGAGATCAAGTTCCGCGAATCTTCCTGCTCCCGTGCTCCACCATAACCATATCACCCTCGGTTCCTGACCCTTGATAGATTCCAGGATCTTCTTGTACTGCTTGTCCCGAGCAGCGGGGGTGAGCGCCTTCGTTGGCTCGATGACGGCGGCAAGAGTCTGCGAAGAGTCTTTGGAATTCTTGGCGTTGAAGTGGATGCCTTTGGTCGCAGCTCCTGTTTTGTCATCAGAATCGACGCGAACAATGTCTTCTATGGTGCCGCTAGGACGCGTGATACCAACACCTTCAACACAGTGAGCCATTGCGAAGGCGGTTATTCAGCACAGAAGCTCTTACCGACAACCCATCCTTTGTACGGACCAACTCGACTAAAGAGCCAGTCAGCGTGCTGACAGTGACACGGGAGCATTGGAGCAAATACCTGGTGTACAACACGAGCTTGTTCGGATCGTCAATCTTGGCCCAGGTACATGCTGCCTTACTAGCTAACTCTTTGCTTGGGTAGTTCTGCGTCACCTCACCGAACACTACCACATCGGCGGCGCAGACCTCAGCTTGATCGGAAGACATCTGAGAATTCGGACTTGGAGGTAGTGAGCGAAGACTGATGGTCGGGTTGTGATGAGAACACGTACTATGTAGTTGGGGACTTCGGTTAGAGCTGGGGCTGCTGATTCGTTTGATTGAGTTCGAGGCGTTTTATAGTGAGGCAAAGCCTGCACGTACGTCCACCGTAGAATGTTGTGGAAATCTGTCCGAGATTCTGTTATTCTGTTCGGCACTTCACTAAATGCCAAGGTGTCAACCTGGAGGACGCCGTAACGAAGCCGATTCCAGAAAATTAGCGAACCGAAAAGAATGCTGCAGGATGAGTAAAGGCCGTCAGTATGTGAACAATTTTAGAATGCAAGGGGATGCCGTACATACATGTGAGCGAAAGTGCAGGCCTCTAACGGCCGTCCGCTTTTCGATTTGCTCCTTGCAACGCGCATGTGATGGGACAAATGTGTAGCGCAAATGCATCCCCGGTTCGAGGCGTTGCCGATAGTGCGATACTGTTTGAGATATCCGTCGTAATAAAACGTACCCTCGTGCATCTTCTGGGCACCGGGCACGCGGGGTGTAGTTTGAAGAGAGGAGGGGCTTCCATTCGGCAGAGTTGCGTATCCATGAGTTACACAGTCTATGAAGGAGGCTCCTTTGATTACATTGAATGACCGCGTAGTATACATGTCATGCGGCAATTCGACAGCTGAAGGCGAAAGTTCGAAGGCTGTCGGATTGACGAACACGACGGCACCAAAGGAGCCATATGGATGCTGCTTTATCGACACAAATCCAAGCTGGATGCTGAGGGAATCCCTGGACAGTAATGAGTATGCTGTTGTTAAGAGTCAATGGGATGAAGGGAATAACGGAGAGGGTTGAATTGGATCGTCGTATACGTTGGGGGAGGAGTGTGGGCAGTTCACCATCAATTCTCAGGCCAGTGCGCTTCATACATACGGTACATCCCAACGCCAGGTCGCGCAGAATACGCATGAACCACACGACGAACCGCGCTGTAACGAACTCAGAAGAGCGAAGGTTGTAGAACCCGCACGTTGGCTTGCATCTATTGCCACAAAGGACCATACCTCTAAGGGCATCGTATGATGCAAACGATTGAGGGGAAAACAATCCTGAAAGGGAGCTCACCCATGGCGAAGGCTCCAACAATTACAGCGCGAATCCTGCCCGGAAAAACACGTCCGTCCACGATGTCTCCATGCACCTGGAAGCCTCGGATTAGCGGCGATCAAGGCAGACACTAGGATTTGCAGTATGAAGATGTCTCTAAAGGATGGGGTTGAGCAATGTTGACCAGGGAAAGTAACGAAGAAACTAATTGAATTAGGTTGGTTGAACGAACAGCGAGGGACCAAGGAACTACTATTCGTCCATGCTGCTCACGACACAGTAAAAGTCCTCTCAGAAACGAGAAAAAAATAACAGAACGAGAAACGCACTCACTATGAAGATTCCGTCGTCTTCGGCAGATTTGAGGACCATCCCAATAATCTGAGTCTTTAGGAGACTCTTGCCGGCATTACGGTCTACCAGCGACGTCGCATTCATCGCGTTAATAGAAGCGCACGATAGGTTTGAGTCGTTAGGGAGCCGTTATGAGACTAAGTCGCAAATTCGACATTTGACAGTGGTCTTCAGCATAGTTTTGAGTTCAGCGAGCTGGAATGGCACACTGAACTTCAAATTACAAAGTCCGGCAGCAGGACCGCTCGTACGTGCCACACCACCAAGTTGACTTCCACGGCGGCGGACAACTGGTGGAAGTACATCGATATCGCAACAAGATACCCCGAGAAACAATCGACACCAACATAAGCTATAGTGATAGATAGCCAGGAGGCTACAAGTGTACCAGGCCCCCTCTGCCTCAATCATCGTTGCCATCGTTGTCATCGTCCTAGTGCAAGTAGCGTCAGGATGTCACCGAAATTGTGAGAATTGACGACTCACACTATCACTCTCCACTTCTTCGCCGTCACTATCTAGGATCTTCCACGGTGGCACTGTAGGCGCCCAGCTACATACCCGATACAATTAGTTGACAATATAACTATGGGATGGGGCACAATACCCTTCTTCTGCGGTGAGATCTTCGCCGTCACTCCGCAGGCGACTGAGCTTGCTCCATTTCCGGGTTTCATACAACGGCGTGTACTCATTACCGGGCTGCGACGCCTTGCAAGTTCCACCAAGTCCGATATGTTGCCAGCCGCCACCAACTTTGCCGCCCGCCGCCACCCCTGGTACGGCGGGCGCACTTGCGCGCAGGATGAGCGAGACATCTCCAACCTCTATGGTAGTCATGGGGCGCGTTAGTGCAGGCGGTTACATGTGACCATGAAGATAAAATACCCTTATGAGACAGAAACATATAATAGTCTGGGCAGTCGACAACTGACGTGACGATATGCTTGCGTGGTATCGCCGGAAGGTTTTTAAGATCTCCTTCCAAAGACTTTGGACGGGGATGGTGCATGACAAGGATAGCGCCACGACCGCCCTTGAACCTATACCTCAATGCTACCTCAGCAGTGGCTAGCCCCGATATGTCACTGCACACAAACAATGAAATCGATTACACCAATGTATATGAAGGGTAAACATACATTTCTGGGCCAGCCTCAAACTGCAAGCGAGAAGCCTCGAAAGAGATGTATTCTTGAATACTGTCAGTTGCCCAATCCCTGCGTGTCAACTTCGCCGCGTGTTCCTTTGTTGCTGGGTGCGAAAAGATGCTTCCATCCTTTAGAAACTCTCCGGTTCGCTTGTTCAGCGTTCCATAATCCCCGAGCTATATAACATCGGTGAGCGCAAGGCCCGGGGAACGGAATGGATTGGTCAATACCTCTATTCGACGAGCCGGTTCCCAGTTAGCAAATCTACTGGATTTTTGGTAGATCTTTTTGAAGTATAATCGGGAGTCTGGCTCTCTCCAAAAACTCAAGAGTGAGTGCATGGAGGGGATTCAGGGTGACAGGCACGTTGCGAAGCTGTTTAAGTAGGGCAAAACTCGAAGTTAGCGCTGTGTGCGAGAAGACGCGGGAAGGCATATCCTATATCCTATCAGATCGAAGAAGGTTGTCGATATGAAAGCACGCCAGCTACGATTCCACGGTGCCTCAAGACCCTCTCACGATTACAGTGAAATCAAAGTGGCCACAGGAAGGAAGATGAGAGAAGTACCAGCGCACTTCGTTTTCGACCGTCGTGCACGGCACCTGACGGCAACTCGTGTTCCCATCGCTGCTTCGCAATCGTAACATTCCAGCGCCATTCCACAATAACGGGTCGTATACACTTGCGAAGGAATTTTGAATCTGTAATAGATATGTCGATGTCAAGGGATTGTGAAGCCGTATCCCTCTCGAAATCGAGACAATGTCCTGAGTGCGGTATTAGGCTATGAAGCCAAGTGAGTGCAAACGATCTGCGTACCAGATCTCAATAGCCCGGGGGAGGTCCAGCGATGTGGTAATCTTCTCTCTGGAAACATGCCACTCGAATGTGTCTTGAAGCTCTAATGCGGGTCTCTTCCTCGCTTGATTGCGGAAGTCCAATAGTTGCAGGGCTGTCTGCGGCATCGCTCGGGGGTTAGTGGGCGCAAATATGTACGAGGGAGATGTGAACAAACTCAGGGGTTTGAGGCAACGAGGGTCATCTGAGGCGCCCAGGCGAACCCGGTGTCAACGGGAATGGGGGCGTTGATATATTGATTGTGAAGGAAGGTGGCTTATGAGTGCTGCGACACGAACGGAGGGGCGGAGAAGTGTAGAGCCGGCGGAGTGTAACCAGGGGGGTACGGCGTACCAGTGCACCTTGGCTGCATTTTATCTCATGCTGAGTAGAGCGCCCACCTAGATTGGAAGAGGAAAGGTTGATACCTGGTGATGTACTATCCTGTTCGTGTACGCGGGAGTGTCGAATTGGGGGAGTTATTCAACTGACGCAGACGGCCATCGCTGAAACGAAATCACCTAGCCAGAATGGCACCGGTGTAACGATGTGTATGAAAGGGCTCTGAGAGAATAGGATGGATGCCACGAACGATAGAAGCCATTGAAGGAGCGAACATGGACAAAAACAGCAGGGGGCAGAGAACATGTAGAAAAGCGACTGAAGCTTAAAGAGCGGGGCCGTCAGTGTACGCCCCGGACCTCGGAGTAAGAGAGGCGTGATGAACGATTGAAGAAAGGGCTGAAGGCTGCGGATCGACGACTGATTGCACTTCCGACATCCTCCATCGCCGTCCTTTCCATCAGCGAACCCACAGTTACCACATCGGCGTAGGTTTGGGAAGTTTCCATTGAGTTTGGATTCGACATCAGGGCGACCACGCTATGATGGTAGATATGCGCATACGCGCGGAGGAGGTTGAGAAAAGGAGGGGCAGAGAAGGCTGCGGTGGAAAGGATTGACTACCAAGACGCGCGAGTGTATATAAGTCAACGTACGGGGTCTCCAATCCACACAAATGATCGTCAATCATCGCCAGGACCAAATCCTCGCCGATAGCAAACCAGAAACGCAGTTTCATAGGCTCAGCGCGGCTGAATCATTGCGTATGGGCGGAGACGAAGGGAGGTGTAAGTGAGTATTTCGGCGCCGGAATGGGGTCGCGAGAGACGACACATGGATGCGAGGGATGGAAGGGACGATGTGGACAACGTGCCCTCAACAAAGCAGAGGCTTAAGGACGATACCCGCGTAATCTAGTAGCCTTGGCCATACACGAAAGCCTACGTGCGCGTAAAGACCTGAGCTCGAATGGGCGAGCCAGGCGTTGGATGAAGTTGACTGTAGTTTGCGACCCAACAAGCCATCTTCAGGGGAAAATAGATTTGCAAGAAGGGGATCACATCGCCTCGATTTTGGAGGAGCTCCTGCCTTGCTGTGGCGTACAGATTCGGTTCGGAGTGATGAAAAGACTTGAAACGATCACGAGAAGGGCAGCCACCTTCTGATGCGCAGAGAAATCAAGAGCATGGTGGCGACACGGGATAGGTGGATGAAGTGGTGGGAATGTTAGGCTCTGTGCGATCTCAGCCTCACGCTACCCACGCGGTGCTTTCTCTTCGCAACCACCACTTTCAAAGAGTCTTAACATTGCAAACAGTGTCCAATGTGAGTAGATCCCATTCGTCGGAAAGCAGGTCTCGTTAACTAAGCCTTTACGTAGTCGAGTTCAGGCTTACAAGCCAGTATTTCCAGTCTTCACGGGCATCGATTACTATCTGAGGTGATCATACTTCTATACGTCGGGGGGCACTCTTTGCTAATCAAGGGATTGCATTTTCCGAAAGCCAGTTCTTCGTATTGAAATTCGTGCTTCCACCACAATGGCGAACTCCGAGAGCGAGCTGAAATTCAAACGGCTGGCTAGAGAGCTTCAGCTCCGGCCTCCCGGCCATCCACGCCGTGATATATCTCTCAACAACCTCGCCTATGCTCATCGCAAACGATATGAGCATAGCGGGGCTGAGGCTGATCTCGAAGAAGCTATTCGTCTCTACACAGAGGCACTTGAAACCTGCAATAGATATCGCGACACATACCAAAACAATCTTGCATTTGCGCTCCACAATCGATACTGGCGAAACAGAGCAGAGGCTGACCTCACCAAAGCTATTGAGCTCAGCAGAGAAGTGCTTAAGCTCAGGTATCCCGGCCATTTACGCCGTGACTCAACCCTCAATATTCTTTCCACTGCTCTTTATGATCAGTCTGCACAGAATATGCTGGGAGGGAATTTTGAGCAGGCTATTCAGCTTGGTCAGGAGACAGTTGAGCTGTGTCCTCCTGGCCATCCAATTCATAATAAATCTCTCGACCACCTTGCCCATTGTTTTCAGTTCCTATATGAGAAAAATGGAGAGAGAGATGATCTTGACAAGGCCATTGAACTCATCACTAGGGCACTTCAGCTGTGTTCTCCTGGCCATCCACATCGTGATGGGTCTCTCAACAACCTAGCCATCTGCCTTGAGTCCCGATATAACCATAGTGGAGTAAGAGATGATCTTGAAAAGGCCATTGAATTTCACACTGAGGCACTTGAGCTGCGTCCTCCTGGCCATCCAGCTCATGATATGTCACTACTCAACCTTGCCATCTGTCTCCAGTCTAGGTATGAGTGTATTGGAGCAAAGGATGATCTTGACAAGGCCATTGAACTGAACACTGAGGCACTCCAGCTGCGTCCTCCTGGCCATCCACATCGTGATATCTCTCTGCACAACCTTGCCAACAATCTCGACCACAGATATGAGTACAGTCAAGTAAAAGATGATCTTGACAGAGCCATTGAATTTCACACTGAGGCACTCAAGTTGCGTTGTCCTGGCCATCCAGCTCGTGATCAGTCTCTATGCAACCTTGCATACTGTCTCCACCATAGATATGAGTATAGTGGAGGAAAAGATGATCTTGATAAGGCCATTGAACTCATCACTGAGGCACTCAAGCTACGACCTCCCAGACATCCATCTCGTGATGACTCTCTCAACACCCTTGCCCACTATCTCCGCTCCCGATATGACCATAGTGGAGTAAGAGATGATCTTGACAAGGCCATCAAACTCAGCACTGAGGCACTTGAGCTCCGTCCTCCTGGCCATCCAACTCGTGGTGCCTCTCTCAACAGCCTTGCTAACTGTCTGCATTCAAGACGTGAGCAGAGTGGAGTGAAGGATGACCTTGACATGGCCATTGAACTCAACACTGAGGCACTTGAGCTGTGTCCTTCTGGCCATCAATATCGTGACATCTCTCTCAACAACCTTGCCTCCTGTCTCAAGTCTCGATATGACTATAGCAGAGGAAGAGAAGATCTTGACAGTGCTATCAAATTAAACACTGAGGCACTTGTGCTCCGTCCTCCTGGCCATCCAACTCGTGGCAGCTCTCTCAGCAACCTTGCCAACTGTCTCCAGTCCCAATATGAGCACAGTGGAGTGAGAGATGATCTTGAGAAAGCTGTTGAACTCAATACTGAGGTACTTGGGCTCTGTCCTATTGGTCATCCTCGGCATGCCCGGTCATTGTACAATCATGCACTACTGCAACTAAATTTGAATGACAAACACTCTGCTATCAGATTACTACAAGAGGGCTCTCAGGATTACCTCTCAAAGTTATCAGACTCACTTGATTGTGCACATAAGTTAATGGAAGTATCATGGGGTTGTAAGGGGACACTCCTATTTTCCCCTATCCCCCTGTCCATTTCCCTTCCCTCTCGTCCCCTCCCTCTCCCTTTCTTTCCACGGACTCTTATTTACACCCCCTTTGTTCCATCATTCATTCCATCCTTTCCACCCCACTCCCTCGCCTTCCAGAGCGTTTCCGGTGACTCCGAAGCGTTCCCGCAGTCCGGATTCACTCCGGACTCGCGTGCACGTCTCTGGACTCGTTGGGACGACTTCCCCTCACTTCTCCCACTGTTTCCCTTCCTATTCCCACTTCCCCAGGTCGCTGGCACGACTCCTGCATATTCCCCTCCACTTATTATCACATGCTCCTGCTCGTACCTTGTGATATTCATCGGACTTGTGGCGGGTGTACTATACAGTTCTTTCATTCTTCTCCCACGCTTCTACAGTATATACTTCGCATCCTAGCATGGAGGATCCTTATCTTGTTCTCTTTGGATTCTCCCTCTGCTAGGTGTGTATTCTCTCATGTATTGTAGGTAGCATTATTCATATCTTTGGATTCTCCCTCTGCTAGGCCTGCGCTGTGCGGCCATCTTGAGGTTGCCCTTACAGCAGAACAAGATCCCCCATCCTGGCACTAGAGCCCTACGGAAAACGTCCCGCGTCAGCCCGGACTCGCTCCCGACGTCCTTCCGGTTTTGCGGACATTCCGGACGCTCTCCTGCTACTCCCACCCACCTCTGAGGACCCAAGGAACTCCATCCCTCGCTCCCCTGACGACTCCGAAATGACGGGCGCCTCCGGCCAGATCCCGTCATTCGAGCCAGTCGCTCCAGGATCGGACTCCGAGACTTTGCGGACCTTGTGGGCTCAGACGTACGAGCACGAAACCCAAATCAGCACCATCCATGACGCCCTAGCTCGAATTGAATCACTCCTTACTACACCCCGACCCCCTACGCCCAAAACGACTCCGGACCCCGAACCGGAAGGTACAGCAGCCTCCCAACACGCCCCGGGTCGACACAATACCACTCCGCGGTCCCGTCTGAAGCCCGCCTCTCCCCCAATCTTCGACGGAAACCGCAAGGATGGTCGCGCATTCTTCAACGCTTGCACCATCTACTTCCAGCTCTGTCCGGACCACTTCCCGAACGAGCAAGCCAAAATCCTCTGGTGTCTCTCCTTCTTCCAGAAGGACCGAGCCAAGGAATATGCGGACATGGTTCTCCGGAGCACCCGGGATCCTTACTTCAAAACCTGGAGTGACTTCGCTTCGGAATTCCGGACTCGCTTCCTTCCGGATCGGGAACGCGAGTCTGCCATGCTCAAGCTGGAGTCCACCCGCTACCACCAAGGACGCCAGACCTTCCAGGAATACCTCGACGAGTTCCAGGACCTCATTGACCAGTCCGGATACACTGAGGGCTCCAACATCACGATGAAGTTCCGACGCGGGCTCGACTCCGTCATCCAGAGCCGTGTCGCGGAGTCCGCGGACTGCCCCAGCGAAGAAGACTTCGAAGGATGGTACAGCGCTGCGCAACGGGTTGCAGACAATCGTGCTGCCAACCAGTCCTTCCACTTCGGCCAGCATTCCGCTCACTCCGGACCTTCTCCCCGACCTGCTGCGAACTCCGGAATCGCTCGGAACCCCGGAGGGATACTTCCTGCACCTCGGACCCAGCTCCCGCCTCTCCAACCCCGTTTCCAACCCCTGCCTCCTCCAAAGGCTCTCTCACCCGGCGTCCCAATGGACGTTGACCACACCCGCTCTCGGCCCCCTGCCCCTCAGTCGTGCTACCGATGCGGCAAACCCGGCCACATGGCCCGCGAGTGCCCGCTGCGGTTTGATGTCCGGTTCATGACAACCGAGGAGCGGATGTCCGCTATCGAGGATCTCTTGACCGCGGCCGACGTTGTAGAAAGTACTGGGACTCCGGGAGGAATAGACGACGAGGGAACGGCCCCGGTTGAGGAATCTGACACGGCGGATTTTCCCCGGACCAACGAGTGATCCGTGCGGCCTCGTTGGTGAACAACCGATTTGCTTGTCTTAACGTAGATGAAATACACGATGATCATTCCGACCCTTCCAATGATTCGTCCGACGTGAAGCAAGCAACTCCGGTTGCAATCCGCACACTCCGAAGGTTTCGCCCGCAGTGGGAACGGCGGCTACCCAGTAGCTATAAGATTTCTGCCTTGCCCGGCAAGCTTTCGTTAGACATACCCGTTGAAGTGCTGAGCACGGATACACAACACCGATGCACCCTGCAAGCCCTGGTGGACTGCGGAGCCACCGGAGTCTTCATGCATCCGCGATTCGCAGATGCCCATGGTTTCACCCGTCGCAAGCTTTCTGCTCCGATCCCAGTCTTCAATGTCGACGGTTCGCCAAACGAAAACGGATCCATCTCCGAAGTCGTGGACCTCGTACTCCGGTTCAAGGACCACACGGAACGGATGCTTTTCGCCGTTACAAACATCGGACGCCAGGACGTCATCCTCGGATACACTTGGCTCCGGAAGCACAACCCCGAGATTGACTGGCAAACGAAGGAGGTGACCATGAGCCGCTGCCCATCCGGATGCGATACCTGTCGCAAGGAGTTCCGCCATGACAAGCTGACCAGACGCAAGGAGTCCGTGCGACTCCGGGAGTGTCGTACGGGTCCGATGCCAATGGTCGAGGAACTCCACTCGGATGACCCTCCGAAGCTCCTGGATTGTGACGATGAGGACGACGAGGATGCAACTCCGGACGGCGATAGTCTTGAGAAGGGTGACCGTATCTTTGCGGCCGTCCCTCCTCCAACTCCGGAATACCTTCGGAGTCTCCGGGAAGAACACGTCCGAGCCACGGAAACTGTCTCGCAACGCCTGGCATTGGCTTTCCAGCGTAACAAGGCTCCGGACCCTCGTCACAGCGCAATTCCGGACTTCCTTCAGGAATTCGAGGATGTCTTCGCCAAGGAAGCCTTCGACGAGCTGCCTATGCCCCGTCCATGGGATCACGCGATTGAACTAGTGCCTGGAGCGGAACCTGTCAACACCAAGTGCTACCCGCTGTCCCCGGCGGAGCAGAAGCAGCTGGACGAGTTTTTGGAAGAAAACCTCCGGACTGGTCGCATCCGCCCCAGCAAGTCGCCCATGGCTGCTCCAGTATTCTTTGTCAAGAAGAAGGACGGATCGCTCCGCTTGGTTCAAGACTACCGGAAACTCAATGCCATGACTGTCAAGAATCGGTACCCGCTTCCGCTCATTTCCGACTTGGTGGACAAACTCCGGAACGCCCGCTACTTCTCCAAGCTCGACGTCCGGTGGGGCTTCAACAATGTCCGGATAAAAGAAGGCGATGAGTGGAAGGCCGCATTCCGGACTACCCGCGGACTCTTCGAACCCTTGGTGATGTTCTTCGGACTGACGAACAGCCCGTCCACCTTCCAGACCATGATGAACGACCTGTTCCGGGAGCTCATTACGGAAGGTGTGGTCATTATCTATCTGGATGACATTCTGATCTACACCAAGACGCGCGAGGAGCACCGTCGGGTTCTCAAACGAGTCCTGGAGATCCTACAGCGGAATAAGCTATTCCTACGGGCGGACAAGTGCGACTTCGAACAAACCAAGGTGGAGTATCTCGGAGTTGTCATCTCCGAGGGTAAGATTGAGATGGACCCCGTCAAGGTCTCCGGAGTCCGCGACTGGCCAACGCCCCGTAACCGGACTGAACTCCAATCGTTCCTCGGGTTCGTCAACTTCTACCGCCGCTTCGTCAAGGACTACTCGCACATAGCTCGGCCTCTCTTCGACCTCACTTGCGCCAAAGAATGGCAGTGGAATGACTCCGCTCAGTCCGCCTTCCTCCGGATCAAGGAACTCATCACTTCAGAACCAGTCCTAGTGTTTCCGAAGGAGGACAGGCCTTACCGCGTCGAAGCGGACTCGTCGGACTACGCTACGGGCGCGGTCCTCTCTCAGCTCAACCCGGATGATGGTAAATGGCACCCTGTCGCGTTCTACTCTAAAAGTCTACAGCCTGCGGAGCGGAACTACGAAATACACGACAAGGAGATGCTTTCGATCATCCGGGCTCTCGAAGAGTGGCGGCACTACCTGGAAGGCGCGGAGACTCCGTTTGAGATCTGGACTGACCACAAAAACCTGGAGTACTTCATCAAGGCCCAGAAGCTCAACCGTCGCCAAGCCCGCTGGTCCCTCTACCTTTCCCGCTTTGATTTCACACTCCTGCATCGACCCGGACGCACTATGGGTAAGCCTGATGCTCTCTCGCGACGCTCGGATCACTCGGACGGTAAGGATGATAACAAGGATGTGGTTTTACTTAAACCGTCCTACTTCGCCGTTCGTGCCACGGGTGTCACTCTTGAAGGGGAGGAGAAGGATATCCTCACGGCTATCCGGACTGGAGTGCGGAACGCGAAGTTCGAGGATGCAGTGGCTAAGGCAGCGGAGGAGTTGAAGAAGGCGCAGGGCAGTCGCAAGACAGTTCGGAGTGCGGAATGGTCTCAATCGGACGGACTCCTGATGTTCCGGGGTAAGGTCTACGTTCCGGACGTTCCGGACTTGCGTCGGACCATTGTAGCCCAGCACCACGATACCAAGGTCGCGGGACACGCAGGCAGGTGGAAGACTCTGGAACTCGTCTCACGCAGCTACTGGTGGCCCAACATGTCCCGCTACATCGGATCCTACACCCGACACTGCGATCTCTGCCTCCGGACGAAAGCCCAAAGGCATCCGCCCATGGGTGAGCTCCATCCGCTTCCCATTCCGGACGAACGCTGGGATCGCCTGAGTGTGGACTTCATTGTGGAGCTTCCGGAGTCCGACGGGTTCGACGCTGTTATGAATGTGGTTGACTCCGTAAGCAAACGCGCCCACTTCATCCCGACTCACACCACAGTGTCCGCCCTCGGCTCCGCCAACCTGTACCTGCAAAACGTCTGGAAGCTGCACGGACTCCCTCGCTCCGTTGTTTCCGACCGCGGGCCGCAGTTTGTTGCAGAGTTCACCCGGGAAGTCTACCGGATGCTTGGGATCAAGCTGGCTGCTTCCACTGCGTACCACCCTCAGTCCGACGGACAGACGGAGCGGACTAACCAAGAGCTCGAGTCTTACCTCCGGATCTTCGTCGGAGAGCGCCAGAACGACTGGGCTCGGCTTCTACCTATGGCGGAGTTCGCGTACAACAACCGTGTCCACGCTTCTACCCAGCAGTCCCCGTTCCTACTGGATACAGGTCGTCACCCCCGTCTTGGATTCGAGCCCCACCAGCCGCCGTCCCGCATGGAGTCCGCAAACGAGTTCGTCGACCGGATGAAGTCTGCTGTCGACGAAGCTCAGTCCGCCTTGGTCAAAGCTCAGGACGACATGAAGCGTTACTACGACCAACGTCGGACTCCTGCTCCGGAGTACCAACCGGGTGACAAGGTTTGGCTAGACTCGTCGGACATCAACCTTGCTCGACCTTCCCGGAAGCTTGGACATGCACGCCTTGGTCCTTACAAGGTGGTCCGGAAGGTTGGCAAGGCGGCATACCGACTCCAGCTCCCTCCGGGCTTATCCCGCCTCCATCCGGTCTTCCCTGTGGTCAAACTCTCTCCCTTCGTTCCGGACCCCATCCCGGGTCGACGCCCTGTCGCCCCGCCGCCTCCGCAACTTGTAGACGGCGAAGAGGAACACGAGGTAGAGGAGGTTCGGAACAGCAGGCGTTTCGGTCAGGTGTTGAAGTATCTGGTACGTTGGCGAGGCTATGGCATCGAGCACGACTCCTGGGAACCCGCGAGCAACCTCCAACACGCTGCCCAGAAGGTCAAGGACTTCCATGATCGCCATCCCGACGCAGTCCGTGTACTCCGGATGACTCCTACGGCACTCGACCGGTCTTGGGAACGTTGGCGTGGTCGGAAGGCTCCGGGTTCTGTCCAGTCGTACTTCGACGTCTTCTCGCAGCATTCTGGGGTTTCGGGACTGGTGAATACATGGCGCGGCAAGCAGGAATCCTCGCGTCGGGTCGCCGCAAGCTTGAAGGGGGGGTGATGTAAGGGGACACTCCTATTTTCCCCTATCCCCCTGTCCATTTCCCTTCCCTCTCGTCCCCTCCCTCTCCCTTTCTTTCCACGGACTCTTATTTACACCCCCTTTGTTCCATCATTCATTCCATCCTTTCCACCCCACTCCCTCGCCTTCCAGAGCGTTTCCGGTGACTCCGAAGCGTTCCCGCAGTCCGGATTCACTCCGGACTCGCGTGCACGTCTCTGGACTCGTTGGGATGACTTCCCCTCACTTCTCCCACTGTTTCCCTTCCTATTCCCACTTCCCCAGGTCGCTGGCACGACTCCTGCATATTCCCCTCCACTTATTATCACATGCTCCTGCTCGTACCTTGTGATATTCATCGGACTTGTGGCGGGTGTACTATACAGTTCTTTCATTCTTCTCCCACGCTTCTACAGTATATACTTCGCATCCTAGCATGGAGGATCCTTATCTTGTTCTCTTTGGATTCTCCCTCTGCTAGGTGTGTATTCTCTCATGTATTGTAGGTAGCATTATTCATATCTTTGGATTCTCCCTCTGCTAGGCCTGCGCTGTGCGGCCATCTTGAGGTTGCCCTTACAGGGGTGGTGATGGAAATTGGGTCCAAGGTTACAGCAACTTTGTTGATCTCATTGAGCACTACATTGCAATGGAATCTACTTTGAAGCAACAATACACCATTTTAGCTTCACAGAAAAAACTCCTTTCTCTACCAATGGACACAGCAGCACTTGTACTTAGTTCCAATAATGTAGAAGAAGCAGTAAAGTGGCTTGATGCTGGTCGTTCTCTTCTTTGGTCTCAATCCCAACGCTTCCACGAACAATTGCCTTCTTCTTTACCGCAACACAATATGCTCAGGAAGCAATTCAATGTAACTTGCAGTGAACTACAAAGCCTCAGGAATGCAGTCAAAGAGCAAAGTATAGCTAGGAAAAAGGAACTTTTGAAAGAGTTCCAAGGGATAGTCAATGATATTCAGAATACACCTGGGTGTCAAGATTTCCTCAAACCCCCACCATTTAGCAAACTACAACAGGCAGCCAAAGAGGGCCCAGTCATCATCATCAATTGTTCCAAGGACCATGGTTGCCACATTATCATTGTGTTTGAGAATAAGCCTCCAATCTCCTATAAACTTGATGATTTCTTCTGGAAAGATGCTTATGACATTTATGAAGAATATATCATGGCACGACAAAGGGCAAAAGATTCAAAATCTCCTGAAGTATTGGGATGGACACTGTTCAATAGTACTTGTCAGTGGCTATGGAAGACAATTGTGTGTGATGTGGTTAAACATCTTCAGAAACATGAGGTGCCAATTGGATCCCGCATTTGGTGGTGCCCCACCTCATTCTTAACCACACTTCCATTTCATGCTGCTGGCAAGAATGGAAAGAAAGGACAGAAGGGGGACTTTCTCATGGATTATTATATATCATCATACACTTCAACTCTCAAGGCCCTCATTGATGCACGGCATACACCAGCAGCACCAATTCAACAACACCAGGTGCTAGTTGTTGCTCAGCCCAGTGACCACAACCTTACATCTGCTCAGAATGAACTTGACACTGTGGTTCGATGCATACAAGATCATAGCCTCAAACAGATCCAGCTAGTTGATGAAGGTGCAACAAACATCACAGTGAAGAACACATTGAAGTCCTGCAGCTGGGCACATTTCATTTGTCATGGAGAGATCTCAGCCACCAGCCCATTTGACTCCTCATTACATCTCTTTGGGGGAGACAGGCTGAGCCTCAATGATATTATCACAGCACACCTACCAGATGCACAGTTTGCATTTCTTGCTGCCTGCCACTCTGCTGAGCAGATTATCAGTGGCCCTGATGCACCTGAAGTGGTCCTTCATCTTGCCAGTGCTATGCAGTTCAGTGGATTCAGAAGTGTTATTGGAACACTGTGGGAGATGAGAGATGAGGATGGGCCATATGTTGCAAGGAGGTTCTATGAGAGAATGCTTGAAGGAAAGGATGATACAAACATGAGGTACAAGAATGCAGCAAGTGCATTGACATCAGTTATTCAGCAGATGAGGGAGCAGAAGGTGATGAATGCAAAGACTGGCAAGAAGGAGAAGATGGGAATGGATAGATGGGTCAATTATGTCCACATTGGAGCCTAAGCATGCAGAATCTCTCCCCCAACAGTGTTGCCATTACTCAGTAAACTCAAATACTTCTTAACTACTATGTTTCTTTCACCTTTATGTCTTCCAACCCTGTATAAATGTACTATTAGTGATATCTTGTCTGTTGATTCTTGAATATGCCATTCTATTGTATAAGCATTCTGTGCCACAGTGATTTCTTGATGCAGTGAAAGACGCAAGACAGCATACTACCTTCATCACACTTACCTCCACATGAATAGCTATGGTGCAAAGTTTGAACAAAATGGCAGTTTCTCCACCGCAAACATCTCTACCACCTACCATATTGTATATTCATCAAGTCCATCTAGCCACACACATTGGGTGTAAACCCTCATCTTGACTTCCTGACAATAACACAAGTTGTGCATTTCCAAAGCTACTCCATGTGCGAGGTTTGAACTTCAGAAACAAACTCGGTCCTCCCACTCTGGATTCAGAAAGTCAACAAAACATGAAATAATCATGAATAAAAATGAATTCATAAATATGCGAACATAAACTTTGCAAAGACATACCTCCGTACAATCTCCTCCATCACGCACACCTCTTCCTCTCTTCTTCGCTACTCCTGTAGTCATCCTTCACCTTTTTGCATTATGTGCACCCACATGTACATACATTCACTCTTGTGTCGTGGTTGCAATGTGACATGCATCCCATCATCTGTACATGCCCGATTCCTCACAACTAACCTCCACCTCTTAATCAGAATCTTGTTACCCTAGCAAGCCATAGCTTGTGGGAGCCAGTCTGCATTTGGAAGATGATTGGGGACTTGCAATGTGTTGGTCAATGATGAATCAGTGTTAGTTAAGCCATTCAGTGTTGAGGAGCCAACAAGTCATAAAAGCCCTACACAAAGACAGCAAATGTTCGTTCCCCAACACACTTGCTCTCATCCCTCCCCTCTCCTTCTCGCTCTCAATCTCCTTCTCTCAGTACTGTCATGAACTCTCAGGTCCTCCTCCTCCCTCCTCCCCATCCCTCCCATCACCATTCTCGCCACCAATGCCAGTCCCTGCCTCCACAATTGTCGTCTTCGTCCTGCTAATGATGATCCATCCACTCCTCCAGTTCCCCCAGTCTCAGCTTCCTCAAGTGTGCACCGCAACACCGGGCTCTCAATGCACCACAGACCGCTCGTGTGCTGTCCTATCTTGGAGCATCCCACTTTGACTCTATTTGTGAGTGGGAGTCTCCCTGCAAACGGGTGGCACAGGCACCTAGCCCGACTCGCCTCTCTTCTCTGGTTTGTGGTGCAGTACTCGGTCACCCGCGACGGATTGGTGAATTTTCCCGTAATCCAGCGACCTGCCGATGTGCTGATGTACGCCCATAGCCACGTACGTTGCGCCATTCGTAGTAGCCCCCGCTCTCGGCCACGTCACCTGCTCCACTTCACAACCAGTCTTTGAATCCCCCCCGTGTCACATACTATGCACACACCACCCCCGAATCATGACCGTGTGGTGCTGCGGACGACGGGGCAGACGGCGTTAGGTGTGGTGTGTGGACTTGCAAACGAGAGGCGTGGCTTCGATGAACGCTGGTTGCAACTGGTCCCTTGGTTCTGGTGCGTGTTGCCGGGATCGGGCGTACGCGAAGGGTTAGTGAGTTTTTCTATTGTCCCGCAACTGGGGACGCGCTAACATTCAATGATAGCCACGGTTGCAGCCTTGCTGCGCTTCACTGCTGCACCCTATCTCAGCCTTTTAAATCCGTCGACACTCAAGTCTCCTGCATACGCTGTGGTCGTATGTTGTGGTTGAAAGCGTCGAAGGACCCATGCGTGGGGCTTCCGCTGCAGGGTCCTGGCGGAGGACGGCGATGGCAGATGAGGGGGGCTCATCGGTGAGGATGCGCTGAGATCGCGACACGCTGTGCCGCTAGGTGAGCTTGCTGCCATATTTTGCCCAACACAGGAGCGCTGACGCGCCTTGTGCCGAACCTTCCACATGGCCACCCACTTACATTCCTCACTCCCCGCTCCTCAAGGCTCATTCCCGTTCGCTGCGGTCGACTACCGTGTGTTCTGATACGCTAGTGTCACATCACGAAAGTGGCTACAGACGTCAAAGAAGTGCTCGCATGTGCGCACCGGCACAGAGACTCATTCGCGGGGGGTGGGAGTTGTAACTGCCTGCGCCCTTGAAGACGTCGGTCGCGGTACGCGCGGCTGGCACGCGTTTGCATGGACGGGGAGTTGGGTGTCGGAGTCGGGAATCAAAATCGCGCACACTACATACGAAGCTTCGTGACCTTGAATTCCATGTTGTCGCGCTCACACTCCTCGTCTCCCCTTCTCCACGCTGATGTTGGCATGCCCGAGACATCTCATCGCATTCCTGGCCTCCCCGTCTTAGTTGATGTCACTAAACATCGTCGTTGTCCGGGAATCCGAGTTCGCAGTTGGCTTAGACGGGCCCAGCATGCGCGGACACTGGATCTATGCGACCGTTGGCGTTGAGAAACTGGGTGAAGCTGAGCAAACGGTTGATTGGCGGGGAGTGGCTTGAGGTAGGATCGTGGGTTCTGCGGCATAAATTGAGTCTGTCAGCCAGAACGATACACTAGTAGGAAGGATGTACCATCCGCACTCGCAAGGTGAGCCCTTTGTTGCTTCTTCCAGCTCTGTTGACATATTCCCTAGGCCGTTTGTGCGTGTGCAGGATTTCCTGTGTCGTCGCCTCGCTCAGTAATGCCCGGGCAAGGGTGAGCACCAGGACGTAACCGCCGATGATGTCGCACGAGGTTGCAAGCTTGTTGGTGAGGCAGTTGGGGTGGGCTTGGGCGATCAGGGAGTCGGAGGAGATATTGCAAAGTGGCGCGTCGTGGTTGTCAGCCCGGACCACAGACACGATAGGGGCGTCGCTGATACGTGGGTCGAGCGTGGAGGCAAGCAGACCTTGTGCATGGGATCGGGTAGAGTTAGCGGGGGCGGTGTAGGGAGGTAGACTCGTGACCAGTCCGTACTGACGACAGCTAGTTGCTTCCGAGCGTTCCGGGTGTGTCGTTTTCCGTCACTGATGACGCCGAGGACGGCTGGTGAGACGGTGATCGCGGGGAAGTACATAGTAGAGAGACGATCATGTTGCGCGTGCTAACGCAGGCTTACTCAGTGTATGCTGGTCGCCGCCGTTCTTGCCATGTCCCTCCCTCTGTTACTCGTCACCGTGACCTAGGTTCCGCACCCATCCACAAAGATCGCGCCGTCGTGAAGTCGTTACTTGCGCGTTTGAAGGCGAGGTTCTGTAGCTGATATAGCGCGGAATTCGTTGCAGAGAGCATGGCGAGGGTAACTGATTAGATCGGAGATAGAAATTTCGTCGCGTCGTGAGCATGATCATCTGTTCATCTAACGTTCATTATTCGTCGCGGCGGGGGTCTGCACAAAGGGTGCGTACCAGCGTCTCGCGTCGCATCCTACATAACAGCGTGAAAAGCGCCGCACCCGGAATCGAGCAGCCTACACAGCCTACCGCCGTCTGCTACCATCCCCGCGAGCCATGGCGCTCGAGCGTGCGCCACCTCCGAATCATGAATGTACATGGCTGCATACGCCAGGGCAGCGCTCGCGATTCGGGGGAATGGATAGTGCTACTAGCTTCCTGCGCCGTCGAAGACGCGGTAGCGGTACGTACAGCTGGCACGCGTGGACGTGGACGGGGGATCGGGAGTCGGAATCGGGAATCGGGATTGGTGCACACTCCGTGGCTGGGTGAGCTAGAACGTCTTTGCCATTTGTTGCCAAACACCCAACTCACGCGCACACACGTTCTTGTCCGTTACAAATTCCATATCGTTACGCATCCAATCCACACCTCCAAGTTAACATTGGCATTCATGGATCGCCGTTTGTCTTGCCGCCTCCCCGATCTTTGCTGTCGCCGCCACCCGCAGTCGACGAGCCCAGCATCGCGAACACGGGATATATGCGTGCGTTGGCGTTGAGGAATTGGCCGAAGAGTCGCCTGGGGTGGGATCGTGGGGTCTGCGGCACCAAAAGGGTCAGTCAGGTAGCACGACGAATGAGGCAGCAGGACGTACCCTCTGGGTGCGCAAGGTGAGCGCTTCGTTACTTCTTTCACCTCCGTTTACATATTGCCTACGTCATTTGTGCGTGTCCAGGCTTTTCGGTAGTACTACATTGCCTCGCTCTCAGTTGCGCTGGAGAGAAGGGCGAGCGCGAGGCCGTAACCACCGGTGATGTTACACGAGGTGTGGTCCGGCGGTTAGAGTAGGCTTGGGCAATCAGAGAAGTCGGAGCAGTCGGTGGAGGAGATCTTGGGAGGGCGTTGCTGATGCGGGCGTCGGGGGTAGAGGCAGCGTGGCCTTGAGCATGGAATTGGGTAGAGTGTGACTTGAACAACCTATCGTAGGCATGGTAGGCAACAGGCATTTGGTGCATGAATACCGTTCGCAATATATTGCCCGCCTTCTGGGCGTTTTGTTGGTGTCGTCTTGAGCATGATGGATCGACGAAGATCGGTGATCTGAGAGAGGGTGGAACAGGAATCGGCTTTTTGTTTCGCCGTCGTTGTGGCATGATTGGGGATTCGAGGGCCAGGAGACAGTGTTCTGCGCTGGCGCAAGCGGAGTTGTGGATACAGAAGCGGGAGGGTGACTTGGTTACTGCAGAGTGTTGCGCTGTTTGATTTCTTGCACCTGGCGACGTCGAATATACTGGGTCATGGAGTAAACCTGATAGTGATGTCGCGGGAAGGGAGAATCCTTTGATGGAACCTCACAGCGGCGCACATGTGGAAGGCCAGAGCCAGAGACCGGGTGCTAGTGAATAGCCTAAGTCAGAAGCAGATGGCAGCCAGTGACGTACTTACTCACTGTTGTCTCAATTTGACTGCTCGTTGTCGTTGTCATCACGATCCTTGACGCTGAACTTCCGCGCCCATGCACGAATATCGCGTTGTAATGTTGCATTGTTGGCAAGAACATCGGCAGTCTCGTCGGAAAGCGAGGTTCTGTGGCTGATAACGTCGAATTTACCAAAGAGAGGACGAGTTGCGCGAGGATTCCCAAACCCTGTAGTTCGAAGAAAGTTGAGTCGCCATGTACTGCAGATGCTGTTGGTTTCGATTTCGAGGTCAATTTCAAAGTCCGGCCAGGTGATTACGCCAGCGGCCCAAAGTTGTTGCGGTAATTCTTCGAAGTGAAAACAGCTCGCCTGTCTGAACACGCCATTTACTCATCGTGCACGCAATGGCGTCTCCGTGTTATGCTCGAAGTAGCTTCCCATGTGTGAAGACTGTGGCTGAAGGATATTCACAATCCAGAGCCGGAGAACATTGAAGCGAAGTGCTCCAGTATATGAGGGAGCCGAGGGGGAACGGTGCGCAGCTCGAGAAGACAGAGAATGGACTCGTCTTCCTGTTCTTTGACCTGTTGTGGGCAGCAGATGCTGATACTCTGAGGCTAGGTTTCAGTCTCAATGCGCGCTCAGTGGTTGGCTCCCCGACTACTCTCGCGGGTTATGGACGCACGGCTGGAAGAACGGCATAGCGTTCAAAATGACGGCATTGCACGTCAAAGCAACACGTACATTGCAGTTGAGGGAGAGTACTGGTGTTGAGGGAGAGTACTGGTGCCCGGAGGCGGGAACGATTGGCGTGTTCGACGTCCGCACTGCGGGGTGATGCTCCACAGGTATCGAATCCGAGGACGAGCTCTTGCAAAAGGATCCGGACGTTCACGGCGACCCAAGAGGGAAAAAGGTAAAATGCAAGGTAGCGCGGAAGGTCGAGGATTCCAGGAACTTGGCTTGGAAGGGGGACGAACGAGGTGATCCGATTCGCGCTTCCCTCTGTTATCGCGGCAGAAAGGGCATAGAATATTCGTGCTCAAAGCTGCCTGTGCCGTTATCATCGGTCGCCTAGCGTACAACTCAAATCGTCGGTATCCCGTCATAGAATCGCGAAAGCCCTTCCTCGATAAACGAGGGCTGCTCGCATTTGAGAGGCCTGGAGTGCACGACGAATATACGGTGCACACTTCAGCGAGTTAGCAAGGGACGACGAGAAGACATGGGAAGCCGCATGCTATCAGATCGAAGAAGATTATCGATATGAAAGTACGTTAGCCATGATGCCACGGTACTCATAAATGTGTACAGACCTCCCCACGACTGCAGCGAAGTCAAAGTGGCCATGGGAAGGAAGGCACACGCGCGACCTGGTGAAGTGGACGGCACCTGACGGGAACTCGTGATCCCATCGCTGCTTCGCCATCGTAACATTCTGTTCACATACCACAGGAACGCGTCGTATATCCTTACAAGGGAAATTTGAAGATGTGCAATAGATATGTCGAGGCCGGGAAATCGTTAAAGTAGATGTCCCTGCCGATATCGAGGGAGTATCCTGAGTGCGGTATTAGGCTACGAAGCCAAGCGAGGAAAAAGGACCGGCGTACCAGATTAACAGCCTAAGGGAGGTCCAGCGAAGTGACGATGCTTTATTCAGTATAAGCCTATCACTGGAACGTAGATTGAAGCTGTAGTTATGCGGGTTTCATCCTCACTCGGTCGCGCCAGCGTTTACATCGTAGAGCTCCGATAGTTGAGAAGGAGCTTGTATCATCGCTCGCGCAATTTAAGGTGGGGTGTACGAGGAAAGTGAGTGAGTGCGTTTGCGCTGTTCGGAACCAACTCGAGCGCTTTGGGCGTCCAAGCGACAGAAGTGTGCGTTTAACGCGGGGATGGGGCCCTGTGCATCAGCTGATCGATGTGATAACACCTCAACAGCTGATCTAGCCTGCCAAGTAGAGGCGAGTCAGTCAATGATTACAGCGCTGTCACCTGGTTCGCATGAAGGAACACTCACTTTCATTTATTCAGTCGTACTAGTGTCTCTGAGTTGTATGCGCCGTGCATACGTTCGTTCGCCTGTCGTCCGTGTGAACTGAGTATTGAGTATTGAGAAGCGTAGAGCCAGCACGATGCTCATCTAGTAACCGGTTGAGATGCCCAGGTGGAATGCGTCAGCGCGAACCCGGTGTCCCATGTTGATCAGGGTAACCAGGGCTTGCGGGCGTTGATAGTATATGTTGCTTTGCGAGTGCTGCGACGCAGTTGTAGGGGCACCCAGCAGAGATATGTAGAGCCGCCGGCAGAGTGTGGGCCAAGAAGTACGGCGTACCGTCGCCCCTTGGTTGCCTCGCCGTTTCATCTCAAGCTACAGTACGCGTATGATCCTGGTCATGTATGCGCGAGTGCCGAACGAAGGGAGTTACCCTACCTGCGCAGATAGTCGTTGCCTCAACGAAATCGCCTTGCCAAAAGTAGGTGTTGGCGGCCGCGAGTCCCCGGAACCCCTTCCACCGACGTAGACTCGACACCGAGCAGGAATTCTTGACTGCTTGCCCTCGCATGATTATGTATGGGGTAGACGGGGACAACGTGTGTAATTCGGCACTGGATGTGCTGAGCGAACTGATAACAGACATAGGAAAGGCCTGAGAGAATGGGATGCGGTATGGAGTTGCAAAGCGAGGAAACCGGGGTCGTGGGTGTATGGCCCGGAGTTGAGAGTAAGGGAGGCGTGATGGATCGGAGATGGGGCTGAAGTCTGCGGATCGACAACTGGCTGAACTCCCGCCGTCCTCTATCGTCGTCCTTTGCATGCCGGGCATAATGTGAAGGGAGAGTCAGGCAACGAACCCATAGTTACAGCATCGGCGTTTGGGAGGTTTTCGTTGACTTTGGGAATTCAAAATCGCGAGGACGCAATGATGGTAGATATGTGCATACGCGCGGAGGAGATTGAGAAAGGAAGGAGGGGCAGAGAAGGCTGCAGGGAAAATAATTGACTACCAGGACGCGCGAGTGTATACAAGTCAACGTACGGGGTCTCCAATCGACACAAATGACCGACAATCATCGCCAGGACCAAATCCTCGCCGATAGCAACCCACGAACGCAGTTTCATGATTCATCCAAGTCAACGTACGGGGCTTTCCCTCGCAAATGATCATCACCAGGACCAAATCCTCGCCACAGCGAGTGCGGGAAACCCGCAGATGCAGGTTCGTAGACTCAACGCAGCGGATGTTGTCGTGTGAGTGTTATGGATATCCATGACTTGGCGAGGTGGATGAGCCATAACCGGCATCATTGCGGATGGACAGAGACCTGTAAGTGAGGATCGAGGGAGAGGACAGCGTGCCCTCAACAAAGCAGAGACATAAGCTTAAGGTGATCTAGTAGCTTTGTGCATACGCGAAAGCGTACGTGCGCGTGAAGACTTGAGCTCGAATGGGGGAGTTGAGTGTAGTTTGCAACCCGACAAGGGGATCACATCGCCTCAACTTTGGAGATTATTGCCTTGCTGTGGCGTACAGATTCGGTTCGGAGTGACGAACAGACTTGAGTACAACTACGAGAAGGGCAGGCACCTTCAAATGGTGTTTTTTCGCGCCGAGAAATCGAGAGCATGGTGGCGTGGATGAAGTGGTGGGAATGTTGGGCTCTGTGCGATCTCAGCCTCACGCTACCCACGCGGTGCTTTCTCTTCGCAACCACCACTTTCAAAGAGTCTTACCTTTGCAAACGGTGTCCGATGTGAGTAGATCTCATTCATCGCAAAGCAGCGCTCTCTAACCGAGCCTTTATGTAGTTAAGTTCAGGTGTACAAGCCAATATTTCCTGTCTTCAACGCACGTCGATTACAATCTCAGGTGATCATATTGTCGTAGGCTGTAGACAGTCCCTTCTAATCAAGATCCTCTTTTGACCTCTAGTTCTTCATCAAAACTTGCGCTCCCACAGTAGCAATGGCAAACCCCGAGAGCGAGTCGGAATTTCAACAGCTGATCAGAGAGCTTCAACTCTGTCCTCCTGGCCATCCAGGCCGTGATAGATCTCTGAGCAACCTCGCCCGCGCTCATCTTAAACAATATGAATGCAGTGGGACAGAGGGTGATATTGAAGAGGCTATTCAGCTCTATACGGAGGCACTTGAGCTCTGTCCTGCTGGCCATCCATCTCGTGACAGCTCTCTCAACAACCTTGCCAACTGTTTGCAGTCTAGATATGAGCATAGTGGAGTTAGAGATGATCTTGACAAGGCCATTGAATTTCACACTGAGGCACTTGAGCTCCGTCTTCCTGGCCATCCATATCGTGGCAGCTCTCTCAACAACCTTGCCACCTGTATTTGCTTCCGATATGACCATAGTGGAGTAAGAGATGATCTTAACAAGGCCATTGAATTCCACACTGAGGCACTTGAGCTCCATCCTCCTGGCCATCCATATTGTGATATGTCTCTCAACAACCTTGCCAACTGTCTTCAGTCCCAATATGAGCATAGTGGAGTAAGAGATCATCTTGACAAGGCAATCAAATTACACACTGAGGCACTTGAGCTCCGTCCTTCTGACCATCCATATCGTGACAGCTCTCTCAACAACCTTGCCATCTGTCTCTGCTCCCGGTATAACCATAGTGGAGCAAAGGATGACCTTGACAAGGCCATTGAACTCAACACTGAGGCACTTGAGTGTCGTCCTCCTGGCCATGCATATCGTGACAGCTCTCTCCACAATCTTGCCTGCTGCCTCCAGTGCCGATTTGAGCAAAGTGGAGTGAGAGATGATCTTGAACACGCCATCAAACTGCATACTGAGGCACTTGAGCTGTGTCCTCCTGGCCATCCATATCGTGACAGCTCTCTCAACAACCTTGCCATCTGTCTCCACTCCCGATATAAGCATAGTGAAGTTAGAGATGATCTTGACAAGGCCATTGAATTCAACACTGAGGCACTTGCACTGTGTCCGCCTGGCCATCCATATCGTGATCACTCTCTCAACAACCTTGCCAACTGTCTCTTGTCCAGATATAAGCATAGTGGAGTTAGAGATGATCTTGACAAGGCCATTGAATTCTACACTAAGGCACTTGAGCACTGTCCTATAGGTCATCCTCAGCATGCTAGCTCATTGTACAATTATGCACTATTGCTACTAGACTTGGATGACAAAGCCTCTGCAATCAGATTACTACAAGAGGGATCCCAGGATCATCTCTCAAAGTTATCAGACTCACTTGATTGTGCACATAAGTTAATGGAAGTATCATGGGGTGGTGATGGAAATTGGTTTCAAGGTTACAGCAACTTTGTTGATCTCATTGAGCACTACATTGCAATGGAATCTACTTTGAAGCAACAATACACCATTTTAGCTGCACAGAAAAAATTCCTTTCCCTACCAATGGACACAGCAGCACTTGCACTTGGTTCCAAAAATGTGGAAGAGGCAGTAAAGTGGCTTGACACTGGTCGTTCTCTTCTTTGGTCTCAATCCCAACGCTTCCATGAACAATTGCCTCCTTCTTTACCACAACATAACAAGCTCAGGCAGAGATTCACTGTAACTTGCAGTGAACTACAAAGCCTTGGCAATGCAGTCAAAGAGCAAAGTATAGCTAGGAAAAAGGAACTTTTGAAAGAATTCCTAAGCATAGTCAATGATATTCAGAATACACCTGGCTGTCAAGATTTCCTCAAACCCCCACCATTCAGCAAACTACAACAGGCAGCCAAAGAAGGGCCTGTCATCATCATCAATTGTTCCAAGGACCATGGTTGCCACATTATCATTGTGTTTGAGAATAAACCTCCAATCTCCTATGAACTTCATGAATCCTTCTGGCAGGATGCTCATGACATTTATAAAGAATACATAGATGCACGTCAAAGGGCAAAAGACTCAAAGTCCCCAGAAGTATTGGGATGGACATTATCCAATAGTACTTGTCAGTGGTTATGGAAGACCATTGTGTATGATGTGGTTGGGTACCTCAGGGATTGTGAAGTCGCAGTTGGATCCCGCATTTGGTGGTGCCCCACCTCATTCTTAACCACACTTCCGTTTCATGCTGCTGGCAAGAATGGAAAGAAAGGACAGAAGGGGGACTTTCTCATGGATTATTATATATCATCATACACTTCAACTCTCAAGGCCCTCATTGATGCACGGCATACACCAGCAGCACCAATTCAACAACACCAGGTGCTAGTTGTTGCTCAGCCCAGTGACCACAACCTTACATCTGCTCAGAATGAACTTGACACTGTGGTTGGATGCATACAAGATCATAGTCTCAAACAGATCCAGCTGGTTGATGAAGGTGCAACAAACATCACAGTGAAGCACACATTGAAGTCCTGCAGCTGGGCACATTTCATTTGTCATGGGGAGATCTCAGCCACCAGTCCATTTGACTCCTCATTGCATCTTTTTGAGGGAGACAGACTGAGCCTCAATGACATTATCACAGCACACTTACCAGATGCACAGTTTGCATTTCTTGCTGCCTGCCACTCTGCTGAGCAGATTATCAGTGGGCCTAATGCACCTGAAGTGGTCCTTCATCTTGCCAGTGCTATGCAGTTCAGTGGATTCAGAAGTGTTATTGGAACACTGTGGGAGATGAGAGATGAGGATGGGCCATATGTTGCAAGGAGGTTCTATGAGAAAATGCTTGAAGGACAGGATGATCCAAACATGAGGTACAAGAATGCAGCAAGTGCATTAACATCAGTTATTCAGCAGATGAGGGAGCAGAAGGTGATGAATGCAAAAACTGGCAAGAAGGAGAAGATGGGAATGGATAGATGGGTCAATTATGTCCACATTGGAGCCTAAGCATGCAGAATCTCTCTCCCAACAGTGCTCTCCCCCAACAGTGTTGCCATTACTCAGTAAACTCAAATACTTCTTAACTACTATGTTTCTCTCACTTTTATGTCTTCCAACCCTGTATAAATGTACTATTAGTGATATCTTGTATGTTGATTCTTGAATATGCCATTATATTGTATAAGCATTCTGTGCCACAGTGATTTCCTGATGGAGTAAAAGAGGCAAGACAGCATACTACCTTCATCACACTTTGTTAGTGGAGCGCAAGTAGACGCCGTAGTAGCGCCCGTAGGGTATTTTTCGTATCGTGTCCGCGCCAGCACATCTCAGTATTTTACCCAAATACTGAGATGTGAGTACCTATATTTCTCTTCATCATGCTTATCCTTACTCATATGCATGTAGTGTATTTTCATTCATCTAGGTACACTTCATGTATTATCTCAGTACTTGGGTAAAATACTGAGATTGTATTTTCATTCATCTAGCCTCGCATCTCCTTGTTCCCACTCGTTCCCACTCGCTCGATCTTCCTCCCGGTTACCCCTGCTAACACACTTACCTCCACATGAATAGCTATGGTGCAAAGTTTGAACAAAATGGCAGTTTCTCCACTGCAAACATCTCTACCACCTACTATCTTGTATATTCATCAAGTTCATCTAGCCACACACATTGGGTGTAAACCCTCATCTTGACTTCCTGACAACAACACAAGTTGTACATTCCCAAAGCTACTCCATGTGCGAGGTTTGAACTCCAGAAACAAACCCAGTACTCCCACCCTGGATTCAGGAAGTAAACAAAACATGAAATAATCATGAATATAAATGAATCAAGAAATATGTGAACATAAACTTTGCAAAGACTTACCTCCGTACAATCTACTCAATTGCACACACCTCTTCCTCCCCCCTTCACTACTCCTGTAGTCCTCCTTTACCTTTCCCCATTCTGCACACCCACATGTACACGCATTTGCTCTTCTGTCCTGGCTGCGATGTTGCATGCATTCTGCCCTCCATACACGCAATCATCTAGCCTTCACCCCCAAATCTGAATCTTCCTGTTGTTATATTTGCGGTGCTACAACTGCATTGCCATAGCTTGTGTGAGTCACTTTGCATGAGCTTGCATGAAGCCGCACAAGTTTGGGCAGGTCTCTGCGTGTGATCTGGGTAGGAGTACAGATGTATGGTCTGGGAGATTATTGGAAACTTGGAATATATTGGTGTGTGTGTCGAAGGACACATGTACATCAGTCAATGGTGAATTGATGAACAGATGTTTCCTGTGTTCACGTAGGACGTTTGTAGCTTGTCCGCAACAAACGTCCTACGTGAACACAGGAAACATCTGTTCATCAACACACTTGCTCTCATCCCTCCCCTCTCCTTCTTGCTCGCAATCTCATTCTCTCAGTACCGTCATGAACTCTCACCTCCTCCTCCCTCCTCCCCATCCATCCCATCACTGTTCTCGCCACCAATGCCAGTCCCTGCCTCCACAATCATCATCTTTGTCCTACTAGTGACAATCCATCCACCCCTCCAGTTCCCCCAGTCTCAGCTTCTTCAAGTGCGCACCGCGACACCGGGCTCTTGATGCACCATGGACCACTCATGCACCATCCTGTCTTGGAGCATCCCACTTTGACTCTATTTGTGAGTGGGAGTCTCCCTGCAAACGGGTGGCACAGGCACCTAGCCCGACTCGCCTCTCTTCTCTGGTTTGTGGTGCAGTACTCGGTCACCCGCGACGGATTGGTGAATTTTCCCGTAATCCAGTGACCTGCCGATGCGCTGATGTACACCCATAGCCATGTACATTGTGCCATTCGTAGTAGCCCCCGCTCTCGGCCCCGTCACCTACTCCACTTCACAACCGGTCTTCGTATCCCCCCCGCGTCACGTACTATGCGCACGCCAACCCCCGAACCATGACCGTGTGGTGCTGCGTCCGACGTGGCAGACGGTGTTAGGTGTGGTGTGTGGCCTTGCAAATGAGAGGTATGGCTTCGAGGAACGCTGGTTGCAAGTGGTCCCTTGGTTCTAGGGTGTGGTGCCAGGATCGGGTGTACGCGAAGGGTTAGTGAGTTTTTCTATTGTCCCACAACTGGGGACGCGCTAACATCCACTGGTAGCCACGGTCGTTGCAGCCTTGCTGCGCCTCACCGCTGCACCCCATCTCAGCCTTTCAAATCCGTTGACACTCAAGTCTCCTGCATACACTGTGGTCGTATGTTGTGGTTGAAAGCGTCGGTGGACCCGTGCGTGCGTGGGGCTTCCGCTGCAGGGTCCTGTCGGAGGACGGCGATGGCAGATGAGGGGTGCTCATCGGTGAGGATGCGCTGAGATCGGGACACGCTGTGCCGCTAGGTGAGCTCGCCGCTATATTTTGCCCAACACAGGAGGGCTGACGCACCTTGTGCTGAACCTTCTACATGGCCACCCACTTACATTCCTCGCTCCCCGCTCCTCAAGGCTCATTCCCGTTCGCTGCGGTCGACCACCTTGCGTTCTGATACGCTAGTGTCACATCACGAAAGTGGCTACAGACGTCAAAGAAGCGCTCGCATGTGCGCACCGGCACAGGGACTCATTCGCGGGGGGTGGGAGTTGTAACTGCCTGCGCCCTTGAAGACGTCGGTCGCGGTACGCGCGGCTGGCACGCGTTTGCATGGACGGGGAGTTGGGCGTGGGAGTCGGGAATCAAAACCGCACACACTACATACGAAGCTTCGTGACCTTGAATTCCATGTTGTCGCGCTCACACTCCTCGTCTCCCCTTCTCCACGCTGATGTTGGCATGCACGAGACATCTCATCGCATTCCTGGCCTCCCCGTCTTAGTTGATGTCACTAAACATCGTCGTTGTCCGGGAATCCGAGTTGGCAGTTGGCTTAGACGGGCCCAGCATGCGCGGACACTGGATTTATGTGTGCGTTGGCGTTGGGTAAAGCTGAGCAAACGGTCAATTGGCGGGTGAGTAGCTTGCGGGGGCAGGGGTCTGGAGAGTGAGCACGACGAACGGGGCAGCGGGATGTACACCCTGCGCACAAGATTGTGGTTCCAGCGTCCTGCGCCCTTGAAGACGTGGGTGGCGGTACGTGATCGGGATGGTGGACACTACGTAGAATGGTGAGCCTCTTTGCTATTTTCACCAAACGCCCAACTCACGCTCACGCACCTTCTTGTTCGTCACGAATCCCATATCTCTTCTCCTCGTAGACTGCTGCCATTGGTGAGTCGTCGCGTTCCTTGCAGCCTCCCTGTCTTCGCGTGCTCTACCGTCACAGATACTTGCCGTCGCGCGAGAATCCAAGTTCGCTGGCGGGCCAGGCGCGGGCCGTCTCAAGACACGGGATATATGTGCGCGTCGGCGTTGGGGAATTGGATGAAGACGCGCCGATTGGCGGGGGAGTCGCCTGGTTGGATCGTGGGGTCCGTGGCACTACGAGGGTTAGTCAGTTAGCACGACAAACGGAGCAGCAGGATGTACGCGCGCACCAGGTGAGCGCCTTCCTTTATCTCCCTAGGTTGTTTGCGCGTGTGCAGTGTTTCTTACAGCCTTGCTTCCAGTCATGCAGGGAAAAGGAGGATGGTCTGTTGCTCTTTTTGCGTCGTTGATCTCGCATGCGGGTGAAAAGGTATGCTGTGGGCCGTGGCGGGCGGGTGTTGGGGTAGTCGGGGAGTTGAGGAGACTTTGGGAGGTGACACGCCGTGTTTGCGGTCCGGACTGGCGGGGATGATCCTGCTCGAGGGTGCGGGTTCGACAACCTGGCGAAGTGCAGGAAGCAGCTATTTGCGGCATGGATACCGCTCGCAGATCTCACCTGTTGTCGTAGATATATCGACGAAGTTCGGGATGGATCCGTGTTCGAGGTTCGTCGCCGTTGTAACATGGGATTCGACGGCTTCGTTCTCAAGATGGTGCGTCAAGGTTGCGGGTGAGGGGGGCGACCTTCTGTTCACGAAAGTGAAATTGTGGATGCAAAGATGGAAAGTTGCACCAACCGTAGCCAATTCCGCATTTACCGTCGCTGCCGTTGTTACTGTAGCACTACCCTCCTCCCTTTCTCTCGATTAGGCTACTCGTCGCCGTCGTCGCGATCGTTCATGCTGAAATTCCGGGCGCATCCACAAAGATCCCGCCGTTGCGTTGGGAGTATTGGCAAGAACATTCAAATCGTCACTTGCGCGTTCAGCGAGCTGATATACGCTGGAGGGAATGGCGCTGAGTTTGTTCCAGAGAGGATGAGTGAATCGCGGAGGAAGGTCACCATTGTGGTCGGCACATCATCGGAGGTAGAAATTTCGCCCCGCGTCGATTCGTCACAGCGGCGACTGAACTCACCTCATACGCTCATCGCTCTCTAAGAATCGTGGTGAGCGAAATTTCTTTTTGCCCGACTTCCAGTCTACATGATGTGAACGTGGACTTATCTTTGTGGCAGCCTCTCCAAATCCTCGAAATCCATTCCGCCTTGGATTTTTATGATGTTCGACCACATCAACATTGGGTTCGATCCACGCAGACTACACCATGGTCCGACGCAATAACCAGCAATGCCAATAGAAGAGCTGCGAGTCAGATCATTGCTTAGGCGCGCCGGCGTAGACAATTACATGAGAATACGACGCTCTCCAACTTAGATTTCGAGGATCAGGAGAGGTTCTCCATTTTGAGGCGATGGTGACGACGAATCACCCGAGTGCAAACGACGAAGACCAACCTGAAATCTCGTTTCTCTCTGAGGACCCGTCTACGGATGTGTGCTGCGTCCCCCACATCGTCGTCGCGCAAATTGGATTGGGGTGAGTTCACTTATGCACGATAATAACGAACTTACTGACTTACCAGCGTATACGCTCCGTATATGCAGCAGCAAGAACTCCTGACGTTGATGGAATGCGAGCCAGCGGCGTTGACACCAACGTTCGTGGCCAGAGCGAGCGACTACATAACATCAGGTAAAGCGCCGCACTCGGAATCGAGCAGCCTACACAGCCTACTGCCGTCTGCTACGATCCTCGCGCTGCGCCTCACTGCTGCACACTATCTCAGCCTTTCAAATCCGTCGACACTCAAGTCTCCTGCATACACTGTGGTCGTATGTTGTGGTTGAAAGTGTCGATGGACCCGTGCGTGGGGCTTCCGCTGCAGGGTCCTGGCGGAGGACGGCGATGGCAGATGAGGGGGGCTCATCGGTGAGGATGCGCTGATACCAGGACTTGCTGCGACACCAGGTGAGCTCGCCGCCACACTTTGCCCAAACACCGGAGCGCTGACGTACCTTGCTAGGTTTCGAACAACTCGGTGCATGCGAGAAATTACTGCCCCGCAACCGCTGTTTCTTCAACAAGGTCCCCTGCCGTGGTGACCCCATAAGGGACTCTCGTGTGGATTCCACCTCCTACGGTGTTGGACGCACCCCATGACCTCCAATCCCATCAGAATCAAACAGCTGACATGAATTCGCCCATACAACGCCGAGAACGGCCTCGAATGTAGGACAAGAGCGTATTCTTCCCATCACTAAAACACACGAGATTCTCACAGTTGGGTTTCTTCACCGAACCATCACCATCACCATCGATTGAGAGAGCTGAGCGTACTCTTCACTCGTTAGAGCGCTTCTACAGGGAGCAGTCAAATTAGGATCCTTCACCGTCAGTCCAAGGATGGAAAATGTACCTTGTACGGTGTCGAGGGCCGTGTCGTTTCATCAGGTCGTGAGTCGTTTGCCCTACATCGAACACATCCTTGACTGAATCGCGGAATAATCAGGTGTTCGACAAGCGACCAGAACCATCCCATTCGTTGGGACATTAGCTCACGCACCACAACTATACACCCGGTAATCCATGACAATGATAATTTTGCCCCGATTGATTCCCAGTTATTCAGCGATCACTTGGTCGCGCCGAGTCCTCGAAGTTGAGCAGCAACCTAGCGGTGTCCGAGCACCCGCGAGTAGAAGATCTGAGCACGCATCTGGGTGAGTGTCTTGCCATTTCGTTTTGTTTAGAAGAGGACGCACCGATGATGCGAACTTCCAATAACCTTCGTTCTGACAACGCAATTCAATTGCGTGACATGCGGAGTGAATTGTCACTCTGATCGTACACGTCTTCTATGTATCCAGATCCTTCTTGGCATCGCTGAGCTTCAGAGACGCTGGGTGTGCTGACATGTTGTCGTTTAGCTCCGATGTAGGCGAACAAAGTCATATTTGTCGGCGGTGACGGTGCGATAGCTATGTAGCGCAATCGCTGGATTCGTTGTTACAATAGATTTTCGCCCAGGTGTCAATGTAATGGTGAAGTATGCCGATTCGCAGATCTTGTCGCCCAACCATGTGCCCACTCGGTCATCGTCCGAGGATGTCTTCAACACTACGTCAGAGGTTGTCGTATATCACCGAAGAGCCAGTCGAAAGGCTCAATCGAGGTGGCACAAGCCGAAACCAGTTTCGAGTGTTTCGCTTCATATCCTGACATGATAGACATTAGAGTCCTCCATACCAAAGGCTGCCGTCAACGGTGGCTGGGCACGATTCAGATATTCGTTGCTGATGCCCGTCGCGATCCCAGCGATCATACTGACCTGCGGTTGTTGCGATGTCGACGTATTCTAGGCTACGAGCATGGCGGAAGCATGCTGTTATAGAGTCCGTGTTGTCTTCATATACAGGAGGTACGGCAAATTGAAGGTGGTGAATCTCTACCACATGGAGGATGAGACAGGACGCAATCCTGAGTATATCCTAGAAAAAGAGAAGACGGTAGGAGAGGTGATGGTACGCAGAGGCGTACTACTCACAGTCCGGCCGCTGAAATGGAGACACTCCAGACGGGGCATATAAGATGCGAGCTTGAAAAGTGGCCAATCGTCCACGTCCACGGTAAGGGTACGTATATTTGAGACGCTTTCTTGGGCAAGCTGGGAGAACACGCTGTTTGGGACGCGGCCAAGATGGAGATGTGTGATGTTCGGTCGATCTGCGAAAATGGCAGCGATGTTATCGATAGCTTCTCCCGTGCGGACCAGTTGGAGGCGGGGTAAAGCTGACGAAGGTATACATGACAGCTCCTGGGAAGGGGGCAACGTAAGATCGAGGTAGCGTAAAGACGACTGCGATGCGAGAAAATCGATAAACAGGCGAGCTTCTTTAGGGATGAGCCCAGTCCATGAGAGGGTAGTGAGAGAGAACGGGGCACTGTCCAAGAGAGCGAAGAACGGGCTCGAACCCTTGTTTCCTTTCTTTCGAAAGAAGTCAATACTGAGCGAGCTGAGATTTACGCAGCGTTTGAGAACTTCGCAGATGCGAGCGCCGGTCTCAGTAGAAATCTTGACTTCTCGGGCAGATATGTGGAATCCATCAATGTGATGGCAGAGTCGCTCTCCTGACCAGTAGAGCGTGTCGACGAGAAGTTTCAGACGGGGTTCGTTCCATCTGGGGAAACTGATTGTTCGGTACAACAGCGGCTCGGACGCTGCGCGAACGGATCGTGAGACAAGTTGCAGAGCTAGTAGTGTCCCCCGGTGGTTGTCAAGCTCAGCCAATATCAAATACAGCAATTCTGTTGGTAGCGGCTGTGGGGAAGGCATCAGAGTCAGAGTTTCAACAGGTTTGAACTTGCTGGTTACCGGTTACAGCGAACAATGGCACGGCTGCCTCACACGTGCTTGTGGACAGGGGACTCCTGCAGGCCCCTGGTCTCTAAAATTCTTTCTCTCGTCTTGCGTTTGTTGCTTGTTCTTAGGCTAGATATCCAAGATTTTGGGTGCGTGAACGGTCTCACTCTGGGATCCCGCAGCCTTGGTTTCGGATACTTTAAAACCACACGTACGGGCGGTGTTTTTCTTGAAGATCTCGAACTACATCGACGTATCTATTTGCGAGGTGCCGAGGCACGTAGTTTTCCTATCCCAGCGAGAAACGCCTCGCCGATGAATTTAGGATCAGATCTACTGCCATGGAGGTGACGATAAGGGCCGGGACCCTTTTGTAAACTGGTCGAACGCTGGGGCTTGCCGCTCTTATAGTCATGGTCACTTGTCGTTCAGTGTTGTCTGATGAACTGTGTCGCGATATTCAATACTCAAATGGATTTGGATACGATGATGTACTTATGCGGGTCCGTCCAACTCTAGAACCTTCCGAGTGTACTCAAGGGCCTTCTCCCAGATACTTTTACCACCTCGCACTTCAGCCTCCCACTCTTCCCGCAGGCTAAGCCCATACGACTCTACCAAGTACGCATTGGTACAATCTTTACGAACATCCCGAAGCCATGTCCTCGCCAACTCCCGCTCGTTGTATCCACTAACAACACACACCAACATCTGTAAAGTCGAATTTTGCAGAAGGCCAAACACCACACTAGGGTCTTGCGCGAGGCAACTGGACAGTGGCATTGCGAAATGTGTAAGTTGAGGGAAGGGAGTGATATCCAGCGCGTCACTATTGCGTGTCATCGGGCACGCCAGGCGGATGTGAGTGATTCCGGTTGAGAGGAGCCCCTGCGAGCATCCTTGTCGACTAGCTCGGTTCCACCGGTCGTCGGAATCAATGATGACTAGCTGCAGAGGGTGGCTTCTCTCTGGAGGAGAAGATTCCCAAGGGAAATACGAGCGCACTAGTGGCATGTGCATCAAGTGCAGAAAGGAATCTTGGTCCATCGCGACGTGTTCTGCATTGTAGCACGACTCCATGACCTTCCGGACACCACTGTAACCGTCTTCCATCCATAGGTTCTGTAAGTGCTCGGAGGGAACGAAGTCAGGAAGGCGCAGCCTCTGGCTTACACGAGTGGCCGTCGGATCGTCGTTTGGATTCGCCTGGAGGAAGATCATGGCCCGAAAGTCTTTAACTGCTGCTTCTGTTGGCAAGATGACGGTCGAGAAGAGGTACGGAAGCACCAGTTGACGACACCATGAATTGACGAGGCAAAGGGCCTTGCAAGTCGGCGTTGACGAGCGCGCAGCGTGTTCGAAAATGTGCCACACAACTTCAGGAGGGAACTTCATAAACAGGTTATTTTCCATGAGAGCTGAGTGTTCGCTATCTTTCGTGAGAGTCACCGACATTCGCGATGAGTATTGAATATTGAGGGGCGACGCGTTGAAAAACGCACCTAGAGATGTCGCAGCCTGGGGGTTCTAGATAGGCGTGAGGACTCATCGAAGCCTATTAAATAATCTGAAGTGTGAGGTTAGCCGCAGTCTACCGTTTGCAATAAAGTCCGAACTGGCGCCAGTACCGAAGTTCTGTTTTCGGTAAGCGTGAGTCTTTCGGTTTTCCCTCCCTTGCTCGTTTTCCCCGCACCATTGCTACAAAACAAGTCGTTATGTGAAACGGCCCGGGACGTACACCCCTTCCAAGAGCTCACTGCAAGCCCTTGACCGAGGTACTGAGACCCACCATCGAGGACTAATCGAGAAGCGGTCACGCAAGCAGCCAGTGTACTTCTGGGATCATCAATCCTCATCACTCCTTCCTTACAGAGGAAGCATGGACTCGGAGCCCAAGGAGGAAAGGGCAAGAGAGATACGACGCCTTACGGTACGTGTTTTGCAGACCTACTACGAGAATCTTGAACATTTCGAACCGGGTGCCCCTTCGTGGCTCGGATTTTTGAGAGCGCACTGTGTGTGTTCCGCAAGATCCGTCCTCAGCCGCCGCTGGAGAGGAGGAGTCGACCTCTCCAAATAACCATCAATGGCGCAGATGCGTGCTGGAACCGGGCTGGCCTTTTGGCAGGGCTTCGCCGGATTTCACTTTCTGCCTGCAAGCAATATCACGCAAATCCGCCTCGCACCTCGCAGTCCCATTTTTCTCAAGGATTTTGCACCCGATGTCACGCATTTCGCCATGCCACTATACCTCTTCAACAGTTTCCTCCGGTCCAGACTAGAACAACTACTATGGGCCGCGCTCGGTCCCTTTCTGCAAACCTCGACATTGCATATGCTGTGGGTATTCTCACCGGCGCGGACGATCGGGATTTGGCATGGGCATGGTCTCGAGATGATCATCAAAAACATACGAATGCCTACTTGGTAGAGCAGTCCGGGCGCGGCATACTGGAAGAATGGGAGGATGAGGCGAGAGGTGGGGAAAGCATCTGGGAGCGCGCGCTGGGAAAGCAGCGGAAGGTGGATGAGTACCTTGTCTTGTTCGTCGTGATTCAACTTTGTATTTTTCTTAGACTTTGAATTTGAACTCTTTGTTACGTACCTATGTAACTCGGCGCGGGTGGTTCAATTTGCGACGCCGCTTTGCATTCTTCATTCTCGTGTCTCAAGCCCGACGAAACGCGACATGGCCTTCGATGAAGTAAAACTCCCCCGTCCCCGGCCCTAGCAGTTCGCTGAGGGCTAAATGCTGACTTCCGTCACCGAACGCACTACTTGATCCCTGCAGTAGCTCAGAGCTGAGATCGCAGATATATCGGTGAGCGAACACTTGATTCCGTTTCGTACTTCGAGCACCCTACCGCGGTAATATTACATGACCGTTTGACATCTACGCAGCCGATTTGGCACCTTCTCTGAGCTTCTTTGAACGGTGCCGGCTTCGCTGTGTGTGCCCGATGGTTCTGGTGTGTCACGATCTGTGATGCATCAGTGATGCTACCGTGTGCTGTTCCCAGCCTCGTATTTCGAGAAACCCGCAACTCTTCCCAGGCCGCGACTACAACGTACACCTTCAGGTGCGCTCGAAAATCGTCTCCTGCTGGTCACTCCCTACACTAATAGAGCAGATAAGCGAGGAACTATGGAGTATGCACGATTCGCGGACTTCCCACGTGAAGTGGTGTGGCACATACTCACTCTTGCCGCACAATCGTCTACGTCGGCTTGCAAGACGCTGTGTCTTGTCAATTCATGGTGCTATCGACTGCTGCTTCCGTATCTCTTCACCACCGCCGTCCTGCCGGAGTCGACATCCATTGATAAATTTCTGTCCATGGTGTCTCTTCATACCAAACTGAACGGACATAAGACGGCAGCAAGCCTCGATCACGGCGCCTTGCAATGGATGCCCCAGCGACCCTTCCATTCAGTAAGGAACCTGTGGATGCTTCAGTCTCATAGCAGGGTTTGGGAAATGATGGCGTTGTGTTGCAATGCAGAGCATGTTGCAATGGACCAAACCTCCTTCCGGCTGCTGATTTGCGAGACCGCTGCATTTCAATCTTGGATCAAGATACAAGAACACCAGCTGCTGCTTGGGAGGAAGGATCGGCCTTTACAGATCTTGATCGTCGACGCAAACATCCTATGGAATAAGGATATTCTATACGCACGCAAACAAGGATACGAATCTCCCCCTGCAATTGACATCACGCACATCCGCCTTGCGGCCCGGGGTTCGATGTTATACAGTGACCGCATGCTCGACATCTCTCCTTTCCCTGGGCTCACTCATTTCGCCATACCACTTTACCTTCGTGACGGCCCCTTCTTCCGCGCCAGGCTAAAAGCGCAGCGCGCAGCGCTGACCCGCCTTCTAGACAACTCAACGTTGCAGATGCTAGTTTGCATTATAGTCGACTCATCAGATCGGGGGCTCGCCTGGGAGTGGATTCGAGGCATTCGCAGGAAGTACGCCAATGCGTACTTGGTGGAGTCGTCTGGATGTCCCGGGGGTGGTTTACGGGATGAGTGGGAGAGTGAGGCGCGAGGTGGTGACAGCATTTGGGAGAAAGCAGTCAAGTACACCCAGAAGCTGATGGGGGCGGGGTGTTCTGTTGGTACGGGTTTTGTTTAGTGGAGAAATTACATGTTCCCAGAATACTAGCCAACTTCAACAGTATCTAATCTTGGCTTTGAACATCATGGCACTGCGGTCGGAGCATGCGAGGGAAAGATGATTTGCTCCATTGTATCATAGAACACCCTCGCCATCTCCTTTATCCAAGAGACCGCCTTGCTCCTACAGCTACTCCTGTTGCAAAATCTCCAACGGTACCCGTTGGCCTCGACCATGACCGCAAGGTGTTCCAAATACTCAATAACATCCACATGATCCAAGGAGTGTTCCATCCAATCTAGTTGCAGTTTGTCCTCGAACTCCTTGAGCTTGCAGCTGCACCCAGATTGACGAATTCCCAGCTGTGGTCCTTTGCCTTGGGCTTTACGACCGTAAAAGTAGTAAGTGCTAGCGTCTTCTTTAATCCACGTTATCAGCCACGCATTGATCGTGCACCGCGCCGTCACGAGGGTGATGAGGTCTTCTGCGTCAAGCAGATCAGTGCGCCAGGTCGAAGGCCGGCGGGATAGTAGTGCGTAGAAGGCCAGGGCGAGATGCTTTCTGAGTAGCTCAGGGGTATTCGTCGTTCGAACGAGATGGATGAATGGTTCTGGATTCGGAGCCGCTCCGCCGGGGAAGCCTGTTGGCTCCTGCCATTGTCTCTTCTTCCATGCAGCATAACTGTTTGCGGGCCAATCCGCCCTTAAATGGAGAATGATGGTATCTCTTAATGTGTCTGCTTGATATTTGACGGCCAGCAAAAGCGGACCCATCAACAGCTCGGGTGATTGGTGATGATAGCGAGGCAAGAAAGCGGTCCTTCGTCGAACGAACATCAATTAGCTTCAAATCATATATAAAATTTGAACGACTCACTCTGGGTTGGATAGCACTCTCAAAAACCCTCTTACATGGCTCGCATCGTCGTGCAATGTGATTAAAGGTACGCCATCATATAAATCCTGGTCGGAAATGGAGGGGTTCATGAGGTCAAACATATCCGTGAACATGGAGGGCTGTTCAATCAGCAAGGCCTTGTGGATGCGAAAATAGACGACAACAGCTGGGGTCTGCGAATAAATATTAGGTGTGATGTTTGAATTTGAGGCTTCAATCGCAACGACGATGGCTTCATCATCCCCAGCTTTTCCAGGAGCAGAAAGCACGACATCCCCGTCGGAAAAGTAGAAGCTTTTATCGTGCATGGGTGTGGGCCCGGGTGCCAACATTGCGAGAGTCGTCTTGATCATGATTCACAATGAGACACCGTCTCTACCAGGCGTCTGTTTGTATTGGTACACGGTATTGCTTTAGGATCGAAAGTTATCGCAGGCAGACTTGAAAGTAATGTACTGTGTTCACTCTGGAGGGAGGCAACGATTCGGTTGAATCACGTCTTGAAGGAAATGACTAGGGACAAGCCCCTGTTCTCACTTCGACCTACTCAGGCTGAGTCGCTGAGCTTCATTGAATCAATATCATCCAGCTACCACGACCTGAGCGATAGCACTTCATAATACATGTGAACTGAATTTGTCGCAGAAAGCTTTCAAGGTGTAGCCGCATGGCACACACATCCCGAAGACGAATTTCAAGAGCGGATAGACTCATCGCCGTCATCAAGAGGATTGTTTCACCTCGTATCTGGAGCGCATTTCGGCGCAAATACTACGTAGGTCCTCGTCTCTTTTCCAGTAATCTGGGCCGTTGCTAAGGTTTAATGGGTGTCTTTGACAACTGCTTTAGAAAAGTGGGAAAATGTGGTCAATACACACCATATTACGAGTCTCTATTTAACCGCAACTTTACATTGTTCTTGACACTCGGTACGATGAGAAAGAACCATGCGGCTCTTGCTACTCTTTGAGACGTACGGTGGTCCATCAGGAGTGCATAGGGGGGAGGCATGATCGTGGGATTGTTTCATAGTGAACGGATTCTTTGATGATCACTGCAATCCGCCTCTCATCATCCATTTCTCCGGTTCGTCGTTGAGATCACAATGCATTCTCTCAGGCTGTTCTGACTATAAATTACTCGTTCCCAGGTCTCTTTCTCCCCCACCTTTCGGCAAACAAGTGCTCCTGACCTCTGGCAGGCCTTTCCACATTCTTTCCATCCATCTCCCAATTTTTCTCGACCTTCAAAGCAACAAATAATGTTCACGCCCAAGTTCTTCCTTTCTTTCGCCTTGGTGGTATGTCTTGCGGGTCGGGGTGAGTCTAGGTGTTCGTCGCCGTAGGATTGTGTGCTTATCTTTTCGTGTTCAGCCCTAGCGGCTTTCAGCATCACCGTCGGGACTACTGAACTCGCAACCAAAGACATCATCGCCCCTTCTACAGCAATTCCCAGCCCTGTGAGTCCTTCCTTATCGATATACTGGCGAATGATTTATCGCTCGCACGACGCTTTATAGTGCTCGCAGAATTGCACTATTGCTCAGAATATGCTTATTGTATGTATCTGATCGACGAACTTATGGACGCCCTTTGACGAAGCCTATTATAAACGACTTAGGGCTGCGCAGACGACACTAGCTGCTTATGTGGCACCGACACCCTCGGCAACCTTACTCAGTGCGAACAGTGCATTTTCACGGAATTGATTAGGGAGAACAAGCCAATGGCCGACTTCCGCGCTGGGTCGAACGTCCTATTGGGTGGTAAGTTCTCAAATGTTATCGCTCCTGCCTTTGACATAACGGGCCATCCCTCTGTAGCATATGGAACTGCATGCAACGCAACCACCAAGGTGGCCCTCACGCTCCCCTCTGATTGGGATGGACCCTTCGTCTCCGTTCTTCCTGTGGGCGTCGCTATCATCTACGTTCTCTTTGGAGGGTTTTTCGGTATCTCTGGCATCCTCCTCCTCTGCAATATGTGAGCCGACAGGTACCAGCGGTTGATCTGAACATGACATGTTCGATTTGATGCGCTTTCGACTGTCGAGCGTTGATGCCGTTGATGTACATGCTGGAGATGAGCTCAACCCGGTGCCTTGGTCAGAGTGATTGATATACCCTTGCGGCTAAGAAAGTGAAGCTTTGCAAGTTCACTTCGTGTTCATTTTTTATATTTCGTTGCTTTGAAGCTATCGCTGGACGTTTTGTTATTATACCATTCCATGTAGCCTATTGTTTATTTCACGTAGTAGGAGAGAGCAGAGAATGCTGGTGTTGGGTACACGAGTAACTTAGACAACCGTTGCCAGGTCCGGTGGAAAGGTCTTGTAAATATAGTTCACATGCTATGCATGTACGCATGGGCCATCGAAGCCAAAGTCCACATTCCAGCCGCCCGAACTCTGAACCAGAACGGGCTAGTCGGCGACGGCATTAGTTCCAGTAACTTTGGTTTCAATCGCCAAAGTTGGAGAGATGGGCGAGGTCGTTCAGGGCTGATTCTAAAGGAATTCTGGAATTGAATGTTGGAAAAATCCACTTCGAGGGAACACCGTCGCGACATTCTGAAGTTACGATGGTGCTCGGATGGTCCTGGTCCTCAGGCTTCCTCAGGCTCCTGTCTGTATCCCCTTGTCTCCTATTCATGTCACGTGTTGTCTCACGGCGCGTAACTTTCCCAGGGACGCGTTTCATCAACGAGATGGATGAGCGTGTCTCGTTCTAGCGTCCCACCACCATCGTCCGCGTCCCCCACAGACGCACCTCCCTACTATCTGAATATCTTGCTCGTAGTTGGCTGCGTCGAGTCGGCCTGATATTCGCCTGCATTTCCGCGACTTGGCCGCGCTATCGACGATGCCTCCCATTCAGATATATTCTGGTTCCCTCCAGCCCAAAAAGAAGGCTGAACTGCAGGAAATTGCTATTGCTCTTGAGATATCTGACACCGGGACGAATTATGAGCTGCAGCAGCGAATCAAGAAACATTTAGATGATAACCCTGACCTTGAAGATCGCGACGAATTCCGTGGCCTCTATGGGCGGAACAGGAGGGGCAGGAGCTCTAGGGGCAGCGTCCAACCGGTGGAATCGTCGAACACGGCATCTACTGCGGCAGTCACCCATTTTTCTCCTGACACCGATAACCAGGAAGAACGCAAGCCTTCCACGTTGGCACATCGTACAAAGAAACGTGTCACTCCGTTGGATCCGGTCTTGGAGGTCGAGGCGACACCGCAGCAGGATATGAGATATATATCAGTCCTGCTTAAACATCCTATATCCCCCCAGGAACCATCTCCTTCACCGTCTCCCAGCCGTGGTCGTTCGAATCGTTCAATGTCGCCTACCGATGCTCCAGAACATGATCTTGGTGGAGAGGAAGCCCACTTCAACCCAGGGGCCTTATCCGCGCCTTCACCAAACTCACCAGGTCGGATAACCTCGCACAGCCGGTCATTGCTCTTCAACATCCATATATACATCGACGCGACCCGCGCATTTCTTTCCAATCCCACAAACATCTCCAACCTCACTGCTTTCATCGAGTTCGCGTATATCATTTGTATTGCCGTTCCGTGGAGGCACGCGTATGTATGTATACTCCTTCCTCCCTCTTTCTGATACATTTAATTAACCCATCATCTTACTCCCAGTATACCATCTCGTCAGGAGTAACGATCCAAGTCCCAGTGTTCGGATCTGACTTCGTCTTCCCACTCTTCCTTATCCTCTTGCATTGGGTGTTACCGACGCTCATTATCCCATCATTGGTGGGAGCGTTCGTCTCCTTTGCCCGTCCATATACCCGACTTGCCGCTTCACCGAGCAGCTCAACGTCTAATGTCGACGTTGATAAATACCCCTCGCTGTTGACACACGTCGCTGCGGCCTACGACCCTCTAACTGCGTCTATCGCTCGGCTAGCATGTCACATTGCGTGGCCTTACCGCCTCCTGCCTCCTACGAATCTCGTCACGCCTCTTATACCCTATCCGAACGTTATTCCTCCGGTCCCCCCCACGGAGATCGCACTTGATGCCTTGGGGTGGAATTGGAGGATATTCGACTCCAGCGTCGTGCTTGCATTTGCGGTGGCTGAGGCTCTGAGACGCTGATCAGCAGGTCCGCAGAGTATTCGAATGTACGTTAGGTCTCCTTATGCCTTGTGATCTCGGTTTTATGATTTTATTCTTGAGACATATATTTACGCCTGGATGCCTAGCTCTGCAATATGTTTCCGATTATCTGTAACCTAGTTGCTGTAAACTATCACGCGTAGCATGTATGGTATATATTGGCTATTTATCTCCCTATCTTCCTTATATGTGTACGTCTTGTATCCTTTCCCCTACAAATTAAAGGCTAAATGCGAAGCTTGGGCGGGTCTCATGATGTGCTAGCTTGGATTGGTAGATGGTTGGGCGGGCTGGCGGCGGCGGTACGAGACTTCGTTGGCTTTACACGTTGGACGGCCAGGGCCTGACAACGCAAGCCGATACGTTGCTTCTCCATCGCCGCTTTGGCGGAGGCCTTGCGTTGCTGATGAGCCTTCAAGGTGGCCTTCAGCTTGACGGGCTTCCTGGGAGGTCGGAGCTACACAACGGGTCGTCCTAACATGTCACCGCACGGAAGAGCGTTCACTATGCCGGGTCCGACTGACACAGCGCAGTCGAGTTTAACGCATTTCTAAAGGATGAGCTCACTGGATACTGTGCCACGTCAATGTGCACACGGGTGCACAAAGGTTTGGCTAGGGTATTAAGGAGATCTCTGTACAGAGCTGGCTGGCGTATTAGGAACCGGCAAGGAAGATGAACTTGATAAACAAGGGAGATCTTTGAGGCTGGCTGTCTCAATCGTGTCTGGGTCTCATTAAGATCGTCCGGAAGCTGTGTATCGTTGATGATCGCGCTCTGCAATCATGAGTTCGTTGACTGTTGAGATTAGAGTCGTGGCAGGGGTAAACGATGGCGGAAAGTGGCAGAAGTGGATTTGAGCGCTTAGGCGCTTACTCTCTGTTCTTCCCAACACCAGCGGCGCGAACTTCGGAGGAGAGCCTTCTGTACGAGGTGGTTTTCTTTGCGATCGTATGTACCTTTTTGTAAAAATTGACGACGCGCAGGTAAACCCGAAAGCAACAGAATAATCTCGACTGTGAGTCACCAATGGACACCTCTCTTTGAGGGTATGACAATCGATACGACGACTTTCGAAGATGTGCAATCTTCAATGGGGCCTCGCTCTCAACGACAACGAACGACCTTGAACTCATATGACTCAAAGATTTATTAGCCTAGGCCTGTCCGAGTCCTTGACCCTACGCGGACACTCCTCCACGCACAACCAACAACGGCACAAGTCTTCAAGCGCAGGCGTCACGGCTGGATGGCTAGAAATTTGAATGATGATGATTGTGCTACGTTACTGGACGACTGGCGATACACAAGGATCACGCCACTACATACACTCGTCGAAATACAATAGTACAATCGGTTTCTTGTCTGGCACAAACCGCGCAAAGCCAATGAAAGGCATCACTTGCACTTGGCAGAACGCCGAGCGGCATTGGTACGGGGGGAAATGTCGGTATTAGCAAGACTTTTCTCGTCCAAAGAGGAAACGCACTCACCGGCGGGGACCCCGCCGAGACTGGGAAAGATTCTCCGAGAAAGCCGCCCTTGTCGTCGATCTGCGTATGGAAGTGGTGAGTCTTGTGCTTGTCAGAGAATGCGATCCACTTACCACGAGGATTAACAGCTTCGTAATGGCTGACCAAACAACACCGCGGCCAGCTGCGAGGAATCACCCATCTGCTCAGCCAGCGGGGATGTTGCGTGGGCAGCGACGCAGCGAATTCAGCCGGGTCCATTGGGACGCTGGCGGCTCACCGAGGTCACGATCTCATGTCCACTAGAGTGGTCCGCCCGGCGCCCTTCACTCACCGGAGCGCTGGAATCCAGGAATCCCGAACCCTCCAGCGCCCATGGGCGAGCACACGCGGGCACCGGCGACCACAAGAGCGAGGCATGAGCAGTCCAAGGGTCAGCGGCAGCCCCTGGTACTCCTTCGACTGTGTTCTGACTGCAACGCCTTCAGAGGAATCCATGATTGAACCTCCCCTGTAAGGCGCTGCAAGCCGCGCCAGTCGATACTCCGAGTCGGTCGCCCTATTCGCTAAAGGATGAGTGGGGAATACAGAAAGGCGGGTACTGATTAATGATTACTTACGAGGTGGTGGAGGAAGAGAACGAAGGAGCGTACATCGACATTCCGTCCATTTAATAGCAGGTCAATATTTGGCACAGATGTGGGTGCCAAACAACGCGACCCTTGTATCGCTCATTTCCCTCCCACTTCAGCTCCATCCAACACCTTTTCAGAGACATCCCCAAGCCAGCGACACCCTGCCTAGCATGGATTCTTCGACCGCCGTCGCATAGGAAATCGTCAACCTCTCGGATGATCCTGTCGTACCACTGCCGCCGCGATCGCATTACATTCCCGTCTGCATAAAGTTCACTGCATCTGAATCAAGTAGCAAATTTGGGCTGTCCGCGACACCTTTGCGGCACCTCAGAAATACATAATTGATAGACAATACACAATGGAGCTCTTTACATGGATCTGTACAGGTACTTGATTAGATATGTGTTGTGCGTAGTAGGATGGCTGTGATTGTAATAGAGGATATGTGGCTCCTATGCAGATGAGGAAAGAATGTGGGGGTGTCTACCCTGGCCGGACGAAGGCGTTTGAGCTCTGACATCATCATGAGCGCAGCGTTGGCCTTGATGTCTGCAGTCAACTCCCGAGCCCGCCCATAATCACTCGATGTCAGGGTGTTGGCGAGGGCGTCACTGATGCGAATAGCCTCAATGCCTTCGAAGCATGAACAAAGCTCGGCGAGGAATGCGCGGCTAGACAGCGCTTCCGTAATAACCTTGGAAAGAAGGATCAGCTTCTCGATGGCGACATGAAGGGTATCTCAGCATACGTGTAGTGTGTTGGTTTTGTTCGTGTCGATACCTAGATATGTCATCCAGAGTTGGTCCCGATATGATGCTAAAGCCTGTTCAACAGAGCCTAGTGGCTGGTTGAGAACGATGATATCGGTGCAGTCTCCGCTGGTATTGCGTCGCCAGCAGATCCAATTGAAGCATAGTGCCAATTGCCGCCTTTGTGGCTGTGGGACATGGCGTTTCGGACAATTTCTTCTGCAAAGGCGGTCAAAGACGCCATGGTAGGCGGGGTGTCGCTGGCTTGGGGATGTCTCTGAAAAGGTGTTGGATGGAGCTGAAGTGGGAGGGAAATGAGCGATACAAGGGTCGCGTTGTTTGGCACCCACATCTGTGCCAAATATTGACCTGCTATTAAATGGACGGAATGTCGATGTACGCTCCTTCGTTCTCTTCCTCCACCACCTCGTAAGTAATCATTAATCAGTACCCGCCTTTCTGTATTCCCCACTCATCCTTTAGCGAATAGGGCGACCGACTCGGAGTATCGACTGGCGCGGCTTGCAGCGCCTTACAGGGGAGGTTCAATCATGGATTCCTCTGAAGGCGTTGCAGTCAGAACACAGTCGAAGGAGTACCAGGGGCTGCCGCTGACCCTTGGACTGCTCATGCCTCGCTCTTGTGGTCGCCGGTGCCCGCGTGTGCTCGCCCATGGGCGCTGGAGGGTTCGGGATTCCTGGATTCCAGCGCTCCGGTGAGTGAAGGGCGCCGGGCGGACCACTCTAGTGGACATGAGATCGTGACCTCGGTGAGCCGCCAGCGTCCCAATGGACCCGGCTGAATTCGCTGCGTCGCTGCCCACGCAACATCCCCGCTGGCTGAGCAGATGGGTGATTCCTCGCAGCTGGCCGCGGTGTTGTTTGGTCAGCCATTACGAAGCTGTTAATCCTCGTGGTAAGTGGATCGCATTCTCTGACAAGCACAAGACTCACCACTTCCATACGCAGATCGACGACAAGGGCGGCTTTCTCGGAGAATCTTTCCCAGTCTCGGCGGGGTCCCCGCCGGTGAGTGCGTTTCCTCTTTGGACGAGAAAAGTCTTGCTAATACCGATGTCGTCCCCATACTACTGCTATTGGCTATTCCCCGAGCGATGTACGCTTCAATGGTATTGTGCGATGGCCGATCGTGTACTTTATATGATTGTGTTGCAAGACGTCTACTTGTACATCGCCCGTCGGCCAGTAGCATAGCATAATCATTCGAGCTCCACGACGCGTGAATATTTCACCCTTTTCGAAGATGAATCGTCCAGGGTAGATACCTAATGGAACAGTCACGACGGGTTGGTGTCAATCCTTCACGGTGTACACACACAGATTTGGCTCGCATTGATCTCTGGGCCAGGCTCTTGCCCAAAACTCAAGGTCGAGTACGAACATGGCCAACTACTCCTCTTCACGGCATGAACATCGACGGTCCTCAGCTCCAGGGCAACCCGGATGGGTTGTCCGCATCCAGAAACGACTGGGACGTGCGTAAGATCCTCATTGCTTGCCAAGTGCGGTTCCTACTACGTCAGCAAGCTATGCGCAGTCATCCCCTTGGCAGCCCATAGTCATACAGATCCATAGAACCCAGGACAGAGAGAGCAGTGGCAGAGATTCCAGCGGAGGACGAGTAGATACACGCGGAACACCATGGAAGATATACAGAATATCATGGCGGTGGCTGGTTGTTGAACCGATGGGCTCGCTGGCGTCGTGACGACGGTACACGCTCGGAGAGGTGTATCGGAATATGCAAACAATGTGCAAGTCGTCAGTGATACGTGTCATCGCAAATGTGAACGCACCTTTGAGTGTCACCCAACCGTACAAACCAGCCGTGGGCTATCTGCATGTCAAGTGAAATTTGGGAGCTTGTCTTTCCCTCTCGTCAGCCGCTCATAGTATCTGTTCCTTGGTCCTATCTGTTGAGTGCAACGTGAAGTTCTTCGCAGGCATGCAACCGTGAGCTTCCCGCTCAATAATCCCTCGCTGGGCTTAACGAGGTTCTCTGATCTGCCGTTGAGCGTACTCATCTTCGCGCTTTCTCCACGATGGAGCAAGTCAGCCATCGTCGGCATGATCAGATTCTCATAGCTATCGTTCGAGTTCGACTGCATCTTCTTCAGCAAGACTCAGAGGGGGAACCTTGATGTATGTTTGCGGCACGACGTTGTACGGCGGGACGGACCGTTCCTCGTCACTCCATTCGCTGACATTCCGGTGTGTGGTGAACTTCTTGACGGTAAACACCCCGGATGTTAACGATGAACTTTGAGAAGCTGAGCTGACTTTCAGGTAACGCCATATTTTGAATAACTTGGGCTCGAAGCGGTGAAGAAAAGGAGGTGGTGGTTTAGAACTTAGAAGCGCCCAGCGTGCTGATTGAAACCGCTCGCAACCGCCGACTCTTCCTCTCCTCGACTGTGCCCTCCTGAATGCACAAATGTTCTTATTAATATGCCAACTCAATGGGGGACGGGTCGTCTCCCTCGTTAGCTGGTCAAGACGTCCAAACGACATCTCACCATCTTTGGAAGGGAATTAGACACAAAAGGACTGAAGGACGGGTTTTGTTGTATCGTCTTGCGCGAATATGAGCGAAGTTGCAAGTCTCAGCAGCCTTCGGTAGTCCGGTGTGACCGTTCTCGTTGGATATCCTGAGTCTGTATTACGTAGACGCACGAAAGTGTTCTGCGTACTCATATATCATTCACCTTTCCAAGATGTCCTTGCATGATTCATGTATTCGACATGTAGATCCACGTGCATGACCCTATTGCAAAAGTATGTACAGTGTAGGGCGATAGAGTAGACAAAAGGGAAAGTAATGAACGGTGTCAAGGGGCAAACGTTCAAACTGGTTGCCTACGCGCGCAAATCCTAGGTAGGGGGGATAAGAGGAGTTGACCGCGGCCGAGAGTCTTGACGTCCATTCATGCGATCCTACTCTTTGAACCTTAATCGACCTGTAGGACAATCGGTCAATCGGCAAAGGTAGACTTCCACAAATACAATCAATTTCTATGCTGATAGAAACAACGATTAATCCTCCTTTTGGCTATGCTGCGATTTAGTAAAGGTAGTCTTTAACACGGTGCCCGTCGTAATCCACCACATATATAAACAGCCTAACCCGAGCACACCTCCAATGCCAATGTATGTCATCATAACCTTCGAAAATAGGTATCGCATTGGCGACGACGACGATGGCATCGGCGGTGGGGTCAAGGCTTTCGATGAGAGTATAGCGTACGAAAACGCACAGAGGGTTATTACCCGTGGGTGAGGCAACCATTCACCAGGCTTGAATGCGAACGGGTAGGATTGAACGGGTTTGTGCGCTGTATGTGCTGTATCTCGGGATACGAGTGCTTGATATTGGCTCCGGAAGAACACTTGTACGAAGGACAGACAGAATAATATCCGTGCCAGAAGGTTGACGATATTTGCGTAGATGAGAGATGCATCGCCAAGCTGAAAATGGGAGTAGAACAACAGTGCCGAGGACAAGTAGAGGATCGAGAAAGTGAACATGAAGCTGTGAATGGTGTGATCATTATAAATCAAGTCTCACTGCACGGCGCTAGTGTACTCACAAGCTCTGCCTCGCTAAATCTCCCGTTTCTGCTGTGACGGCGACAAACGACTCAAGGCCTCCGTTCAGACTTAGGACCGGTAGACACCACACCCAGACCTGTAGCAGTTGCGCAGCATTGGTTCCTTGGAGAAACGCTGGGGGAAGGAGCAGTGGGAGGATGTAGGGAAGATAGATCGGTGCAAAAGTCACCAGAATGAGCGAGAGTGATAGCTGAGATTTCACTACAATCGCAAGCGATGAATGCACGTGCAGTAGGGATGTCAACGAGCGGGACGAGGAAGAAGGCTCAGTAGAAGGGGGCTCAGTAGGTGAACTACGAGAAGGCGACGCTAGGATGCGAGAAAAGAATAGTCGTAAGGATTCTTCAATGGGCTGGAAGACAAGCCGTGCAACGAGCGAACCTGGCAATCGTCAGACACGGTCGGCCCCCTCGATAAAATAGACTCGCGCGTACCATAATTGGCCGCGATCGCATATCCTCCCTGGGCAGCCAGTGACATGCTGAAGTAAGTCAGAATCAGCTTGTCGGATTCGGTCAGTACGTGTTTCAGGAGGGCTTGTGCGTTGATGGCGAGCGCGAGGTTGAGCACATGAGAGTTAAGATAGGTCGATATCAAGCTATGATGAGACGTACATTCAACGAAATATATATTTAAGGTCTGGCCTACATACCTTTTTGCATTTGGTGTGTCACTACTTTCGAGCTTTCGCCACCTCAATGACGACCGTTCCTTCTCAAACGCAGACGCGTAGGAAAGCGCGAGCGTCATGCTGTACGCAAGTTGACCGAATGCATATGCCAATAGAGAGTATTCGTGACCATCGGCTGCGATATGAGAGTGGTGCGAGATGTAGAGTACCAGGAATGTGGTCACAGATTTCAACGTGACACCAAATCCTTCGGCACGAACACGAATGTCCGTTCGAAGCGACGACGTTGCCCTGGAGTCAAAAGTCAGGTTATCCTTCTTGACAAACCATTACGTATCCAGAGAAGAATAATCGTGTAAGAGAGCACGCACAAGCCGTACGCCGGTTCGCACCCCAACTCCAGCAGGCCCGCCAGCGAGTATAGGACGACGGCTTTGATGAAATGAGGTTGAGAGACGGTTTCTGGTGACGCAAGGAGTCGAGGGTAGATGATTGAAATGGCAATCAAGATGGGTGCACCGGCAAGGAGGGGTAGATATGTCAGATTCGTCAAGGACTGGATTTCTCGAGAACGCTGCGATGTACTCTTCAGGGTATCCGAGCCCCCGCCGAGCAGACCTACACCAACTCTGACAACCACGCCCCTCACTCCCTCTCTCAGCAACAACACCACACCTCCGAAGACTAACTCGAACTGTATTGCCGTAACCCCAAAAGCAGTTGGAGTGGTCGTGCGAAGGAGCAGCTGGTTGAGAGCAAACGTTAGAAGACGAGTGAAGGCATGTAGAATGAAAAGGGAAGCCAAAGAAGATCCTGCTTTGGACGAGGGGATGTTGGGGTTCGGGGAGAACATAGGCCTCGCGGCCACGTGTTGCAGTGGCGATGAAACACCGGGTCAATCTGATTCGAACAAATGAACGTGCGACAGGAGGGAAGCTAGATATATGTGCTCAAGATGCCAGTAGACCCAGAGGACAGTGTGTGGTTTTTTAAAAAAAGATACATCTATTACGCCGGGGTGGGTTAGTGACGCAGGAGCAGTACTTGCACAGTAGTTTGTACCTGGGTTCACGGTTCCGAGATGTCCTTATATGAATGATGTATTCTACATACTGAATTGCACAAGTAATTAATGTATAGAGCGATGCTAAGTAGACAGGGAATAGTGATGAACGGGAACAAGGGGTAAACATTCGAACGAGCTGCCTACGCGCGCTCATATAAACAAAGGTAGATGAATGCGGTTAACGACCCTGCATGCGGTCCTTCAGTTTCGGGGCTTTCGTTCGCAGCACTGGCGGTTCAGAGGCGGAGAGGAATATCTGCCGGAGTTCAGATTTTATTGAGTCATCTAAACCTTCGAAACGGGGGCAATGGATCTCAAATCGTTCGACGAGTGGTGCAACGAAATTTTCATCCAACTTTGGTGTGGTAATCTGGGAGGTTGATGATTGACTCATCCACGACGTCGTCTTGAGCGCTGCCAAAAACATTGTCCACAAATCGAGAGACTGGGTGGAGGGGGCAGTTGGATAACGGGCAAACTTGTTCGAAGTGTCATAAGCAGTCCAGCAGAGATCGATAGCAAGCTGATAGCATGCTGCAAAACTGGGAGGGACGTGGCCGAGGTACTGCCGTATTTTCCTTACGAAGTCGGCCTTCTGATCGCGACATTGTACAGGGGTTGCCTCGACCCAACCTGTGATGACCTGATGACGCACCGAACCCTCTACAAACCCTCCGAGGCACATGAACGGAAGGCACCAGACGAATGCCTCCATTTCATGGTGATAGTAACGAGATATGTCCCCATCCCAGTAGGATTCTTCCAGCAGCTCGAAGGCCATGAATGGGATGGTCCCCGTGCGGTCGCAGCCAGGGACACGCTCCTCCCATTGTAGAATCGACAGATCAAAGTCTGTCAATACCCCGCGACGAGTTTCTGGATGGCACATGATGTTATACAGACTTGGGTCTCCATGTTCAATACCATGCTTCCAAAGGAAAGCGTGACCTGTCGGAGGAGAAACCGTTACTTAAAGGTTGTTTCCAGCAAGGACAACATACATGTCATAGCATCCAACCAAGCACGAAGGAAATCGGGCGCATCCAAAGCAGTGATTTTCTCTAGCTTCTTCATCACCACGATTCGCATGACTCGATACCATTTACCAGGCTTACCCACTAAGCTTCGAATACGCCCAGTATCTGTCCCACGGACATCAGCATAGCAAAGTAGCTCAGGCAGGTGGTCGGTCATTGACGCATCGTATTTCTTCGCAATATTACGTATGCCTTTCATTGTTTTGCCTTCATGCGTGCGACGCACTTCCGGATGAGAGAGCTTGACCACGAGAGACTCCAGTGCGCGACTGTCATCCTTTAGTTTGGGCTCGCATGGAAGGACTCTGGTGGCGCGTCCACCCAGACATCTTGGTGGGGGAGAGAAATAGTCCTCATCAGAACACTGGATATCGATGGCAAGGAAGTCGTGAGGGTTGTACTTGTTTCCCAAAAGGGGGTCTTTCAAAGACACGGTAAACGACGGCGTATCCGGAGCGCAATTGAACGTCTTGCATCGACCCCAGTCCTCAATCGTGAACCTTTGGAAAAGAGCCATGAGAACAAGTGCGCGAGGGAAGTCGGCGATGAAGCTGATGCCGTTAGACCGCACGATGCCCTCTCGGTCATAGTACCAAATGAACATGCAGTCATCTAGAAGACCATGAGAACACAGTACGAGGGGGTGGACAAGACTCACTAATGTGCAGCACGTTGATTGTGTGCTGAATACCAGGGTTCCGGGATAGCATCTCCAGCGCATAGGCAGCACACTGCACCCGGCCAGTGTAATTCTGCCTGCCCGAACTTTCCTTGCGCAACGCGACTGCATTCTTGGCGCCGAGACATAACTTCTTGCTGCTGGTGGCGCTGTTCGTTGCCTCGAGTTTGCGTTTCGAAGATCTAGAGCCAGTCGCTGGGGACGTCGCGCTTACATTGGGGGACGGACTAGTGGACGGGGACGGCTGTATCTCATCTACCTCGTTGTCCTGGGGTCGTACATGGACACGGCGCGCTGTTGTGTTGAACGCTGATTCGACGGTGGCGCGGGCTTGTTCGCTGGGGCTTCCGATGACCTTGAACTCTTCGAAACCGAGGAATGCGTCGAACTCAGGCTCGGCACCCTTGTCAGGAGGTTGGTCAAGTTGAGAGCCAAGGGATTTCACTAGAGTCGCCAGCCTTCCCTACATCAGGCTTTCGGTGGACATGGTCGGCTCCCGTGTGGGCTTTGAGGACGCTAGGATCGAGGCGGCGGTACTGAAGATCTGGGGCTGTGGGCGAGCGAAGCGGCAGGTTTATAGTTTTGAGCAAGGACAGGGCCTTGTTGCACAAGTTCACGTATGGAGCGTATTGATTCGTTTCTACGTCAGGAAAAGATCGTAAGCTGTACCGGGACAATGGGTCTTGCCATGGTACGAGTATAGAGGGCGACCGACTCACTATTCAGAGAGTAAGCTCCTGACGCTCTCGTCGTTTGCCACGGCTAATACTGCCTGGAGACACTGCTCAAGATAATTCTTTAGCGCGTCATCCCTTTGATTTCGCAAGCGGCCAAGCTCAGTCTGTTGGCCTTCCTCGACATCGTCACTGCGTTCTAGTTTCTCAATCCCGCTCTGGAGACTTTCAAGGGAGAGATCTTCCCGTAGACAGCAAAATATAAAGGCGCGCAAGAGGTCGTCAAAGTCGTATACTTGAGCAGCACTCGTTTCCTGAAGCAAGATTCCAGAAAGGTCTTTATAACAACAGTGAGACAGAACAGATGAATCTGGGATAGTCGAGCCATACTTTGTGGGTTGGCTACCAGCTTTATCGTGTGCGGCGAGGACATTGCGGCTTGGAGTACTGACGGTCATGATGAAAGTAGCGGGAGTTGTGGTTCAGCGCCTCACAACTCAGACCTGTGACCAGGACCTCCGACAATCCCTATAGAGGTTTGATCGGAAAATGCCGGGATTTGGGCTAAAAGGGGTGGACAGAAAATTACCTTATTGGGAAATTGGAGGGGTGGATTATGATCCGACCTCCCAATTGGGCCACCGAGGGGTGGATTATTAGATCTAACATCAGAAAATCGAATAAAATAGAAAGAAATAGCGCAAAAATACAGGCGTGTTCTCTAAGGCAATATCTATTAGTTTTCAAGCTCTTCAAGCTCGTAGGTATGCTTCTTCCCCATCAATTTCTTTACAGCCTCAACCACCAGCCCCTCTTTCGTGTTCAGGGGTCGAAATACTGAGTTGTAGACGGCGGGAGCGAGTTTGATGAAGCCGTCACCTCGAGTGGTCACGTCTTTTGTTGTAAGTGCATATAAGAATCCCTTAGAGTGGACGAGTCCGTATCTAGGAATGCCAGACTGTGTGATCGACCGGAACAAATTTGGGGTGGAGAGGGGCGCCCAAACTTGCATGGAAATCCAGGAGATATTGCCAACAGACGAGGCGTTCAATACCCATGAGTGTGTGCTAGCTTTACCCCCACCCTTCTCGTAGAATGTGACGACTGAAAGGCATGGTGAGTAAAGGAACATACATATATGTTGAGGTACCTACCTTGTCCAATCATCAGTTTCTTCTCATAGAGTACGATGGCAAACAAGCCATTAACTAGCTGAAATAGATGTGTTATATTTGCAGTAGCCAGCAAATCTTTAAGGGGGAGCGAAGCGAAGATCGACTTGCGTGAGTTGATTAGCTAGAATTCAAACCAACGGTCAGTTTCCATTGTGCACTGCGTAACGAATGATAGACTCACCACAGTGGCCCTTGAGCTCGCCGCTATCCTCGCGTTCGCAGCATTTCCAGTCGCATCCTTGTCTGTAGTCGTCATGGCCTGCTTTGTCCATCGAAACTGGCGGGCCAGTCCGCTCATTTCTCCTTTAACATTGATGCCAGACAGCCTCAGCACTTCGTGAATCTTCTTTGCAAGTAGCTGGCGTGGTGTTCGCTCGACGTCTTCCACACGAGCATTGACAGGGGTCGCTTCCTCCTTGTTAGGGGAGGTACCAGAAAGGTTGATCGGCCTGCATGTGTCGGTCGTCTCTTTGCTCTGATGTGCCCACCGTTCCTCTACAAGTATCCCGATATCGTGCTCCGAGATCTGAGATAGATTCGATGGGGGATCCTCCGACTGATCTTCTTCCTTGGTATGTACATGAGAGCCTGAGGGATGCTCGCTTGCCTGCTTCAAGAGATCGTTGACCGCAGCCTGACCTGCAGTACCTAGAGCTGATATCGCCGCAAGTATCGGCTTTAGAGCTGCCTGGATCTCTGCCAACGCCTCGTGCTTCTCGTCTGCGAGATCATCTCTGATAGATAGAAGTCAGAGGCTCAAACTGCACAAGCAATTGCCTGACTTACAGTGATGCTAGATCGCGCATGTTAAGGGCTGCTGCGGCTAGTCCACAGTCGTTGAGCGTATCCATAACGCTGTCAGAGAGGTCTGGGTGATTTGAAGGCGCCGCAGATACAAACGAGGCCGCCTGTAAAGCCTGGTCTAGTATAGCCCGATCCGAGACTTCTTCGACTGGTGATTCGTCTTCCAATGCTGATCCATCCAACAGATCATCTTTGTCTGCATCGAGATCAGCGACGGGGATAAGGGGAAGAGAGGGTGTTGGTGACGAGCCCCTGTAATATCCTAGTACCTCCCAAATTGCATTGGCTTCGATCCACACAATACCAGCGATCTGCTCGAACGTTTCACAAGGCGGGAAGGAAGAAAGAGTGTCCAGATTGGAGCCACTGCCGTCAAAGTGTGTGTGTGTGTACCCAGCGCCGCCTTGCCGAAAGTCTGATATTTTTATCGTGCACTGACAAGCGGCCATCAACCGTACATCCAGCTTGGGAATTATCTGAATGGCGTCAACGATCGTAAACTCTGGGAGAGTGCTACGGAGTAGTCCGAAGATATGCTCATTCGCTTCAGAGCCGTGCATCCAAGGTAAGAGCGGGAAGGGCAATGAGAGATGATCGCGGTGGATGATGATTAACCCTAGTAATCCATTTACTAGGATGTCTAAGATATTGTCGGCTTCTTGAGAGATGTAATGGCGTGAGGAAGGATATCCGTTTTCTGCGAGGAAATCCTTCCAGATCGTCTTGAAGAAGTAGGCCAGCAGAACCATATGAATACGTTGACCATGGGTGATCGTACGGCTCTGGTACGCGTCAACGGCCTCCCCGAAGACAAAGAGAAATATAGCGAGGCCAGTGTGACCAGACTTGATTGTGTGCTTGATGTTCGCTGCTGAGAAGAGTCTGGCTGCAGCACGATCGTCCTGGCGATCTAACTTGTCGACATCGCGTACATACAGTGCCGAACGGTTCTGATCATATACCATTGATCGGACCTGCTCATAGTAGATGAGTTGGTTGCCCAATACAAGCTGCTTTGCACCGGTGAATAAATTGTTACGACATGTCTTCCTGAAATGCTTCAAGTCTTGGATGATGGCGAGGCGATGTGTCCCTATGCGCAGGAGTTCGATCTTCAGGGGGCGCTCCTTATTGCTGGGATGTTGGATGCTGGTGTACTCGACTGCAGCAAAACCGGATTCAACCAAGAGGCGGCGAGCCTTGCGCTCTATTACAGTACCATCCGATCCGAGGGAGATAATGTTTATCGGGGTGGGCGAATTAATGAGAAGTAGCTTGAGGAGTGACTCCTCGATCGTTGCCAGAGAAGCAGCCGTGTTGCTTTCTGATATTGGTAAGATCGCCATGACCAGAGGTGGTACGTTAGAGAGAGGGATCGAAAGAGACCAAACGCGCGCCTTCGTCGCCAAAGAGTCTGATGCCTGGTGAATGAGTTCGTCAAGTTGATCGGGGTCAGCAACTATCATCGGGCCCGTGGTTGAACCAAGGAGAAACCAGGTCTTTTTGGACTGGTCGTAATAAGGGCGTAACGAGGGGTGAAGCTTGGTATCGTCGACAGCGCAAGCAAGTGGTGAAGTAGAAGGATAGTTATAGCCGTCTAGATACTTGACAGCACGCTGGAGAGTAGCCTCACTGATTCCAATAGTCATCTTGGGCTTTGAGGCGCGAATTTGCAGCATGCTTCGCTCTGATCGACCGCCAAACGTAGATGAGAAGAGTCGGTATGCTTCAGGGCGTACACATTGTATCTCGTGGCAAAACTGGTCGAAGTCGGTGGCATACCGCATGTTCTGCAAACCAACACCACGTTCCTGGCGTTTATGACGTTCTAACATCACTTCCATGAGCTGAATAAACAACGGCTTGCCATCGAACGCTCCAGATGACAATGCGACCGTAAACTCCAACAGGAAATCGCCCTTTTTACTGGCAGTCTGTGGTATCACAGTGTTCGATGTCAACGACGAAGTCCAACGAAGATAGGGGAAATGGACAGGGGTACGTACCTCCTTGACAAGCTTGCCCAGTTCTTTGTTTGTAGCGTACATCTTTCCTGTTACAATGCTTTGATATCTTGATGGGATATACTTCCTCTGGTCGTCTCGTGCGCCCTCTTGAGAGATCGATACCCGAAAAGCCGGGAGTCGTAAGATACTCAAGCATTCAGCACATGCCTCGAGCCCCTCAGAGTCCTGGCACCGTACCACCCTAATACATTTGCAGGAGAACACCCTTCCGTTGTCGTGATCTAGCTCCCATTGACAGCTATTTCGGTAATGTAGTTTTACCTCGTCCTTCTGCTCCTGGGAGAGAGAGGGAAAGGGTTGGCCAAAGTATTTGAGAGCCAGAGAAGGTCGACTTAGCCCTCCAGCGTGACGAACCTCAGTGCGGGAGGTGTATTGGGGAATGTGGTCGTCATGAGCCTCTGTAAGCCCAGAGCAAGGCCGCTTGACGAGTTTACCTTGCTTTGGCTTCGAGGCAGACGAACGACTGAGGCCGAGTGTAAGCATGCCGGCGATCGACTTGGTATGAAGCTTGCTTCCTCTATACTTGCATCTCGAGATGTGTTGCTTGAATCGATAGGTATTGTACGGTTCAGATTGTTTGATGTCTTTCCTACACGATGAGCAGCGGACGTCGCGGATCTTCTTGGGATTTCCTTCGTATACTTCAACATATGGATCGAGGGCGCGAAGCTTCTTGACGTATGCTTCCCAGCATATTTTGTTCTCTACAAACAAGCCATCCGTCGCCGCCGCATTGTTTCGCTGCTTCGAGAGTGTGGACCTGGATTTATCGACCTTCTTTACCCTAGATAGCGGCAGGTCCAGTTGGTTATCGTCTGAAGCCATGGGTGAATCGCCCTCAGGCAAGGTAGCACCAAGTGCGAGGATAGGAGCGATCTGAGTATTCAGATTCAACTTGCTCCCTCGTCGAGGACGCTTCATGACACGGCTTGGAGAGCTGGTAGGGGGACGTTACAGGGGAGGTTCTAGGGGTAGCAATTAACTTGCTATTTCCTCGCGGACGCTTTGTGGGTTGAGGAGGGACAACAGGGGCAGGAGTGGGTGATGTAGGAGGCTCCAGCAATGGTAACGGAGGTATCAGTGGGGCATCGACGGTCTACAAATAATTGTGAGTACATGTATAACTATTGTATTAGTCGCTCACATCATTGTCTTTGCAGAACTCCATGCACGATAGGAATTCGTTCATGCGAAGCTGCTCCTTGGTAGCCCCTGTCCAGAGGGTGTCGTGAAAGATGTGGTACTTCAGCGCATTCAGAGCGACAATTCCACAGGAATACCCGTTGTTTTGGGAGGCACAGGTGTAGCCACTATCAATCGTAACGATGTGCTTTGGCAGATACAGATTACTCCACGTCCTGATCCCCTTCGCCAACGCCTTGGGCACCTTTCGTTGAAGCCCATCACCCCATTTCGCCTGGACACGACTACCTGAGATCATTATCAAGACGAATCCCCAGTGGTTCGTGGGCCAGTAGCCCACTGTGGCAATCAAGACGTCCTGTGGGGAGGTGGCGACGGAGTTTCCAATCCTAGAGAGCTCTGAGCTACCCAGGATCTCGTTGGGTGATTGTGTGTCTTTGGATGCAAGAGCTCCAAGGTGATCCGTAAACGATAGGGTAGGGACCAAGACGATCTGCTTGCTGGAACGATGATTTACTTCGTCTCTGTATCTAGCGTGGAGACGAAGAAGCATCGCGTCAATATGCGATGAAGACAGAGACGAGCTCGATAGGAACTGCGCCATATGTGTGACCTCGGAAGCGTGTCCTAGCTTAGGTATAAGACCCTCCCAGTGAAGGGACTGGAAGATCGATGTCATGCGAGCAGTGCGCGAGCCGTCGTCGTGAGGGGAGACATTGCCAGTCCACCTCAGAGCCGTCTTCCAAGCTGTCTGAGCTTTAACGAAATCGCTGAGCGCATACCATAGTCCTAGAGCCTCGAATGGTAGATAGATATCATGTGCACCCCAATGTTTGATCGAGACAGATCCGTCTAGCATGGCTTGACCTGCAGCGTTGCGTAGCTTTATCAAGAATGGTCGAGGAGGGAGGGGGCGGTTGGGGAGAAGGAGGTAGGATAGTGGTGTATTCACGGGTATATTGCAGAAAGCGGCCCTTGCATCCTTCAAGACCCAGGTTGTCGCTTCAGGTGGTAATTGGGTAGCAAGGAGTTCAGATATAGTTAGACGTGGTGGTGGGAGCATGGATCGAGATGCATCACTTAACGAGATTCGGGACTCGAGCTCGTTCGCTATAGCTTCTGGGACATTGCGGTATTCCTTGCCAACGCCAATCCACAAGCTTAGATCAACGGCTTCGGGAGGTAAGGTGAGATCAATATGAGTCGGCATTGCACTGTTAATTTACACGAATACATGTCTTAATTATAGTAATTCTTACCTACCTATCACAATATCTATCCATCTGGACTATTGTATTGTGCTGTGTGGACAAGGTGTCGCAGTTGAACCAAGAGGGGCTACTTAGGGGATGTCCAGGGTAGCTTGTGGACCTTCGCGGAGCCTCAATACTGCGAACAATGTGGGAATCCTGTCTTGGCGGCGTCTGACACTTGTGGGAGCTTGTGGGTGATACGGACACTCGCCGACACTCGCCGACTGCCACGAGTAATATTTTCTTAGATTTTATTTTGGTCAAGGATCGGCTATTAAGGGGTGGATCATGATCCGACCTCAGGCTCCTGGCTACACAAGGGGTGGACATTTGTATCTGACATTTTTCTTCCGCGCCCAAAAAGGGGTGGATTATGCGCGCGCTAAATCTAACATTATTACTATATTAGGAAATCCGAGGGGTGGATTCCGATCAAACCTCTATAGGGATTGTCGGAGGTCCTCTGTGACCCAACATTGCTGATCATGTGATCCACGGTCTTGCACATCCATTGTGCGCATGGACGTCTTAAAGTTCTACATGGCTGCTAGCAACGCGTCAGATTGAAGGTAGAACGGGAGCGACGAGCTGAAGAGACCCGGTTGATGGCAAATCTTCAGCCAAGTGGACATGACATGTCAAAAAACTTCTACTTTAGGTATGTATACGTACCCCGTTTTACGTTCTTTACTAACATCGAACGAGTACAGTTACACGTACGACATAACGTCTGCGCTGCAACATCATATGAAGCATGGGGGAATATGCATGCACGACACCGTAGACGGTGTCCCCGTGCATATGGGGAAGGCTTTCAACGATCGGCTTGCTCGGAGGCGAACGGGGCATTTAGTGTTGCGGGCAGTGGTGTAGTGAGGCTGACCGCTGTGTGGATGGTGCCACTTGTCCACGGACACGTAGATCAAGCCAGTAAGCAACACCCGCGCTGCGCGACTGAGGTGTCCTTCAGAGCTCACAGTGCTTGGCCGAATCGTCTTTGTGACACTAATAGTAAAGAGACGCGAGATACCTGAAGCGGGAAGCGAACGGCAAAGTAAGTCACTGTGCGCGAGTTCTCTTCATGCTTGCCTTGACTACAGGGAATTTCACAAGCATGTTTAAATGTCACAACGAATCTGCGAAGGCGCTTGATGGGCAACGAGCACAATACAGCCGTCCTTGGCAATGTTCTTCAGACTGCATGGATTCCACTTCAGCACTCACACATTTTTCAAATTCCGAGGAGTGGCCAGCATACTAAACTCACTGCGCTCAAGCTAACATGAAGAAGTCGTTTGGGAGGGACGCGCAGACGGTAGCCAAGGTCGTGGCCAAGCAGCCTTCGTCAACTGGTAGAGGTCCGTGGTATGCAGGTATTCTCATTTACGTGCGGGGAGGGCTGACGGGCTGCTCTACTGGCGATGATCTGGGCGGAAATCTGTTCCGCTTTACTCTCAGCACGCCGCCTCCCATATCTCCCCCCGACCACCACCTGAGCACGGGCACCCGACATAGATACTTGATCTTTGCACTGAATCTTCAAATGGCTTCCTTTGCAATGGCAGTTGAAGAAATCATTCCGGGCGAGGTATCACTGACTTTGGGATGTCGCTAAAGGTGATGGTCGAAGTGAGAGGGAAACGGCGGAATAATAGGGTCGCGTTGTTTGTCACGCACATACTATCAAACGGGTGGAATACCGACACACTGCCCTCGTCTCCTCCCTCAATCATCTCTTAAGTAATCAGTGCCCGCCCTGCCATATCGCCTGCTCACCTCCTATCCCGCAGGGCGATCAACTTGTACGGCTCCAATGGACGCAGGATGTAGCGCCTTGCAGCGCAATTCGGGGACCACGTCCCCGGATTGCATGAGGGCGTTGCAGCAAGAACACAGCTGATGGAATCCATGCTGCCCACCGCCTCCGTTAGACTGCTCACGCCTTGCTCTTATGGTCGCCGGTGTCCGCATGTGCTCACCAACGGGGCGATCGCAGTTCGGCTTGTTCTGGGCTCCTTCGTCTCTGAGGAAAGTGAAGGGCATCGGATGTACCATTCTAGCGGACGCGAGATTAGTGCCTTTGGCGAGCCGCCAGACCTGCAGTGGACCCTGCTGAGTTACCTGCGTCGCTGTCCACGCAGCATTTCCGCCGGCTGAGCAGATAGGTCACTCCTCGCAGCTGGTCGCGGTGTTGTTTAGTCAGTCTCTGCCTACCTGTCGATCTTCGGGGCAAGTGGCTGTCACCTTCTGTGAAGCAAAAGACTCACCACTCGCTCACGCAGATTGCCAAGGGCGGATTTTCGAAACCTCAGTTTTGGCGGGTCCCCACCGGTGAATGTGTTTCCTCTTTGAGAAAGTCTTGCTAATACCGATGTCGTTTTCCCATATCCTTGTCTGGGCCACACATTGAGGTGCTATCAAACGGACCGAATGTCGGTATTCTCCCCTCGGTTCTCTTCCCCCACCATGTCGTAAGTAATCAGTACCTGCCTCACTGCATTCCCCACTCGTCCTTTAGCGATTAGTGGAACCGACGCGGAGCATCGATTGACGCAGGTTGTAGCGCTTTACGACGCAGCTCGGCACCCCGGGTTGCATGCCTGAAAGCGTTGCAGTCAGAACACGGTCGATGGAGTTCAGGGTCCCTGCCGCCATCCCTTGGACTGTCCACGGTCAAACTCAGACATCCTGTGTCGAGGTTAGCGACTCGGAGGTTACGAAGTCAAGCAGAAACGACTCACGTATAGTAGGGGTAACATGAGCTAACGGCCTCATTATGTTCATGCGTCCCTACAAGATCGCATGTCAAACCTCGAGTGGTGTGAATCTTCAGAATCGCTTTGCCATACCGCGATACGACCTTGATCGCGTCTGCATCCACACTGCTGCTCCGCGTTACTGCTCAATGTATCCCATCCTCGATGTGCTAAGATTCTTCTGTGTTTACTGATAGTTCCCCGAGACCATAATTCGCCACAGCACCGCCTTACCATGGCGACTGTTAACTTCCCCCACTGTAACTGTATGTATATCCTTTGATGAATGTTCGTACATTCCTTTCCTGTCTGAGCAGATACTTACCACGATTCTCGCCTGTTCTCAGCGCGCTCATCCAGGAGCATGTGTATGTGGCGTGCAGCGTGGTTGATCTATGTCATCCCCTGTATTTTGAGGACTTCATCCGGCAAGTTCGCCATCAGAAAGAAAGTCCGCAACATTACTGCAAGAATCCGAGAGATGATGCACATGCACAAGCTGATGCACCACTGCACGGCTATGTATATCATCGTGACGGGAGGGGTCTCCCCAGCGAGTGGGCTGTTGGAGTGGTGTTAAGTTCGGTTCTTGATCCTAACCGGGTTTTTCGTCTGTAGGCTCTCCCGGCCAGCCAGCCAGCCCCTGGGTGGCTTGCTGATCCCCGGTTCATCGGACACATGTACAGAGGCATACCTCGTGGGTACGCCATCGCGACGCGTCGACAATGCATTCCACCACCAATAGCCCAGTATTCATTTTCAACGAGGTCGACGTTCGATTGCACTTTTGCAACCGTTCGTTTGATAGATACAGCACACTCCTTTGAAACGAGCCTTCTTCCTTCCCTTTCCGCATGGACCCTAGTCATAAGCTCCTGGCATGGCTGAGCCCAAACAAATTGCCGGGATATGCCCAATCCAAGTTCCAACGCTGAGCACAAGCGGTGTTTGCTCACTTTGGCTCCGACATTTTACACTTTTAACCATTTATGGCACCATACCATGGGAGAAATGGCGGTGATTCTGGGTACGTGTAAGTCTTCGCGTTCAAGCATCTGCGTGCAGGACCTGTATGTTGATGTTGGTTGCTATGTAGATAATGCAACGGCGGTAGGGCTGCGTCAAATAACCCGACGTTTGGAAACATAATCCCAACTGACTGGGTGGTGGCGGGAGCGTGGCTCTCGTACTAGAACCATTGGTTGAGATTTCTTTGGCTGAGCTTCGAAACCTCAATCAGCGCTTTCGTTTCTCCTTTTCCGCAATAGCAGTGAGTGTTCACTGATACAAGTTAGCACTCTTGCTCGAACTCACCTCCTTGTCTCTCAGGCGTTCATTGTCGCTCACACGCGCGGAAGGCCCTAAGGAGGTACCGATCCTCCGATCCTGGTGTTGGGCGCCACATACATACGACCTCTTGTCTATCACTGCATCATATTTTGATGTCGATAGCATCGGCTACGCGAGTGCGCTCTTTGACATACATGGATTTTACAGATACAGTACTCGGGACAACTGAGCCAATCTAGATCCTGCGCTCTACGTCAAAGCCTGAGTGGATTGTTACAAGGCACCCTATCTAACGCCGACGCTCGCGAACAAGACTTGGGTGGGACAGACAAACAGATCATGCCAAGAAAGCTGCACCGTGGGGAAGGGCGAGCAGAACATATGACCGCCATATTTATATTTGTAAACTTCAAGTTCGCAGGTCCGATTTTACGGTGAACGCCGTTTGTTGACCGCACCCACGGCTCCTCAGATCTCGATATCTTCTACTTGGGGACTTCGAATCAACGACTGGCGATGCGAGTATATTGCCGAACCGGCGGAAAGAATGATGGAGGCAATGATTAGGGCTGACGAAGATGTAGTCGCGAATCGGACGTGCATAAGCGAGAAGTTCAGAGACGCTGATTGGGCGGAGGCGCCTTCGGGCAGGGATGCAGGATGGTGGTGGGCGTCCACTGAGTGTAGACGGTAGGCCGGCGGTGTGCAAGATATGGTTTAGCATTGATCACGAACACCAACCAGAAGACTCTTTTGCACTGCGAACCCTCAAAAGTTAGTTTGCCATGGTCCCATTGGCTCGGCTAGCCGTTATTACGAGCATTCATTATATGCACATCCCCAACGGCGAAGGTCTTACTTAGTGTACGCTACATGCCCGCGTCGGGTGTGTTGCTCACATTAATAAAATCATAGCGGCAGTGGGCGCCTTGGGCTCAATTGAGGTCGGTGCCCGTCCTAATTTGCGCATTATGAATTCTGGTGCGTCCGACTCGGGAACTAGCACCTGTCCACGCATTTGTAACCGTGTTCACCATCGCGAAAGACAGAGATCTCCTAACTTCGATAGGGGGCCGTATTGGGGTTACAGCCGACAATCATATTGCAAGTGCTCGTATCTTCGTCCGTGTCTCCTCTTCGCCAAGATTTGGAAGTACGGGGTGTGAACCCCATTGTACGATTGCAGTTTCTGCACATTCAAAGCACGAATCTGGGCCGATCCCGTAACCTCATACCACTGGTCGTGTGCACTTCGAACCCGTGCCTAACGAGGCCCCGTGAATATTGCTATTGAGCCGTAGAGATGAAAAAGCCTACTGCTCAGTGTTAGCCGGAGAATCCCATGGCATGGCCCATGCACCGTCACGGAGTCAGTATACCAGATGGTGATTTCAGGCTGTGTGTGAAAGGCAATGTGAAATGTTATCGAGGTCGTTTCGACGTAAGTACACGAGCCATACCCAGAGTGCTGCTTGTGATCGGGGAATGGAATTCTCAGCAAAGATACATATTGCACGTGTATCGGGCTGGGACTATGTTTGAGAATCTGAGATGGTGCGTAGAGGTGGTACTGGACATCAGCCTATTCGACTGAGTGAATGGTTTCAAGGCCGGACATGCATTCCGCTTCATGGAAGCGGCGTCATACGTGCATTCACGCTTGCGATATCGTAGGCAATGGGCACCGATATATGATACTTCCCCTTCCCCAGAAGTCCATCGCGCCGCCAACCCCGAGATTAATTGCACGTCGAACGCCTATGCACTTAATACTTATTCGGCCCCGCCTTCGGTGAAGTTTTCCAATGCCCACACATTAGTACATTAGTAGTGAAACATACATAGCACATACATACACCGACCCGAGGCGCAAATCGCCGTTAATGCATATTGAATATTGAAGCGTCTAAAACTGCACGAAAATGGGCGGGCATCTGCATACAGTTTGCGAGTGAACGGAGGAGCTCCAAGGGGATTTCTTCGCCCACAGCTGGCATCTAACATTGGAGGGCGCTAGTGCTTTACCGTTGACGTTATGGGTGTAGGTGCGACTCGGAGCGAGCCCCAGGGAGGAAGAGGTCTGCGTCGGGCGTTCGCGTCACTATCAAATCTAAAACTTTACCTACTAGTATGTACAGTCAATGTTTGAATTGAGAGTAATTTTTGAGGAGGCCGCTCCGGTCAGCACGCACTGAGATTGCAATAATCGATTAATTGACCAACTACCACCGGATCGTACTGTCGGGCTCACCAACGACAATGCTGCAGCACCGTCAGCCAAGAGAACACCATCGTCGCATCCGTTCATATACACGTGCAGCCCCGAAGTCCACATTTCTATGTTTGAGCGCGTTGACGACGCCGAAAACATTCCCCATTCACCATTCATATTCACCATATTCAAAGACATCCACTTACATAAAACATAAATGCGAAACAAAACGACGCGGCAACCCGCCCACCCTCGCCCGGGCCTGCGTCGTCGTCGTCGCAACCCGTGCGCGTTGTCTGGTTACACTGCTGTTACACTCTGCGGTCACATACCGTATTCGGACTGAGGTACCCGCCGCGGCGCTTAGCGGAGCCTGCTCCAGCCTGCCAGATCCGGCATTCTACGCTCGGCACTGCTTTCGACTTCGGCACCCGGAGCGTGTCTCTTATTGGCGGGATCTTGGGCCGTACGCTACTGGCTGCCGTACTCACTCAAGTACGCTATACAGATCCAGCCTCTCTCTGCGCCCGCCGCCTAACCAATCGGGCCGGCTCCGCGCTCCTCGACATTCTATAGCGTTCCACGGCGAGAAAAATCGCGTTTATTGCACGGCGTGGGGGCGCCGGGGATATGTATAGTATATACGGGTGTATGGGTGCGCCGTGTATAGATTCTCGGTCGTAGATCATCGATCAAGCAGAGGAGGCCAAGGCGTGTAAATCCTCTGCACTAAAAGAGAGGGACGCGCCAAAAACGCGAACGCGGTGGGCTGCGGACCTGCGGTGGGCACTGGCGACGTCGCACGTTTTGCGTTATGTATCATTGTATCAATTGCCCTGCGTAAATTTGGGTTGGAAGAGACGGAGATCTGCTGGAGCCTAGTGTAACGTCAGGTCTCAGGTCTCTCTGGCGCCCACTAGATCTGGAGATAAATACATAGAGTTGAAAAAGTGCCATAAGCGATGGAGGAAAGTTTTTCTCATTGGATATCAGGTTTGGTGGAATCGAGATCGGATGTGATTATATGGTGTGGGTGAGGCGCTTGGCGAGATGTCGGGCGCGTGTGTTGTAATGCATGGGGCACGATTGGGCTCAGGATTTGCTGGCAGCGTATGCGCGGAGAGGATGAGGATATTCCGAAGAATATGTTCCGGCGACAGTACGGTACGACCATCCGTTGCGGCCTCCACCTTATTCGACGATCATATAGGGTGCGAACTGGTTGTCCAGGCTGACACGTATACGGTCATGCATGCATGCCCTGGGCGCTGACGCGGTATCGTGATCATCGCGTCCTTGTCATTTCGTCATTTAAAATGGAAATAATTGGAAATCCAAACAATTGATTTGGCTGTTTCACCGACCCGTTCGGTGCGTATAAGCCTCTAAGGGTATATCCGGAGTCGGATGGTGAGACAAGTAGAATGTTGGGGTTCGCAGTGCTAATAAGTGATGCAACTAGGTACTGACATGGTCTAGTCCAGGACAAGGATTGTTGAAAGATGGCTGTCGCAGCGAGTGGCTATGTTTCGTTATATACGCGTCCACAAAGGAGTCCACCAAGCGCCCAACGAGACGAGGCCTTAGGGTAGCGGGCAGGGTAACGGAGTACGGCACACGCTCGCTGGCACATTTTTTTCTCGGAGATGTGCTTTTCTCTAATCCCGGGAGGTTCAGGGGGATGTGCATAATAGAGCACAGTGCGCCAAAAACACAGGAGACTGAATTGAGCGGGTCCCGGAAAGCAGGCTATATTCGCCATGGAAACAGAGACGGGAAGTGCAGCGAAGTGCAGAGGAAGCGGGTGATCTTCGCTCTGAGCACACGATCCTCACCGACGCCTTGAGCTGGGTGGATCGTGATTTGTGTGGGATGCCAGAAAAGGCAATAGCAAAGCGCGTGATTACATAATCTGACATGGCGACCAAGGCTAAATTTTGTTTGTGTCAGGGTTTGGGCCGGTGACTTGTGGAGATCGATATCTGCTTTGTCGGTCGATCGATGCACCTCAGACCTCCCGACTCTGAGACTCTGAGAGATGGAGATGGAGATGGAGATTCCTTTTTCAGGAGCCCCGTCTTCATTCGGATCTCCTTTCCTTGCTATAATAACCAGGACGCGCTCCCCACCAACACACGAACCCCGTCCCTCTCCTCGCTGTCCTCGACGTCGTCCGCTGCCCCCCGCCCATCGTAGCCCCGCCCTCCCGCCGCTACTCGCCTCTGCATTAGGCTAATTCAACAGACGATCCTCGAACGCGTCGTGCTTCCTGATTCCCGCTGCAGGTAAGCTCCTCTCGTTCCTTCTCATCAACTTCGAAGCCCAATTTACGCCTCCACTCCCAAGCTTCTATCTTTTGAACAAAGGGCTTCTACCTGAGCAGACGATCTGCCAAGTGCCACACCACATTGCCTTCGACGCCAGCAACGCACGCGTCGCTGTCATTCATCAGCGCCTCCACCAACTTTACTCGACGCGACTCCTGCCCCTTCTCTCGGGTCGGTCGCTTTCATTAACGTCTCCCACACATGACTTCTCCGGAACCTTTGCGTACAAAAACACCCGACTTCGAACGCCTTGTCTCCAGGCTCAAGCATCTGGACCCCCTCATCCTCCCCCACCACCGCGCCAGCGACGACGCACCTCCACGTACACCTGACAACAACCCCACCGCGATGGCCATAGGAGACAGCCATACCAGGGTATATCCTACTCCTCCCCGTTCCCCTCGCGCCTGCACGCTCGATCCTGCCTTTTCCTACTACCCGCACACCCTCAAGGAACGGCGTAGCAGGGTTGACGAGAACGGCGAAGACGGCGCCTCTCCGGTTGTCATTGGTTCCTTTGCGCCACGCACCTCGACGCTCGAGTCTTCCCCCAGCGCGTCGTCGACCTCCGCAACCTCTTCTTCGCCCACTCCAACCTCCATGTCGGCCTCTGTAGTCTCCTCTGCATCTGCAACTTCGCTATCAAGCGCCAGTGCCAGCGAATTTGATCCTGTGGCGTCCCGGTTAGCCGCCTTCAACTTGGCTCGCTCAACCTTTGAGGCGTTCGTAGCCTCACAATCACGAGTCGTGAGAGTGAGTACTCCTCCCCCTTTCTCTCGCCATTCCCATCCCTGCTTCTTACTTCAAATACTTACCATATGATTGTATCTGCGTAGCTCTACGACCTCCCACCATCAGCAGAACGCTTTCTGTCTGCCGTGTTCGCGCCACAGCATCAAACCTATTCACGAGATCAACGGCATGTACGTCCTGTTTACTCAATGTTTACCTACGCTTCTCCCTCTCCATCCACGTATTTTCGGTGTTCATGCGGTGATTAATCATGCACTTGACTCACTATGATTGGTTATTCGAAATAGTGTTCCAGTGGCGCTATTCCTACGCCTGTATCGATGTGGACATTACGGAGCGGCGCCCTCGGAGATCGTCCCGAAAGTGTGTGGGCAGTATTTGGGTCCCATGAGGAGGTATGTTTGCACTTTATTTTATTTCTCCTCTTTCCTTGAATATTCCCCTCTCTTTCGATGGCGTCCCGCTTCTATTTCCATTTCTTTTCCACACTCTATAATCCATGGCATTAGGCATTAGTGTCTCCGAAGAACATGGAGGCGCTTTGTTGCGTTCCCACGTGCAGATTCGCTCGTACTTTGTTCTTGATTCTTGGCCGTCCAGGCCCCTGCCTACTGGGAAACCACGATTAGCGATCCCTGCGCACATCTTACAGCGCGCTTCCTGCTCGATGTTCCCATTTGATGTTCGATGGCTCGACGCCGGCTGGATCCCGGGTCACTCTCGCCCAAAGGAGCCCTCCCATTGTGCACTTGCGATTTTCTCCTGATTCTACCGACGCTTGGCCAGCCATCTTCGAACTTTCGCGGATTGCTTCCTTTTTAATTATATTAATCTATATATATGCATTGCCAATATCCATATTCTGATATACCCCATTTCCGAGTTGTCGTTTACTCTTTTACGCATATACTTCATACCACGCATATAGGCGTATGTTACGTTGATAATCCGCCCACATAGTCAGATCAAGCGCCGAACTGCTCTTCCTTCCACCCTCCTTCCTCCTCCGCACCTCTTCCCTCCTTCCTTCCTTCCTGCTCCCTCCGTCTCCTTTCCTTCTCCCATCATCCACAGACTCTCACCCTCATATTTGCATTTGTCCTTCTAGGCACGCGCAGCGCTCTCGCTCTCAGGATCATCAGTAATGTCTGTGGCACCGGCCCTCGAACGCGACTTGGAGCCGTTTCACCAGCTGCAGCGATTCGTCCTGCACACTGAAGACGCTATGGAGAACCACGGCTCCATCGGTGGTATGGGTTACAGTTCGGGCATTGCAGGCGGTATGGGCGGCGCAGATTACCAGATCTCGAGCAACCCGCCGAACCCTAGGACCAGTTTCAGACTGGGAGATTGGATGTGAGTCTCCGCCACGCTTCTTTGATATATTGGGGGTCGTTGCGTTGCCTTGGGAGTGAGCGACATGTGTTGTTGTTCTACACCCGTTCGTGATGGTGGCACTCGACATGATGGGCGCATTTATGCACACATACTGACTCGTCTCTCCTAGATGCCCCTCATCCAAGTGCGCTGCACACAATTTTGGGTGCGTAGCCTTCGCGATGACCCATTGCATCGAATATATTGACCAATTGAAATATCGCAGACGTAACATCCTTTGCATCGGCTGCGGAACATCGCGAGTAGGCGCCACTAACGAAGCTTTGTCTTCCACTACACTTTACCAGACGATGGGCGGACCCCAGTCGCATTCGACGCGCCCAGCACCCTCCCCTCGTTTCTCCTCCTTCCCACCAGCTCCTGTTACAGCAGCATCGACCAACTCAATGTCGACGCTGAACGCGTATGGGAACATGGCAGCGCTGAACACCTCGTCCCTCTCGGCTCACTCGCCAGCATACACACCAAACTTGCTCTCCCCCTCACCTTGTTCATCCGCATCCTCTCCAGCCACACCCTCATCAGCATCGACCTCGTTCGGCTTCCTCCCCCAGTTGTCATCTGCCCAGCAGCACTCGTTTGCACCGCAGAGCAAGTCTAGCCACCAGCAACGGCCCCAGCACTCTCCCTCGCAATTCCCCCACCAAAACCAATACGCCCACGCGAATCAGCACACGAACCCGCACCCACATCCTCTTCTCACACCCTCGGGACGTGCGTTCGCCCGCGGTGGGAGAGTGCAAAATATTTCTTCCGACCCGATGTTGCCCTGCATTATGTGGTGGCCGGATAACGAGCCCCTACCCGAACAAGGTCAAATCAGGCCCCCGGGGCTCGCCAGTGCAGCTGTAAGCCATTGTAATTTCCTCACTCGTCATCCACATACTGATCAACTTGTCACAGCATCCACCGATTTTGAATACAGGCAACAAAGGCCCGATCGCTCATGTACGTTCACCCCCGTTCCTCGCATATTATCTCGATGCTCATTGCAAATATCTTCGATTATATATAGCAACCTGGCGACTGGATTTGCAAGAAATGCAACTATTTGAACTGGCGGCGGAGAAAGGTGTGCCAGACGTGTTTGCCATGTGGGTATTCTCCATTTCGTGCCCTCTTTGTCTTCCATCTGCCTTTTCTTTAATGCATCTCCCCTTCGAGTCGGAGTTTCCCTGCTGTTTCCACGCTCCCTTCTCGAAACCTCGAATATCCAAATGTCTGTCATGCTGACATGTGAATTTCTTCCAGATGCAGAAGGTAACGGTGACTCGATCTCTGCAGCCGTGCAGGCTGAGCGCATCGCGTTACTGACGTCGGTATTGGCGACGACGCAACTGGACGACCCCTCAGCGTGCCCCAGTCCAAACCCCGCATCGTCTGCGGCTTTCGACTTGAAGGCATCTCCCCAATGGCTCCCACTTCCCCCGTCCCTGTCTCGCCAATCAACTTCCCCTACCTCCGCGTCGAGTACCCCGCTTTTCTCACCATCAACAACCTTGACGTTCGGCGGAGCTCGCTCGCAGACCATGACGCCATCCGCGTACGAGCAACAGCTTCTCCTCGATGGCCCTGGCCACAATCAATTGAGGGCTCGCGGCCCGGTCCACCGATCGCGCTCGTTCTTGGAGTTGTCGACGCAGAGGCAGCAGACACAGCCGTTGGACCGTCCGATTTACCAGACTGGCGGTGCGGGTGCCCGTGTGGCGCCCCAGAATGTTCAGTACCAATCCCAGCTTTCGTCCCCGGCGTCCCAGTATTACGCGCAGCTCCAGGTGCAGTCGCCGGCCCCCATCCTCCTCCCCTCGTTCCTCCAGAACATGGTGCATTCGCCGGTTCAGTCACCCACCAGCACGTCGTCCTCGGTAGAGTTGGCTCTGGACGATGAGGCCGACGCACGCAATGTCACCGTTTTTGGGAGGGGGAGGAACACCAGCGCGGAGTCTTCTGGAACAATGATGTCCTCCTCTTCGGCGTCGTCGACATCGTCTCCCACTTCGTCGTCGTCTTCGTCACCGTCGCATTTGTCCGTCAAGAATATCTGGCAGTTGGACGGCGAGGAGTCGAAGTCCCTTTCCCCCTTCGCGCTATCCCACCACGCGAAGTTGGCGAGCAGCAGGAAGAGCAGCTTGGAGCACATTCATTCTTAAATCCGCCGCCGCCGTTCCTTGGCCGATTCACTCCTTCCTTCTCCCCTCGCGGAGCCAAGTAAAAGTACCAACCATTCGCGCTCATTGTACTACGTCCGCGCATATATCACCACCATCTCTCGCCAATCACTCTATCTTAATCTCAGCATCTCCATCTAATATGTCGGCCTATCACCTCACACACAGACCCACTGTGCAGCGTCCCCGCGACGCCTGAAAAGCAATTCAACCTCTCTCTTGGAAGCATGCGGAATAACATTATATATAACGCGTTGGGGTGAAGATAAATATTTATTCATTGTCTCTGTTTTTATGTATCAGCAGCAGTATCATCATCATCATCATCGCGGCCCACCACGGCCCACCACAGCAGCAGTAGAAGTAGTAGATCTTGGGGACATTTTGTCTTTCATCTCTCTTATCTTTCGCGTCCTACCTTCTACCGTCCTTCGTTCCTTTATTCGTTCTTTTGATCTCGAGTCTCGACGTTTCGACTTGGTCGTTGTTGGCTTTTTACCCTTTATTTCACCTATATATCCGCCTGCGTCGTATCCAGTACTCACCTCACTTTTTGGAGCTTAGTTACATACATACCTACATACTTCGTGTACGTACATGCATATATGTACAGGGATCTCGTCCTCCTCGGAGAGCTTAAAGAACAACAATCCCCCCTTAATTTTCGGTTGGTTTCTCGTCGTCTACGTGTATGTTTGTACTACACATATCAAGTGCCATTTCTTAGCCCTTCCTTCGATCTTGCTACCGCCTCCTCTCAGTTATTGCCCTTGTCGTGTACACCTGTTGTCGTACGGAAATGAAAGAGACTATTGGTGTATGTTGTCCCCGCTGAACTTGATGCAGAGGCCGCACATAAACCGACGATCAAGGATCCTGGGAGCGTGGACTGCCAATCCATCCCCTTCCATCCCCTCCAAGAAACCATCAGCGTCTACCACTCACGTAAATCAACAATTAGCTGTTGGTGGCGCCAGGCGCCTTGGGGCTTAAGGTGGTCAGTAGACCGCAAAACGCGTCTCGAAGCTGTTATTGAATATTGGATACGGAATATTGGAATATTGAATGGGGGATCCTACAAGGTGTCGACGACTAGCCTCATCAATCGATCAGACGCAACAACCCGATACATAGCGGTTACGACTTACATACACGCCGAAGATGTAGATACGGGCGAATCGAGACTGTGGCGATCACGATGTGATGCGTGAGTGTATAGCAGGCATGGATGTGTATATATTTGAGTCGTGTTAGTGTGCATACGCTCGGGGATTGCCTTGATGATCGATGATGTATGGGTCGGCGAGGTGCTTCTGGTACTTCTAGTCGTGAAACGTCGCGGAGGCGTCGTCTGCGCAGTCTGGGCTTGTTGGCCGGAGATGAATTGATTGATATTTTTCTATTTTTTTTCTATGTTTCGACGCAGCGTGTATATGGACCGAGAGGCAAGCAGAATCAATCAATCGGGCTTAATACGAATAAAATGAATGTCGAACACGGGTGCTGAAGAAAATAATGGCGCGTTATACGCGTGAGCACCCCTTTGCAAGTATGGATGCCATGCAGGAGAATGCACACACGTATGACCAAAACGAGAAGATGCCGGTAAACGCATCTGGAATCATCAAGGTTTCATACAAAGAACGCATGTTGTTAGCCGACGACGCACTTCACATCGTGTCGATGGTCGGAGGTAGATAGGTGGTCGCTCGGAGACTCGGCGTCGAGGAAGGCGGCTGGCGGCTGGCGGCTGGGTTGCTAGCGGTTACCCTTGGAGTATATGTTTCTCCATGGCTTCTGTGCCATACCTGAGTATAAATAGCGCGGTGAGTGCATCGTGTATGATCGCAATGGTCGGTGCACCGAATGAGACGGTGGGGGACCACGAGGAGGTATGTAGCATGTAGCGCGGGGTTACGGCTGGGCTGCTTCGGCGGTTGTGATGGGTGATGGGTGATGGTGATGAGTGGTTATGACGTTGCCGTACGCTGGCTGGGGCTGCGGAGTCCGTTCCTGCGCGCCTGGAGGCGGGATGCCCGTCGCCAGAAGATCTATTTTTCAAGGAATGCAGACGAAGTAGCTGTCAATCAGTGGTATCGACGTAGTGGCCTATTGGCTGTATCTATCATTAGCCTTGAGGCTATGTCCACAGGAACTGACGCTAGCTCACGATGGAGATTCTGCAAGATACACAACGGCGGTGAGCAGCCACCGACTAGATACTATAAACTGATAGAAGGTTAGGTTATCAGGTATGGCCCGGCGTAAAGCTAAAGCCTGTTGAAACACGTACATACACACCCTTGAATATTTGATTGAATTTGGGACGCCCAGTGAGTGAGAGGAGATCTTGGCGAATTAGATTGCCGGAAACAGACAAATTAGTTGCATAGGGACCGACCTTTGTGGCCGATTTGTCGCAATTTGTGGCACAGAACGATCCCTAGGGTACCTGGCTAATCTTCATCCACTGGTATGCACAGAAGACACAGCGATGCGCAATGCATCGAACTATATCACCCACGAAGCACGCTGGCGTCACGGCAAATGCTTCTTGCAGACTCAAACTTCTGCCAGTAATCCCCATCAGATATTCTGAACTTTGAAGACACGAAGTAGCGGCCGTCATCCGTGAGACAAGATTCTATGGCAGTGACGGTGTCAAATGTGTATCGGCAGCCGAGAATTCTGAAGGTAACAACACACCAGGGAATATTCGTCACGGTCAATCGGGGGAGTATCTACACCGACACCACGGTGTGTAAATACTTGGAGAGTAGTTTATCCAGCAGAAATGTAATTTCTGCGGTGATTGAGGCGTCAGACTACTGAAGTAGTATTCATTGCGATTTGCAAGGCGAATAAGGGCCCTAATGCAAAGATAAACCATGAGTCACTTCATGTCATGATGCGACATGTCAAAGCGATCTACTTCTCGTGTCCATATCACTTCCTAGAAGAAACCCAATCAGACGTGTAGTTGCCGGTAATTTGCCTGTGGTGCTCAGTGTTTACGCTGAAAGATGTTCAGTCAGTCACAAAGAATACTGACTGTGGGAATATCTTGACTGACCTCCACCATGCGCCGAAGCGCAGAGCTTGGTACTCTACCAGACGACGTTCTCCGGCTAATATTTACTGAGCTGCTGCACGACCGCAGGGCACTCTTGGCTCTACAACTTACATCGCGCATTCTCCACACGACCTCGGAACCATTTCTCTACAAAATACTACGTTTCCACGAAGATGGGCACTACTACCCTTTGCGCTCGGTGTACGCTCGACTAGAGCTCCTCGCAGGCAGAATTGACCGCTCGGGCGGGATTCTATGTCTGCACGTCCGGCAATTCTCCCTGGTCGTAACGGAGAATAATGAACAGACCGCGACATTACTGCGCATCCACAACGTACTTCTGCAATGTGTGAATCTTAAAAGCATCTCTATCGAGTACGAGCACCAAAGTGAAGACATCGAGGCGAGTCCGTTTCCCATCTTTTTCAGCGCGGATGCGCCTTTCGACCTCCTCGACTTTGCGTGGACTGGGTGCGTGCCAGACGGTCACGGCTTTGCCAGGTTTCTTGACTCGCAGAAATCATTGCGCCATCTCTCGCTCGGGGTGATCCGCGCGAATATTCTCTTACCATCCACCTCTCTGCAAAACCTCCGAATTTTACAAGCCCCGGTGCTCAGTGTTGCAGTCCCATTTCTTACTCATCGGCCGGGAGTCACCCATCTCAAACTCGATATCGTGAAGGAGGATCAAGTTATTTCGTGCCCACGAGATGCTCTGGGAAACATTCGGGTTTTTGTGACAGACGACGAGGAGTATAGGTGGACGTTCACGCTGGCCAGTCATATGCCTCGCCTACAGAATCTCGCAATCGCATCTCGAGTAGTAAGCATCACATTTCGCATTGCGCTGTTGTTCTTAGCACTTTGTCTTTCAGAGACTCCCTGGGATATCGCGATACATAGAGTTGCTGCGGACCACTCAGATTCGCCACCTCCGCTTTGGCGAACCCACCGGCGTCGATTATAGCGATCTAGCCGCAGAATGCTTCAAGATCCTCCCACGCCTTCAGTATGTCGACCACGAAAAGGCAGGAGGCGAGTTCCACCGCTGGTACCGTGGTGCACAGCAGCCCGCCCGAGTACGCTTCCCTGAACAATCCGAGCCGTGGCTGGGCGACTGGGAGGAGTGTCGAGTAGTTGCCAATGTCAAGACCAGAAAAGCCAATCTACTCACCCGATGGAGGAGAAGAATATTTAAGATTTAGCTACACAGTTAGACGGGCTGCTCTTACGTTCCAACCACAATCTCAAGACGCGCTCCCATATTCAATCCTTGCCCAGCTTTCGATCTCATCGTACTGCTACTACTAGTCGCTGGTCTGCCCCTTCTCGTTCCCTGTCAATATCTATGTCAGGACTTGTCGCTGGCCCGGTGTGCTTGCCTACATGCCACTCTCCCAGACTGATTCACCTACCGTCAGCGAACCTTCCAGTTGGGTATTTTTGCTCCTCGTTCACTCTACTGTGCTTAACAGCCACGATTTTCAAGTGCACCTTCTTTTGTGTTCGTACCAATCCAACTCAAAAGCCGCCGAAACATTAGTGTATATGCTGCTGGTCGACTGGCAACTGCCGATCTCAATCGATACTCTTAATAATGGTGGCTGCGTCCGTATTTTCATTAACAATGCGGCCCGAAACCTCGCCGGATGCGTCAGCTCACCATCTCTAAAACCACCTCCATCTCAAGTCAAGCGCTGCAGTTGACATTCGATTTGCGTCTTTGTGTGGTAGAGGGAATTACTGGCGGGAATGGTTGTTGTATTCTATCAAGTTGTATTCTAGCAAGCTCCCGGTTCCAGCACGCCGGTGTCGTTCTCATGCCGAACGTTATCAGTGAACCTCGGTGGTACGCCCCGATTCTTTTCTTTAGTTATGCGTGGCCAGATGCCTGCCTATATAAATGTCGAATGAACGCTTGGATGATAGAAAAGACTGATCGAAACCCATCTGCTATCCCGGTACAAGACTCAATGGATATTTAATTCTCCTTCTCGTCTGGTGCGGAACAAATAATAAGACGACATCTTTCTTGGAAGGTGACAGTGAAACTTGATTCGAAGGTTCTTGAGGATACGGTCTAGATTTCAGAGAACGACTGATGGACTTATCGTTATCATCCACAGCTGCGTGAAACCCCATGCTAATAATTGACGGGGTTTCGTCGAGTCCACCCGGATACACCAGCACATATACACGAATCAATCGGATCTATTCGTAATAGACGTTGAATAGACGTCGGAAGAACTCAAAGTCGCACCTGCTGATATTGTTCTGTATCCTGCAGTCTTGCATTATCACAAACTGAGGACGTTGATATAATACAAACGTAAATAATCAAGAACAACGGTGCCCAATGCATTTGCGCCCAACTTGCCGTGGCCCATAACTTATCAAGCAGATTAATGCACACCATTAACAAGCAGATTACCCCTCTCCAACCGTTGCTTCGTACGCTCAGCAGCAGCGTCATACACGTAGTGAACCGGGGTGTGCCCCCATCTGCGTACAGCAGCATTGTCTGACTCACGGTCGGACTCAATAGAATCATCCGTGCTGAGCGTGTCGGTCTTCCGGTCGAAAAAGAGATCATCCGTATCAAAGGGTTCTACAGCAATGTTGTTAGACTTGGTAACTGTAAATAGTGGTTCGACCTTACTTTCAGGTTCCTCCTCCTCAACCACCCTCCGTTTACCCAACGCTTTCTCGCTAGGTCCGGCGAGGTGTAGATTATCATCATCGGGATCGGTATCATGGGCGAGAGAGGAAAGGGGAAGGGAGCGGCTGGTATTCGAGCCTGAATAGGTGGACATGACGGGTGGCATTTCGTAAGCGGGCGTTGAGGGCGACGGTGTTCGTGAGTGTGTGGAAGACTGAGCTGGAGATCGTGGACCATGGGGCGCAGCGGGAGGGGGAGCCAAGGTCTGTGGAATGGCAGTAGCTGAGCCCCCGTAGGCGCCTGGCCCAAAGCCAGGTGGCGAGGAGGGTTGCCGCGGATAGGGGTGCGCAATGGTGCCGCCTTGTTGCGGTCGTCCTGGTATTTCCCCAGTTGGTGGTGATGTCCATATGGATGCTGGCGGCGACGGGGATGAGGATCCGGTCCGCGAATGTGGTCTTGAGCTGGCACCGGCTCCCTGGCCATTATTGCCCTCTGCATCAAGGTGGGACAGTTGCTGAGCGCGAAAGTAAGTGTCTCAGTAAGTCAGGGAAGAGTGAAGAAAGGGCACCTGTCGGTTCATTCTTGTCTCCTTCCGGCTCCTGTCCTCGGCCTCTCTCTCACGACCTATCTGTTCCATATCTTCGTACTGTTGCAAGGCGTCTACGATCTCTATGTTGGCGGCCAACAATGCATCAAGGAGCTTCTCTTCCGGAGTTTTGTCATTCGGATTATCTGGATCGATACTTGCGGGAGGTGATATTGGCTTGCCGTTTACAATCTTCGGCGGACATTGTTGTTGGTCCTTTTCTTTTGCCAGCCGTGAACGCTCAGCGTTGGAAGATGCCCACGGTATTTGTGCATAAATAAGTTCCTGTGAAGCGCGGCACTTGGCATAGAATTCCTGCAAGATGATAGGTAAGCTAATTTTGCCCATGTACCAGCCTCACACAGGCGAACTAGTGGTACGGAGGAGGGAGCGCGACATGGGGAATGGGTATAGCCGAGAAGCACGAACAAACATACCGTGATGATCTGATCCTTCTTGAGGTTCTCCGGCTTCGCAAACACCAAGGCCTGGGAGAGAAGCGAGGCATTGCCTTGTCCAATCGTACATTCTTCCATCAGACGACGCATGTCCTCTTCTGGAGGTATAATCCGATTTCGGGTGACTGATCTGCGTTTGCGAGGAGCCGGCGGCGGAACCTGAGTCAAAGACGCAGATGAGGAGGCATATCAATATAAAACCGGCGCAGGCATACATTGTCAGGAGCTCTAGGCGTTTCTGTGTGAACTTCAGGATATGGTGACGGTATCGGGCCGTCTTGGTGGTAGGAGAGGCGTGTAGGTTGTACGGGTGGGGTGAATATTGAATCTCTAGTGTCGAGGGGTACGCCCTATTCGATTGACATTAACGGGACTAAAATTCGGGTAAGCTGCCGAGGCCCACCTCGTCTGGTTTGTCAGCAGGTTTGACCCTTCGCCATAAACCTCTGAAGCCTTCTTTGTCATTTTTGTGGTGACCGTCTTTCTCTGAGAATCGAGGTCGAGTCAATCATAGGACGACGTTGAGGATAAGTAGAAAGCACCCACTTGATCCACTAGCAAAAGCAGCAGCAGCTAGCACATCTAGTATACGTTCCCTCACGACGGGGCTTGTTTGCGACGAGGTGATAAGATGTTCTAGGGTGTCTAGGAATTTGCGGGACATAGAGTGCTGGACAAACAGTTCGTTGGAGTTCCAGAGCATGATGGCCCATAGCTACGCCGATTACGCGTTCAAATCAAATCAAGAGGGGACGGGAGCTGGGATGGTACTTACTCTTGCGGCCGATAATTGCGCCGTTGGCTCGCCGTATCTACATGCACGGATTTGAGCACTGTACCTAAACAGCGGGGAGAAATTGGGTATACTTGAACTCTCGCCTCAAAGCCCGTACGGCCTCCTTAGCGGACGCTTCATTGGCAGAAGCGCGTTCGCAAACGTCCAAAGCAAGGTTCCAATCTTCTGACGCCGTCGCGGTAAGGAAACCTGGGGGTGTCTCTTTAGCGCTATGGCAGCCAAAGTGCGCATACACGAACCTATCATCCGAGTTAACTGGCCTTCCTCATCCCTTCTATCTCTCTCCTTATCCCGGTATCGGTCTTTATCTCTCTCCCGCTCCCTATCTCCACCCCGAGGCTCTCTGTCCTTGACCCTAAGTTCCCGTTCTCTATCGTGCTCAACCTCTTTGTCCCTCTCCTTATCACGATCCTTCCCTGATATACGTTCCCAAAACTCAAGACCTCCGCCCTTCTTCTCCTTCTTCACCTCGACCGCTTGAGGGGCCCCGACTAGACGGATCGAATGCTTGGGATCCGCATTCGATAGAGGAAACTTCCCATCGCTAGAATGCACCGACGGTACCGGAGGTGGTGATACATCATATATCGCCTCCTGGCTGGGCGCGTTCCGCATCTGAAGGGCTGCGGATTCACTGTGCCCCTGATTGTGTGTGTGAGCGTGAGGGTCCAACGATTTGAGGATTCCCAAAGTAACAGCGGGATTAGGTGGCGGCTTCTTCTTCTGTGCCTTGTCCCGCTCCTTGAGAGAGGCGCTGCTAAACGGCGAAGATGACCGTGGCAATGGACTCGAAACAGGCGGAGAAGCTCCCGGTGGCAAACTACCATTGAAAGAGCCCTCTCGTGACGCCGGCAGCGCACGCGTAGGGGGTGCATATTGATTCGGATATTGGGTTTGCTGCTGCTGTGGATATGGGTGCGATTTCTGACGCGAGGAATCATCCCTTCCCTCCAGAATCTCCCAACGCTCTGAGTCGATTGATGGTCGAGGAGGCTGCTGCGAATAGTGATTGGGAGCAGGATATGTCGGGTGCCCGTGGTCAGCTGGTGGTTGGCGGGAGACATGGGAGGCGTGCTGAGCGTATATCGGAACGGACTCCTGCGCAGATCGTCGCCAGTAGAGCAGCCCGTCAGTCCTCCCCGTGCATGAATGGAAAGACCCGCAGGCCACGGACCTCTATACCAAGTGACGAAGGCTCCTTAGCCACGACCTTGGCTACCTTCTGCTTGTCCCTGCCAAATAACTTCTTCATGCTGGCTTGAACGCCGTGAGTTTGGATATCCTGGCCACAGCGAACAGAAACCTCGGAGTTCGAGAAATGTGTGAGTGTTCGAGTGGAATCGATGTAGTCTGGAGAAGGCGGGAAAGTAGATTGCCAAGGATGGCTGTGTTATGATCGTTGCGTTTTAGCGCCCATCAAGCGCCTTCACAGATTCGTTATACCTAGTCCCCAACCATCATGGTGATCCATTACATTAAGGAATGTTACGTGACACCGGCAACCCATCGACTCTCGTACCACGCAGTCACAGCCATTGAGTCCTTCTTCCTCCCTACACCATCCAGATACTCGATCTTTCCGTGCTCCACGTAGACACTGAACGTATGGAAATCCTTGGAGACTTCTTCGCTCCAGACCGTACCTTCCCCCATTGCAGTCCGGACAGCGAGCGAGTATTTCTCCAAGTCCTTCCTCTCGCCGAACAACAACGGTGCATCAAGGAATTCATGGTACTGATCAACATAGCTATCATGGACACAAGATCAATACCATACACATCACAATCAAGAAATAACGTACTCTTGATATTCTTTCTCATCGTCAACGGATACAGCGGGATCTAATAATTGCCTTGCGATCACCTCTGTTGACCGCGTGTCATGGTCAGGCTTGTCGGAGTGGCTATTCTGCTTATGTTTCGCCTCTACCCTTGGCTGTGTCATCTGGAACTTGGAATTGGACGATGTCATCCAACGCCGGACGCCTTGGACCATCCTTGGGAGGCATAAGCTGATGAAGGACAAAACGAAAAGAAAACGTTACCCCGCATTCCTCCTGGACGTGTTTCCATGTGGCTCGAAAGGGCTATAATTCATATCCTTCGCGGTCTTCCTATCATCCATCATCCATCATCATCAGTACAACCTCCCAACAGCCAAACAAGGCAGAAGGAAAATCCACTAACCCAGGCAGCTTCAGCGTGCTATTCATCGAATATGCAAAGTGTTTGCCCAAACTCGTGAACAGCAACGGCCTGTAGTACTCGATCCAGAAATTACCCCTACTTCCCCTGACGAACTCCTCTAGCCCCCTTTCGCAGTCCTCTAACACGTATGCGGGTTCCAGATTAACAGGATCAAACCACTGTTGATAGCCGCCGCGCACAGGTGGAGGAGCCACACGTTCAGATTGCACGCCAAGGAACAAATTAATCGCGGCTTGTTTGTCGGCATCTAAACATGTTCGTAAATCGACGATACTATTGTTGAGAACAGTTCATCAGTGCCCGCACCTAACAATGAATTCGTATAGAATCGTCGGATGTTCTCGATAATGTCCCTCGAATGACTGTTCCAATGCGGCATCCTTCTGTACGTCTCCACGCGGTTGACGAGGGCACTCCCAGTATACTGCAGCGCAATCGCTACGTTGCACGAGGCATCATACCATCAGCTACAAGCTCAAGTGAGATGCAGCGAAAAACACCCACTGTCGCCGTGATCGTGGTACATTTCCGTCAGCATATTCACCGCATCCGAATCAAATGCCAGATTAGGGCTGTCCACAACGCCCAATGCATACAATTGATGCCCAAGCGCTCGCTTCCCGAAGACAAACTGGGCTGCGTTCGTCCGATCAAGACAATCAACGCAGTTAGTCCGGCATATTCCATTCTGGAGGGAGATTGTAGTGCGCCACTGGACGTCAGTGGGTGATTGCGCTGATACGTGATAATTCTCTGCGTGGCTATGATGCATCATCGCAATCATAATGGGGAATGAACACGAGACGTCGAATGTCGCCAGACGTCGATCAAAAGGAATATCGAGTTATGCACCGGAAACACCGTGATGCAGATGAACGAAGGAGTAGCGGAGTAACGGGAGTGAATACCCTGCAGTTCGATGTGCGACGAGGAGCTCACCTCAATTCCAGGTTATGAAGATAATGTGCGTAAGGCTCCGCACCCGAATGGAAGAAGCCGGTCATTTGGATAGACTCCTCCGCCAGGTCCTCCAAGTAGCTGATTACATCCTGCGTTTTCCTGCAGCCATGAGTAGAAGGTCAGACGGATGAGCGCTACAGGCAAACGACGTACTCCTTGTACGCTCTTGACATATCCCACGCCCGATACACCATCTTCTTCCCCTTCGGCAAGAACTGGTTCAGATAACGTACACACTGCGTATATTCATCCAATAGCTTGCTTTCCCGAGGCTGAGGCTCCCGCCTAACATAATAACGAAACGTGTGTCACCCACGCCGGGGAAGGACCGAAACATAAGATAAAGAAGGCGTATCATTACACTTACCTTTTGATGAGATTCAAGATAGTGATCGGTGCCCCATACCGCCTGAACAAATCATCAAAGTGTCGTGATGCCGCAGTGTAGAATGGATCCACGACGCTAACTGCGTTTCGTCTATATATCATTGCATTTCATGAAGACAGAAGCAAGATCCACATACTCTCAATGGGTGGTTTGGGTGTTACGCCACTTGATTCCTGGGTCCAGTATACCGGTATGCTGCCTCGGTACTAGAGACCGTCAGGCAGAACGGTCAGTGAGAAAGATGGGTCGCGGACCTGCACATAACTGGTGTAATTGGGACTGGGTCTTCTGAGGCGCTCTGCTAGGCCACTTCGGCTGATCTTCCCTTCATCTGTCGACCTCGTCTCGCTGTTGAGTTCGCAGGATTCCCTCTTCGGCGGGAAGTAGAACGGGGTGGTGAGGGCCTCTGAAACTATCTGCTCGGTTTCAACCTCATTTGCGACATTTCCCTGTGGGCGCAATTGGTCAGTGAGCACGAACGGGGCTCGCTCATAGAGACTGACTTTATCGTTCACCCCCCGCTTCAAGTATCTCGCACCTGCGTAGTGTCTTGACCTCCTTGCTATCAGTGTCACGAAGACCACGCGTCCGAGCACCGTCAGCTCTGACGTAGTTATCAGCAGAGCCCGGTGCACATTGCGAATGTCACTTACTGGCTTGATCTACATGTCCGTGAACAAGCGGGACCATCCAGACAGCGGTTAGTCTCACTATCTCTCCTCCCCGCCCCCGACTCTCCGCAACACTAAACGCCCCATTCGCCTTGCTCATCATGTTGAAATTCCAAGCAAATCGATCGTTGAAAGCCTTCCCTCTATGCACAGGGACACCGTCGACGGTGTCGTGCATGCATATTCCCCCGTGTGTCATATTATGCTGCAGCGTAGACGTTATGTCGTACGTATAACTGGATTCGTTCGGTGTTAGTAAAGAGGGAAGAACATAATACATGATCCGTATACCTGAAGTAGAAGTTCTTCGACATGTCCACTTGTCTGAAGATCGCCATCAACCGGGTCTCTTCAGCTTGCCGTTCCCGTTCGACCTTCATCGTCGGGCACACGGGTATTACGTCCGTGCCTTCACAATGATACAGGTAGTGTCCACCAAGCAATGATACGACGGACCGCTTCGTGATGATGACTATGTAATATCCAGAGGTGAACCGGATGAAGCCTCCACAACATTCGCATCAGAGTGTACAAGGATTACACGAATCCAGCACTCACCTACGACACCGAAGAACACTCTCGCTCTACCCAATCCACCAGAGCTCTTGTTTCCGTCTTCCAGCATCTTGAGCATGGCACTCATCTGCTTCCCAGTATACTCCGTATCGTCCTCCACGATACTTAGGCCATATCCACCACTATCCAGCCCCGGACTACTCGCCCCTCCTCCACTACCACCTTTTTCCGAGGATTCTCTACCACTGCTCTCTCTATCCCCCGTTCTATCGATCTTGATGATCCTGTGCCTCGAATCTGACGCGTTGCTAGCAACGATGTAGAACTTCAATCGCGTTTCGTAGAGGATGAATTTGTTGAAGGCCGTGCTGCGTCTGTGAATATACGGGTGTACGGAGGTTTGGCTGGGCTGTTGAGGGGATCGTTGTGCAGAGCTGGCTGGCGTATGAGGAACCGGCAAGGAAGATGAACTTGGTAAACGCGGGAGATCTTCGACGCTGTCGGTCTCGGTTAGTTCTGAGCACGAAGGCATCCCGTTCAGCTCGTCCAGAGGTTGGGTATCGTCGATGCTAGCGCTGTACACGGAGGAAGGGTTGGCCATTCATTGACTGTTCGGACTGCGAGAGCTCGAGTGCCGGCTTGGTGAGCCAGTCGCGCGACGATGGATCTTGGAACTCTAGTAGATTTAGGCGCTCAAATGCGAGCCTATTCCAGAAATGCCCTGATATGGGAATGTCCACTGTCCAACTCAAGGGGGTGTCAGGAGTTTAGTGCCTTAAGGAGTGCCTTTGGCACTTCAGATCTTCAGACCTTGCTTTGTTGTTGTGTCATCGGATCAATTAACGCCTCAACTCACGTATGACCTTAGGAAAATAATTTTTTAAAAAATGGATTGGGGGTTTCAAGTTTATATCATTATGTTTATTGCTGCCAGGTGCCGGCAGAGCCTACAGACGAAAAACCGGGTCAGGATCAAGAACCGAACTTAACACCACTCCAACAGCCCACTCGCTGGGGAGACCCCTCCCGTCACGATGGTATACATACCCGTGCAGTGGTGCATCAGCTTGTGCATGTGCATCATCTCTCGGATTCTTGCAGTAATGTTGCGGACTTTCTTTCTGATGGCGAACTTGCCGATGAAGCCCTCAAAATACAGGGGATGACATAGATCAACCACGCTGAACGCCACATACACATGCTCCTGGATGAGCGCGCTGAGAACAGGCGAGAATCGTGGTAAGTATCTGCTCAGACAGGAAAGGAATGTACGAACGTTCATCAAAGGATATACATACAGTTACGGTGGGGGAAGTTAACAGTCGCCATGGTAAGGCGGTGCTGTGGCGAATTATGGTCTCGGGGAACTATCAGGAAACACACAGGAATCTTAGCACATAGAGGATGGGATACATTGAATTCTCGAGGTGGTCTTAGATCGACATTCGAAGCGCGTAGTATCAGGACACTGCTTGCGTTAAATCGGTTTTGCATACTGGACTGTCACAAACGCACGACGCGATGCTCGTGAGTCGGTAATCCGGATGAAGGCCGAATAGTAGAACTGATCAGCAAGGCGGAAGGACGAGAAAAGAGCACGGATAACATACTTAAGTGAACTTAGACCTCAACTGTTTCTATGTCGCCGCCGTGAAGACTTGTAGAACAGTGGCCCAAAAGTCACTAGGACAGATGTTTTCCATCGCAGTGGCGATTTAAACATGGGTGTGCGGGGAGAAGCGACTGTCTGAAGAAACAGGGCCGGTCTCAGCGCGGGTCATCGTTCATACCAAGAAACGAATGATTCAGAATCAAGCAGCATGCCTGCGGCATTGAATTCGACTTGAACACAACTTTACCAAAATGTGGTATCTAGACGAGAAGTCTTATCCTGCAGAGAGTTGAATGAACCTTGAAGCGCAGGGAACGATTGGGACTTTCCTGTGACTGCAGTAACGCGGAGCAGCAGTGTGGATGCAGACGCGATCAAGGTCGTATCGCGGTATGGCAAAGCGATTCTGAAGATTCCCACCACTCGAGGTTTGACATGCGATCTTGTAGGGACACATGAACATAATGAGGCCGTTAGCTCATGTTACCCCTACTATATGTGAGTCGTTTCTGCTTGACTTCGTAACCTCCGAGCCGCTAACCTCGACACAGGATGTCTGAGTTTGACCGTGGACTGAGACAAGATCGCGGCGCGAGCAGTCCAAGGAACAGCGGCAGGGACCTTGAACTCCATCGACCGTGTTCTGACTGCAACACTTTCAGGCATGCAACCCGGGGTGCCGAGCTGCGTTGTAAAGCGCTACAACCTGCGTCAATCGATGCTCCGCGTCGGCTCCACTAATCGCTAAAGGACGAGTGGGGAATGCAGTGAGGCAGGTACTGATTACTTACGACATGGTGAAGGAAGAGAACCGAGGGGAGAATACCGACATTCGGTCCGTTTGATAGCACCCCAATGTGTGGCCCAGACAAGGATATGGGAAAACGACATCGGTATTAGCAAGACTTTCTCAAAGAGGAAACACATTCACCAGCGGGGACCCGCCGAAACTGAGGTTTCGAGAATCCGCCCTTGGCAATCTGCGTGAGGCGTGGTGAGTCTTTTGCTTCACAGAAGGAGACAGCCACTTGCCCCGAGGATCAACAGGTAGGCAGACGCTGACCAAACAACACCGCGACCAGCTGCGAGGACTGACCCATCTGCTCAGCCGGCGGCAATGCTGCGTGGACAGCGACGCAGGGAACTCAGCAGGGTCCACTGCAGGTCTGGCGGCTCGCCAAAGGCACAAATCTCGCGTCCGCTAGAATGGTACATCCGATGCCCTTCACTTTTCTCAGAGACGAAGGAGCTTAGAACAAGATGAACTGCGATCGCTCCGTTGGTGAGCACATGCGGACACCGGCGACCATAAGAGCAAGGCGTGAGCAGTCTAACGGAGGCGGTGGGCAGCATGGATTCCATCAGCCGTGTTCTTGCTGCAACGCCCTCATGCAATCCGGGGACGTGGTCCCCGAATTGCGCTGCAAGGCGCTACGTCCTGCGTCCATTGGAACCGTACAAGTTGATCGCCGCCCTGCGGGATAGGAGGTGAGCAGGCGATATGGCAGGGCGGGCACTGATTACTTACGAGATGATAGAGGGAGGAGACGAGGGCAGTGTGTTGGTATTCCACCCGTTTAATAGGAAGTGCGTGACAAACAACGCGACCATATTATTCCGCCGTTTCCCTCTCACTTCGACCATCACCTTTAGCGACATCCCGAAGTCAGTGATACCTCGCCCGGAATGATTTCTTCAACTGCCATTGCAAAGGAAGCCATTTGAAGGTGCAAAGATCAAGTATCTATGTCGGGTGCCCGCGCTCAAGTGGTGGTCGGGGGAGATATGGGAGGCGGCGTGCTGAGAGTAAATCGGAATAGATTTCCGCGCAGATCATCGCCAGTAGAGCAGCCCGTCGGCCCTCCCCGCACGTAAATGAGAATACCTGCATACCACGGACCTCTACCAGTTGACGAGACGGCTGCTTGGCCACGACCTTGGCTACCGTCTGCGCGTCCCTCCCAAACGACTTCTTCATGTTAGCTTGAGCGCAGTGAGTTTAGTATGCTGGCCACTTGAAAAATGTGAGTGCTCAAGTGGAATTCATGCAGCCCAGGTATCTCCGTCTCCTTACTATTAGTGTCACAAAGACGATTCGGCCAAGTACTCTGAGGGACTCCTCAGTCGCGCAGCGCGGGTGTTGCTTACTGGCTTGATCTACGTGTCCGTGGACAAGTGGCACCATCCACACAGCGGTCAGCCTCACTACAGCACCCGCAACACTAAATGCCCCATTCACCTCCGAGCAAGCCGATCGTTGAAAGTCTTCCCCATATGCACGGGGACACTGTCTACGGTGTAGTGCATGCATATTCCCCCATGCTTCATATGATGTTGCAGCGCAGACGTTATGTCGTACGTGCAACTGTACTCGTTCGATGTTAGTAAAAAACGTAAAACGGGGTATGTATACATACCTGAAGTCGAAGTTCTTTGACATGTCATGTCCACTTGGCTGAAGATGTGCCATAAACCGGGTCTCTTCAGCTCGTCGCTCCTGTTCTACCTTCAATCTGACGCGTTGCTAGCAGCCATGTAGAACTTTAAGACGTCCATGGTGCAACGGAAGACCGTGGATCACATGATCAGCCAGGTCTGAGTTGTGAGCTGTTGTGAGGCGCTGAACCACAACTCGCGCTACCTTCATCATGACCGTCAGCACTCCAAGCCGCAATGTCCTCGCCGCACACGATAAAGCTGGTAGCCAACCCACAAAGTATGGCTCGACTAATACAGATTCATCTGTTCTGTCTCACTATTGTTATTACGAAACAGTTATAAGGATCTTACGCACGTCCCAGTCGTTTCTGGATGCGGACAACCCATCCGGGTTGCCCTGGAGCTGAGGACCGTCGATGTTCATGCCGTGAAGAGGAGTAGTTGGCCATGTTCGTACTCGACCTTGAGTTTTGGGCAAGAGCCTGGCCCAGAGATCAATGCGAGCCAAATCTGTGTGTGTACACCGTGAAGGATTGACACCAGCCCGTCGTGACTGTTCCATTAGGTATCTACCCTGGACGATTCATCTTCAAAAAGGGTGAAATATTCACGCGTCGTGGAGCTCGAATGATTATGCTATGCTACTGGCCGACGGGCGATGTACAAGTAGACGTCTTGCAACACAATCATATAAAGTACACGATCGGCCATCGCACAATACCATTGAAGCGTACATCGCTCGGGGAATAGCCAATAGCAGTAGTATGGGGACGACATCGGTATTAGCAAGACTTTTCTCGTCCAAAGAGGAAATGCACTCACCGGCGGGGACCCCGCCGAGACTAAGAAAGATTCTCCGAGAAAACCGCCCTTGTCGTCGATCTGCGCGGGGAGGTAGTGAGTACTGTGCTTGTCAGAAGATGCGGTCCACTTACCACGAGGTTTCACAGCTTCGCAATGGCTGACCAAACAACACCGCGGCCAGCTGCGAGGAATCACCCATCTGCTCAGCCAGCGGGGATGTTGCGTGGGCAGCGACGCAGCGAATTCAGCCGGGTCCATTGGGACGCTGGCGGCTCACCGAGGTCACGATCTCATGTCCACTAGAGTGGTCCGCCCGGCGCCCTTCACTCACCGGAGCGCTGGAATCCAGGAATCCCGAACCCTCCAGCGCCCATGGGCGAGCACACGCGGGCACCGGCGACCACAAGAGCGAGGCATGAGCAGTCCAAGGGTCAGCGGCAGCCCCTGGTACTCCTTCGACTGTGTTCTGACTGCAACGCCTTCAGAGGAATCCATGATTGAACCTCCCCTGTAAGGCGCTGCAAGCCGCGCCAGTCGATACTCCGAGTCGATTGCCCTATTTTCTGAGAGATGAGTGGGAGATACGGAAAGGCGGGTACTGATTACTTACGAGATGATGGAGGAAGAGAACTAAGGAGCGTACATCGACATTCCGTCCATTTAATAGCAGGTCAATGTTTGGAATAGATGCGGGTGCCAAACAACGCGACCCTTATATCGCTCATTTCCCTCTCACTTCAGCTCCATCCAACACCTTTTCAGCGACATCCCCAAGCCAGCGACACCCCGCCCGCCATGGCGTCTTCGACCGCCTTTGCAGAAGAAATTGTCCGAAACGCCATTTCCCATAGCCACAAAGGCGGCAATTGGCACTATGCCCCAATTGGATCTGCTGGCGACGCAATACTCGATCCCGGCACTGAGTACTTGTTCCACAGTGGAGACCGCACCAATGTCATCGTTCTCAATCAACCACTAGGCTCTGTTGAACAGGCTTTAGAATCATATCGAGACCAACTCTGGATGGCATATCTAGGTATCGACACGAACAAAACCAACACACTACGCGTATGCTGAGATACCCTTCATGTCGCCATCGAGAAGCTGATCCTTCTTTTCAAGGTTATTACGGAAGCGTTGTCTAGCCGCGCATTCCTCGCCGAGCTTTGTTCATGCTTCGAAGGCATTGAGGCTATTCGCATCAGTGACGCCCTCGCCAACACCCTGACATCGAGTGATCATGGGCGGGCTCGGGAGTTGACTGCAGACATCAAGGCCAACGCTGCGCTCATGATGATGTCAGAGCTCAAACGCCTTCGTCCGGACAGGGTAGACACAATTGTGCAGGATGTTCTTCTGCCCATTGTCAATGGCGTCTATGAGCATCTCCAAGACGCATATAATTTGTATGTTCCACTTCGCGTTTGCCTGAACTCTCGGCTTATATGGGTATAGGTATAGGTCTAGGACTACTGTGCCGCCGTTATTTGCTGTGCCTCCTGGTCACCGTCTCTCTGCACATATTCCGGCTGAGTCGCAACCTGATATTCCGGACGGCATTTCCTTTACTTCCATTCCGTCACACCTTGCCGCCAATCCTTGGGATAATCCTGTTGTATCGATCCCTGTGGGCACCTCCCTCGGTCCGATTCCTAAGACTTCTAGCAAGCGGAAGCACGACTCCGGGCCTCGCATGAACAAGTCGTCCGAGACGTTTGTGCCTAAGTCAAAGAAGAGGCGCTCCGGAAAGTCCAAGGGCCAATCGAGAGCAAATCAAGAGAATGCGATCCCGGCCTCCGTACCCTCCGGGCCTTCAACGAGCAACGCGACTGGTTCTCTTACTATCGCATCCCCCGAGCCTTCAGAGCCTCCGAGCGGAGCTGGACCATCTCGAAGAAGGAAACCCAGGAAGTCGAAGAAGACGTCCTCAGAGACGAAGAGTGCTTTTCCTCTGTCTTCGGCTTTGCCCTTGCGGCTGGCTTCGTCGTCGTCGTTGCCTTCCCCTTCCCCGCCTATGGGCTTGTCGTTGCATCATACCCTCACAACTAGCACTCTTGCTAGCGTCGGGCGCGCCACCACCACTGCTAGCAACCAAACGACGGCCGCCGCGGAGCCCCAAACAGAACAACTACAGACGCGCAATCTAGGCAAAGTCAAGAGGAAGTACATGACAACGGAAAGGGATATTGCTTCTAACCCCCACATTCTTTCCTCATCTGCATAGGAGCCACATATTCTCTATTACAATCACAGCCATCCTACTACGCACAACACGTATCTAATCAAGTACCTGTACAGATCCATGTAAAGAGCTCCATTGTGGATTGTCTATTATGTATTTCTGAGGTGCCGCAAAGGTGTCGCGGACAGCCTAAATTTGATACTTGATTCAGATGCAGTGAACTTTATGCAGAGGGAATGTAATGCGATCGCGGCGGCAGTGGTACGACAGGATCATCCGAGAGGTTGACGATTTCCTATGCGACGGCGGTCGAAGAATCCATGGTAGGCAGGGTGTCGCTGGCTTGAGGATGTCTCTGAAAAGGTGTTAGATGGAGCTGAAGTGACACAACGTTCGGGGAAGCGTAGGTTTATCGTATGTTAGGCGTAAGTATTGTGAAAGTAAGCTAAATACCTTAACATTACCATTATGTAAAGTATAAATCAAAGTATGTTATTATTTGCTTTGATACCTTTGTCTATAGTATTATTGACTTATCATAAAGGTATGAAACACAAGTGGCAAGATACCTTAACAAAATAACTTATTAATAATTTCAATTCAGGTATTATTCGGGTATCAAACCCCATTTCAGGTAAAATACTTTAGAGCGTAGTATCTAACCCCCGTTTTCATAATTTTGTTTCAGTAGCAGGGTTCCATATCCTATGGCAATGTACTAACAAGGTACAGAACTTGACGGTTGCCACCATACTTTCACAATACATCCAAGTTACCTTCGGCTAAGGTACTGAACTCGAGGGCCGGTTAGGCGCACACGAATCACACTGAAGTCCATACTCGGAATTGATGTCGAAGCGGTAGGTTGGAGGTTTGCATGCACAGAGGTCGCGGGTTTACAGGTCCGTAGGTTTGGATGTTGGCAGGTGCGCAGGTCGGCGAGTGCGCAGGTTGGTAGGTATGCAGGTCGGTGAGTGCGCAGGTCGGTAGGTATGCAGGTCGGTAGGTATGCAGGTCGGTAGGTCGGCAGGTGCGCAGGTCGGCGGGTATGCGGGTCGGCGGGTACGTAGCGTAGTGTGCATAGCGTGGTTGTGGTGGACGTGCCAGGGCGACGTGGAGAGGGGATGCAAGGCGATGCGATGTGTGCCCCTCCCGTCTGCTCGTATTCCTCCCTCGCGTACGTTCGTCGCTCTCATTTTCTTATTTTGCTGAGTGAAGCAGGCGCGGCGGGTGTGCGAGACTGAGATCGAGCTGCGTAGAGCACGTCGAAACAGGCGAATATATGTGAAGAAACAATACGGAGGCTGGCTGAGCGCACAAAAAGGGTGGGAGTGGAGTGACTGGCGTACCTCAGATTACAACAGAACGTAGGGGTATTGCGCAAACGTTCCCCCGAGTCTGCAGCGTCCCGGCGTTTCCACCAATTGCAGGTGCGATTGCGCTTATCGTCGCCCTGCGTGCGAGGCTTGGTATTCGGCCTCCGCGTCTCGTCGTCGCGTTTGCGATGCCGCTCATTGGCGGTGGTATTGTCATTCCTCGCCGCAAGGGAGGTGGGGATATCATCGTGGCACTGGAGGGGACACACTGTCAGCGGGTGATGCGCGATGTTAGAAGTGAGTGTGTACGCACCTTCGTCTACTGTCTTGTCTATCCTCCCTCCCTCGCCCGTTCTTTGTCCTCCCATTATCTATTCGCGCCCTGAAGCCTGCCAACGCAAGCTCATACCTCAACGTCTCAACGTACGTAGCGTCGACGGGCCGGTTTCTTCCCCAGCCTCGAGTGGCCATTCAGCGCATATAGCGGCCCATCGTTTGGCGCGAGAGTCGATTTACAAGGAATTTTTTTGGAGGGTTTTCTGAGGTGGTGGGTATGTTGGTTGGGGTGAAGAGCGGAGGGTGGAGTGGGTTGAGCGTGTTCGCGAATCTGAGTGATCGCGTGGTGAGTTGGGGGAGGGAGCTGATTCGGGGGGCTCACCTATAACACCATGGCCGTCCATCCATCGAATCGACGACGCGAGTACGTGACTGCTCGGTTTCCTGGGTGTCGTCTTCCTCGTTTGCGTCAACGTTTTCATTCGCTGGGGCTGGGAGGTGGTGCTGAGGTCATGTCACTTTTCAGGTCGATGGGATTCGACATTGGTGTTCTCCGTTTGCGATACCTTCGCCGACTTGACTTGGATGCTGGGGCCGACGACGAGATGAAATAGTGACTGTAAAAGTGAGAGTGAGTTACGATGATCGATGGATTCGAGTTCAGATAGGGGTGACTCAGGGGAGACTGAACAAGGATCAAGTGGGACGTCAAGGTTGGTATTCCATCGCTTCACCTCTGATGTCCATTCCATTGGAAAATCTACGGACGGCATATGCAGAGCTGTGTCAGACAGTGACCACAGCAATTCAGACACAGTCAGGAAATGTTGCTGCTCTGGATTGCTGCAAACAGTTGTGTCTCCGATTTCTAGGTGAAATACAACAAGTAAGTGGCCTCCGGGGAGGCTGAGAGTTGATCTATAGTGACCATTTCTGCAGGTGTCTACAGCATTGGATGTGGAGACTCGTGTCTCAATTCAAACGAGTATCGAACTAATGATCACCACACTTGAAGACGCTGCCTTAACATCCAACGACGTACCAGATATTGCACCTCAGTCACTTGGAACCCGCAGTAGTGGTGGTCAACGGGGAAGGCCAGCAGTTGAGATTGACCGAGAAGTTTTGGCGACCATCTCTTCTGGTAGACGAACTCGGCAAGAAGTGGCAGACATGTTCCATTGTAGTGCCCGCACAATCCGCCGGTTGCTGGTCTCATATGGGCTCTCTGAGCCTGGCCCACCAGTATACTCTGATGTTGTGGACGTTGACGGTACCATCAGACGTGTTTACAGTGCAGGGAAGAGTAGCGATCTTTCCCAGCTTACTGACGAAGAACTCGATGGAATCATGCTGCAAATCTACAATCAATTCCCAACCTTTGGACGGCGCATGATTGATGGCTACTTGATGCAACTTGGCGAACGTGTGCCTCGTCAAAGAATTTTGGACTCCTACAACAGAGTTATTGGACCTCCACAAGGTGTCTTTGCTCCACAACGACTTCACCGAAGAGCATATTCAGTGCCAGGACCCAACTCGCTCTGGCATCATGATGGCCAGCACGGTGAGAAATGCCAGATGATCAGCACATCATATTTGATTGAGTACGATATGGCAGGTCTCATTCAGTGGAAATTTGTCATTCATGGATTTGTTGATGGTTTCTCTCGCTTTGTGGTTGGCATCCGAGTTCACACAAATAATGAAGCCTCAAGTGTGGCGGATTTGTTTGAAGATATTGTTGAGACATTTGGATACCCAAGTCGTGTCCGTGGTGATCATGGTTTGGAGAATCTATTTGTGGCGGCGATAATGGAGGAGGTGAGAGGCTTGGGAAGAGGTTCATATATATGGGGAAAGTAGGTTGAAATATTTTACTGCTATGTTTTTAACATTTACGCTGCTTTTAGAAGTGTCCACAACATACGCATCGAGCGTTTGTGGGTGGATGTCACTCGTGGATTTGGAAAGAAATGGAAGGACTTTTTCCATCATCTTGAAATTCACGATGGACTCGACCACAACAATAACGCTCACATTTGGCTTCTACATTACTTATTCCTCTCGGCACTCAACCATGATGCTGCTATGTGGGCAGAAGCATGGAACAATCACAGCTTATCACTTCGAGGACAACCGAATCGCACGCCAAGGGAGTTGTACACAGAGGGAATGCTTACACGAGGAGTGCGTGGCTTGGTACCAGCAAGCTCAGGAGAGGTGGGGCCTCTAGATCAGGAGGAAGAAGAGGTGGTTTCGACAGACGAAGAATATGCAGCCTATGGTGTTGACTGGGATGACATCTCGAACGGACGACTTCGTGAACATCACAACACCCACAATTCTGACCACCATGGAACATCAAACCCATTTGTCTCTGATCTACCAGATCATATGCCTCACGTCAAGGTGACTGATGCAAGATGCCCATTTTCTGAAGATCAACTTGAAGCACTGAACACCTTTGTTCAAAACTTGCCAATGATCAACATTGCTGACATGAACTCCAGGAGGCTCGTTTGGATTACCACACTTGAGTGGGCTGAGTCCCTCAATTTCAGTGAGGCTCATGATTAGTCGATCTAGGAAGCATACTTCAGAAATGCAAGAAGGAGTTGTATTATAATATAAATCTTGATTATTATTTTTTGTGTGGGATTGAAGTTAAGCTTGAGTTCAGCAGTGTTTTGATTCCGAAGCAAAAGTCCTCCATGTCCCCAAACCGCACCTCAACTTCCGAAGCATAACCCCTGTCCCGAAGGGATAACCTCAACGTCCGAAAGCACAACCTCCGTGTCCCGAAAGCACAACCTCAACTTCCGAAGCATGACCCCTGTCCCGAAGGGATAACCTCCGAAGCATATGCTCCGTGTCCCGAAAGCACAACCCAGCCTCCGAAAGCACAACCTCCGTGTCCCGAAAGCACAACTCCTGAAGCATTACTTCTGGTCTGAAAGCATGCCCTCCTCCCTTTCCCTTTGAAAACAAAGTTCCCTGTTCCCCAATACATATAATTCGTGTAAAGCTGTATATATTCACATACACAGCAAGCTACCTACAGGCCGCAACGATCAGAGGCCCAGTGGGTTTTTGTCCGGCGGCGGCCTTAAAACGCCGGACTTGCTGCTCTTAGCGATCATATGGCTTCGATCTTCTCTCCCCTCTTTCCGATGGCACTGGCTTCGTTTGACCATGCTTATCGAAATACACATACATGGGACAGCAATGGCTACGGCCCCTCTGGCTGCTTTCTCTACCGCATCTGCGACTATGAGGCCAACGATGCAAAAGAAGTGGTATCGATTCACACCCAACGTCTACTGCAACGATTGGCCGACTGGGACATCTCGGCGCTCGAAGCTATGTTGTATTCTCTCACACATTCACTTCGACGCCATCATCCTGTGCGATATGATACTGAGCACGGCCGAATTTCTGGCATCCACCTACGCTTCCAGCTTCAGGGCTACACTGTAAGGGGACACTCCTATTTTCCCCTATTCCCCTGTCCATTTCCCTTTCCCCTCGTCCCCTCCCTCTCCCCTCTTTCCACGGACTCTTACTTACACCCCCTTTCATTCCATCATTCATTCCATCCTTTCCACCCCACTCCCTCGCCTTCCAAAGCGTTCCGATGACTCCGAAGCGTTCCCGCAGTCCGGATTCACTCCGGACTCGCGTGCACGTCTCTGGACTCGTCGGGACGACTTTCCCCTCACTTCTCCCACCGTTTCCCTTCCTGTTCCCACTTCCCCAGGTCGCTGGCACGACCCCTGCATATTCCCCTCCACTTATTATCACATGCTCCTGCTCGTACCTTGTGATATTCATCGGACTTGTGGCGGGTGTACTATACAGTTCTTTCATTCTTCTCCCACGCTTCTACAGTATACACTTCGCATCCTAGCATGGAGGATCCTTATCTTGTTCTCTTTGGATTCTCCCTCTGCTAGGTGCGCATTCTCTCATGTATTGTAGGTAGCATTATTCATACCTTTGGATTCTCCCTCTGCTAGGCCTGCGCTGTGCGGCCATCTTGAGGTTGCCCTTACAGCAGAACAAGATCCCCCATCCTGGCACCAGAGCCCTACGGAAAACGTCCCGCGTCATCCCGGACTCGCTCCCGACGTCTTTCCGGTTTTGCGGACATTCCGGACGCTCTCCTGCTACTCCCACCCACCTCTGAGGACCCAAGGAACTCCATCCCTCGCTCCCCTGACGACTCCGAAATGACGGGCGCCCCCGGCCAGATCCCGTCATTCGAGCCAGTCGCTCCAGGATCGGACTCCGAGACTTTGCGGACCTTGTGGGCTCAGACGTACGAGCACGAAACCCAAATCAGCACCATCCATGACGCCCTAGCTCGAATTGAATCACTCCTTGCTACACCCCGACCCCCTACGCCCAAAACGACTCCGGACCCCGAACCGGAAGGCACAGCAGCCTCCCAACACGCCCCGGGTCGACACGATACCACTCCGCGGTCCCGTCTGAAGCCCGCCTCTCCCCCAATCTTCGACGGAAACCGCAAGGATGGTCGCGCATTCTTCAACGCTTGCACCATCTACTTCCAGCTCTGTCCGGACCACTTCCCGAACGAGCAAGCCAAAATCCTCTGGTGTCTCTCCTTCTTCCAGAAGGACCGAGCCAAGGAATATGCGGACATGGTTCTCCGGAGCACCAGGGATCCTTACTTCAAAACCTGGAGTGACTTCGCTTCGGAATTCCGGACTCGCTTCCTTCCGGATCGGGAACGCGAGTCTGCCATGCTCAAGCTGGAGTCCACCCGCTACCACCAAGGACGCCGGACCTTCCAGGAATACCTCGACGAGTTCCAGGACCTCATTGACCAGTCCGGATACACCGAGGGCTCCAACATCACGATGAAGTTCCGACGCGGGCTCGACTCCGTCATCCAGAGCCGTGTCGCGGAGTCCGCGGACTGCCCCAGCGAAGAAGACTTCGAAGGATGGTACAATGCTGCGCAACGGGTCGCAGACAATCGTGCTGCAAACCAGTCCTTCCACTTCGGCCAGCATTCCGCTCACTCCGGACCTTCTCCCCGAACTGCTGCGAACTCCGGAGTCGCTCGGAACCCCGGAGGGATACTTCCTGCACCTCGGATCCAGCTCCCACCTCTCCAACCCCGTTTCCAACCCCTGCCTCCTCCAAAGGCTCTCTCACCCGGCGTCCCAATGGACGTTGACCACACCCGCTCCCGGCCCGCCACTTCGCAGCTCTGCTACCGATGCGGCAAACCCGGCCACATGGCCCGCGAGTGCCCGCTGCGGTTTGATGTCCGGTTCATGACAACCAAGGAGCGGATGTCCGCTATCGAGGATCTCTTGACCGCGGCCGACGTTGTAGAAAGAGAAAGTACTGGGACTCCGGGAGGAATAGACGACGAGGGAACGGCCCCGGTTGAGGAATCTGACACGGCGGATTTTCCCCGGACCAACGAGTGATCCGTGCGGCCTCGTTGGTGAACAACCGATTTGCTTGTCTTAACGTAGATGAAATACACGATGATCATTCCGACCTTTCCAATGATTCGTCCGACGTGAAGCAAGCAACTCCGGTTGCAATCCGCACACTCCGAAGGTTTCGCCCGCAGTGGGAACGGCGGCTACCCAGTAGCTATAAGATTTCTGCCTTGCCCGGCAAGCTTTCGTTAGACATACCCGTTGAAGTGCTGAGCACGGATACACAACACCGATGCACCCTGCAGGCCCTGGTGGACTGCGGAGCCACTGGGGTCTTCATGCATCCGCGATTCGCAGATGCCCATGGTTTCACCCGTCGCAAGCTTTCTGCTCCGATCCCAGTCTTCAATGTCGACGGTTCGCCAAACGAAAACGGATCCATCTCCGAGGTCGTGGACCTCGTACTCCGGTTCAAGGACCACACGGAACGGATGCTTTTCGCCGTTACAAACATCGGACGCCAGGACGTCATCCTCGGATACACTTGGCTCCGGAAGCACAACCCCGAGATTGACTGGCAAACGAAGGAGGTGACCATGAGCCGCTGCCCATCCGGATGCGATACCTGTCGCAAGGAGTTCCGCCATGACAAGCTGACCAGACGCAAGGAGTCCGTGCGACTCCGGGAGTGTCGTACGGGTCCGATGCCAATGGTCGAGGAACTCCACTCGGATGACCCTCCAAAGCTCCTGGATTGTGACGATGAGGACGACGAGGATGCAACTCCGGACGGCGATAGTCTTGAGAAGGGTGACCGTATCTTTGCGGCCGTTCCTCCTCCAACTCCGGAATACCTTCGGAGTCTCCGGGAAGAACACGTCCGAGCCACGGAAACTGTCTCGCAACGCCTGGCATTGGCTTTCCAGCGTAATAAGGCTCCGGACCCTCGTCACAGCGCAATTCCGGACTTCCTTCAGGAGTTCGAGGATGTCTTCGCCAAGGAAGCCTTCGATGAGCTGCCTATGCCCCGTCCATGGGATCACGCAATTGAACTAGTGCCTGGAGCGGAACCCGTCAACACCAAGTGCTACCCGCTGTCCCCGGCGGAGCAGAAGCAGCTGGACGAGTTTTTGGAAGAAAACCTCCGGACTGGTCGCATCCGCCCCAGCAAGTCGCCCATGGCTGCTCCAGTATTCTTTGTCAAGAAGAAGGACGGATCGCTCCGCTTGGTTCAGGACTACCGGAAACTCAATGCCATGACTGTCAAGAATCGGTACCCGCTTCCGCTCATTTCCGACTTGGTGGACAAACTCCGGAACGCCCGCTACTTCTCCAAGCTCGACGTCCGGTGGGGCTTCAACAATGTCCGGATAAAAGAAGGCGATGAGTGGAAGGCCGCGTTCCGGACTACCCGCGGACTCTTTGAACCCTTGGTGATGTTCTTCGGACTGACGAACAGCCCGTCCACCTTCCAGACCATGATGAACGACCTGTTCCGGGAGCTCATTACGGAAGGTGTGGTCATTATCTATCTGGATGACATTCTGATCTACACCAAGACGCGCGAGGAGCACCGTCGGGTTCTCAAACGAGTCCTGGAGATCCTACAGCGGAATAAGCTATTCCTACGGGCGGACAAGTGCGACTTCGAACAAACCAAGGTGGAATATCTCGGAGTTGTCATCTCCGAGGGTAAGATCGAGATGGACCCCGTCAAGGTCTCCGGAGTCCGCGACTGGCCAACGCCCCGTAACCGGACTGAACTCCAATCGTTCCTCGGGTTCGTCAACTTCTACCGCCGCTTCGTCAAGGACTACTCGCACATAGCTCGGCCTCTCTTCGACCTCACTCGCGCCAAAGAATGGCAGTGGAATGACTCCGCTCAGTCCGCCTTCCTCCGGATCAAGGAACTCATCACTTCGGAACCAGTCCTAGTGTTTCCGAAGGAGGACAGGCCTTACCGCGTCGAAGCGGACTCGTCGGACTACGCTACGGGCGCGGTCCTCTCTCAGCTCAACCCGGATGATGGTAAATGGCACCCTGTCGCGTTCTACTCTAAAAGTCTACAGCCTGCGGAGCGGAACTACGAAATACACGACAAGGAGATGCTTTCGATCATCCGGGCTCTCGAAGAGTGGCGGCACTACCTGGAAGGCGCGGAGACTCCGTTTGAGATCTGGACTGACCACAAAAACCTGGAGTACTTCATCAAGGCCCAGAAGCTCAACCGTCGCCAAGCCCGCTGGTCCCTCTACCTTTCCCGCTTCGACTTCACACTCCTACATCGTCCCGGACGCACTATGGGTAAGCCTGATGCTCTCTCGCGACGCTCGGACCACTCGGACGGTAAGGATGATAACAAGGATGTGGTTTTACTTAAACCGTCCTACTTTGCCGTTCGTGCCACGGGTGTCACTCTTGAAGGGGAGGAGAAGGATATCCTCACGGCTATCCGGACTGGAGTGCGGAACGCGAAGTTTGAAGATGCAGTGGCTAAGGCAGCGGAGGAGTTGAAGAAGGCGCAGGGCAGTCGTAAGACAGTTCGGAGTGCGGAATGGTCTCAATCGGATGGACTCCTGATGTTCCGGGGTAAGATCTATGTTCCAGACGTTCCGGACTTGCGTCGGACCATTGTAGCCCAGCACCACGATACCAAGGTCGCGGGACACGCAGGCAGGTGGAAGACTCTGGAACTCGTCTCACGCAGCTACTGGTGGCCCAACATGTCCCGCTACATCGGATCCTACACCCGACACTGCGATCTCTGCCTCCGGACGAAAGCCCAAAGACATCCGCCCATGGGTGAGCTCCATCCGCTTCCCATTCCGGACGAACGTTGGGATCGCCTCAGTGTGGACTTCATTGTGGAGCTTCCGGAGTCCGACGGGTTCGACGCTGTTATGAGTGTGGTTGACTCCGTAAGCAAACGCGCCCACTTCATCCCGACTCACACCACAGTGTCCGCCCTCGGCTCCGCCAACCTGTACCTGCAAAACGTCTGGAAGCTGCACGGACTCCCTCGCTCCGTCGTTTCCGACCGTGGGCCGCAGTTTGTTGCAGAGTTCACCCGGGAAGTCTACCGGATGCTTGGGATCAAGCTGGCTGCTTCCACTGCGTACCACCCTCAGTCCGACGGACAGACGGAGCGGACTAACCAAGAGCTCGAATCTTACCTCCGGATCTTCGTCGGAGAGCGCCAGAACGACTGGGCCCGACTTCTACCTATGGCGGAGTTTGCGTACAACAACCGTGTCCACGCTTCTACCCAGCAGTCCCCGTTCCTACTGGATACAGGTCGTCACCCCCGTCTTGGATTTGAGCCCCACCAGCCGCCGTCCCGCATGGAGTCCGCAAACGAGTTCGTCGACCGGATGAAGTCTGCTGTCGACGAAGCTCAGTCCGCCTTGGTCAAAGCTCAGGACGACATGAAACGTTACTACGACCAACGTCGGACTCCTGCTCCGGAGTACCAACCGGGTGACAAGGTTTGGCTAGACTCGTCGGACATCAACCTTGCTCGACCTTCCCGGAAGCTTGGACATGCACGCCTTGGTCCTTACAAGGTGGTCCGGAAGGTTGGCAAGGCGGCATACCGACTCCAGCTCCCTCCGGGCTTATCCCGCCTCCATCCGGTCTTCCCTGTGGTCAAACTCTCTGCCTTCGTTCCGGACCCCATCCCGGGTCGACGTCCTGTCGCCCCGCCGCCTCCGCAACTTGTAGACGGCGAAGAGGAACACGAGGTAGAGGAGGTTCGGAACAGCAGGTGTTTCGGTCGGGTGTTGAAGTATCTGGTACGTTGGCGAGGCTATGGCATCGAGCACGACTCCTGGGAACCCGCGAGCAACCTCCAACACGCTGCCCAGAAGGTCAAGGACTTCCATGATCGCCATCCCGACGCAGTCCGTGTACTCCGAATGACTCCTACGGCACTCGACCAGTCTTGGGAACGTTGGCGTAGTCGGAAGGCTCCGGGTTCTGTCCAGTCGTACTTCGACGTCTTCTCGCAGCATTCTGGGGTTTCGGGATTGGTGAATACATGGCGTGGCAAGCAGGAATCTTCGCGTCGGGTCGCCGCGAGCTTGAAGGGGGGGTGATGTAAGGGGACACTCCTATTTTCCCCTATTCCCCTGTCCATTTCCCTTTCCCCTCGTCCCCTCCCTCTCCCCTCTTTCCACGGACTCTTACTTACACCCCCTTTCATTCCATCATTCATTCCATCCTTTCCACCCCACTCCCTCGCCTTCCAAAGCGTTCCGATGACTCCGAAGCGTTCCCGCAGTCCGGATTCACTCCGGACTCGCGTGCACGTCTCTGGACTCGTCGGGACGACTTTCCCCTCACTTCTCCCACCGTTTCCCTTCCTGTTCCCACTTCCCCAGGTCGCTGGCACGACCCCTGCATATTCCCCTCCACTTATTATCACATGCTCCTGCTCGTACCTTGTGATATTCATCGGACTTGTGGCGGGTGTACTATACAGTTCTTTCATTCTTCTCCCACGCTTCTACAGTATACACTTCGCATCCTAGCATGGAGGATCCTTATCTTGTTCTCTTTGGATTCTCCCTCTGCTAGGTGCGCATTCTCTCATGTATTGTAGGTAGCATTATTCATACCTTTGGATTCTCCCTCTGCTAGGCCTGCGCTGTGCGGCCATCTTGAGGTTGCCCTTACAGTTCAAAGCTCGTTCAACGCCGCTAAGGAATTCCATGCAAACTCCACCACCGCAATAAATCAAGCCTATCGCCGATGTTTTGCGTCCAAAAGATTAGACAAAGGGAAAAAGGTACTACGGGATGTACCATTGCCCAGCCATGTGGTGCCGGCTCTCACTTCAGCGTTGACTAACAACAGTAATGTTCAGTCCGTAGGAGGGAGCCCCCCATTGGGACTAGTCGATGAATTAGACCACAGTCAACGACCCATCGAAAACTTGGACCACTCGCCGTCGACTCCGCTTAGGGAATAACACGGGTGGAGGTAACCCGGGGGTGCACTACAGGTGGAACCGTGGGAATACCCTTGAAACCTGGACCCGTAGGTACAGGTGATATGTATTGGCAGGTTCAAACAGGTGGAGGTTTCAATTTATGAAAACCTGTCAACCTGACAGGTATTTAATACATACACACAACTAGCTGTATTAAGTAGAAATAACATTACGGGCTATATTGCGAACAATGTGAAAACCGCCCATAGACGCTCACAGACGTCCATTGTAAGGGGACACTCCTATTTTCCCCTATCCCCCTGTCCATTTCCCTTTCCCCTCGTCCCCTCCCTCTCCCTTTCTTTCCACGGACTCTTATTTACATTCCTTTTCGTCCCATCCTTTGCTCCATCCTTCCATCCCACTCCCTCGCTTTCCAGAGCGCTTCCGATGACTCCGGAGTGTTCGCGCAGTCCGGATTCACTCCGGACTCGCGCGCACGTCTCTGGACTCGTCGGGACAACTTCCCCACACTTCTCCTACCCCTTCCCTTCCTATTGCCACTTCCCCAGGTCGCTGGCACGACTCCTACATATTCCCCTCCACTTATTATCACATGCTCCTGTTCGTACCTTGTGATATTCATCGGACTTGTGGCGGGTGTACTATACAGTTCTTTCACTCTTCTCCCACGCTTCTACAGTATATACTTCGCACCCTAGCATGGAGGATCCTTATCTTGTTCTCTTTGGATTCTCCCTCTGCTAGGTGTGTATTCTCTCATGTATTGTAGGTAGCATTATTCATATCTTTGGATTCTCCCTCTGCTAGGCCTGCGCTGTGCGGCCATCTTGAGGTTGCCCTTACACCCATAGGTAATGCGTGAGAACAGGAGAACATTCAACATCAACAATGAGAGCTGCGTAGGGCCGCTTTACCTCCTACTCGCCAAGACCTGTACACTGCTTGCGCCGATGCTTGAGTGCAGTCATGCACCTGCTCAATGTCCACCATGTTGCAAGCCTGGTGTTTATCTCTACGTATTCAGTTGCGGAGTTTGGCTGGTCAGGGTCTGAGACGGCCCATACAGTGTGTTCTATCATTCTTGCATATGTACTCACTAATAAGTGTTGTTCCACACAGATCACACACTCAGCAGACTTCGCACCCACCCTATACCAATTTTGCGACGGTATGGCTCCTCAACAGCCGAGTCGAGCTCACGGTGCTTGGTGCCAGGGTCCAGGGCATTTCAACAGCCGCGAGCACTGCTCATCGCAACACCACCCCCTTCACCCAAGGATTAATACACGGCTCATATCCATCTTATCTTGCAATTCAACCATAAAAGCTTGCATTCCAACGACTAGAGCAATCCAACATCCTTTCCTACCCATGTCTCGCCGACGTCGACGCAAAACCTCGTCTCCTATCCCCCCTAGCACCGACACAGAGTCTGTAGTGTCCTCAGTGGATACAGGCGCATCCGATGACATGCGCTCTCGCAAACAAACACGCCTTGACGAGTTCAATGAGAGGTACAACACCAGTAACAAGACCAATGAAGAAGTTCTCAGTACGTACCATATCCAGCGCACAAGTGGGATAACACAACTGACACTGACGTGCAGAAGAGCAGCAGAAAAACTGGACCGCTGCATGCTATAGCCATTTCGAGAGTCCCACGATCATTGTAGAGGGTGGCCGTGACGTTCGATACCGTTTTAAATGCAAACGGTATGTTGTCTACACTGAGCGAGATCATTGTACTCACGGATGCACAGCTCTGCCGCATATGTCACTCGCGCTAGGCATGACAATTCCACAGGCAATCTTGGACGCCATATTGATGGTTGCAAGCCAGGAACTGTGACCAGAGAATCTGCAATCTTGTCGTTTGCCCATGGATCCACTTATAGCAAGGCCAAATTCTGTGTCCTCATTGCACACTGGATGTATGAAAGTCACCACCCTTTTGCAATCGTCGACAATCTCCTATTCCAAGAGATGCTTGGCATGCTGCTTGCTAAGGTCTGGATTCCATCAGTCATGAGTACATCCCGCGATATTCATGACATATTCAAAGTAGCCAAGCAGCACGTTGCGGTAGCAATTCAGAGGTATCCAGGCTGCATACACATTGGGCTAATACTTTCTCATTCCTTGGCCTTGTCATCTACTATCTTGACAGCAAGAGCAACCTCGTATCACACATTCTAGACTCAATAATACCCCCTACTTGAGTTGAATATCTTACAGGTATACCTGGCTATAGCTAATACAATATATCCAGTTATACCTGGGCTAAATTCTAGTTAACTGCCACCAGGTATACCTGCCAAATGTTTACTCAACTATGGGCCAGGTAGCTTCAACAAAGGAATCAACTGAAGGTCAGGTAAATGTCAGAGCCTCCAGTTGATTATTCCCAGGAAACTTTTGATCCAGTTCACTATTTCCCAGCTAGGTTTTCAATACTGAGCTCAGGTATAGCTGTATGGGGGCAGTTAACTAGGTATCCAATCAACTGGGACCTAGGTATACTTGCTGACCTCCAGTGCACTGGACTTGACATCCAATCAACTGGACTCCAGTAATTCCTGTGAGGCTCAAATGAACTTGGTATCCAATCAACTGAGACCCAGATGTGCTTTCTGAACCCCAGTGCACTGGACTTTTAGTCCAATCAACTGCACTGCAGCTGTTCCTGCATGGGTCCAGTTGATCAACAGTCCAATCAACTGTATTCCAGGTGTTTCTATTTGTACCCAGTGCACTTGACTTGACATTCAATCAACTGCACTCAAGCAATTTCTGTGAGGGTCGAGTTAACTAGGTATCCAATCAACTAGGACCCAGGTATACTTGCTGATTCCCAGTGCACTGGATTTGACGTCCAATCAACTGCACTCCAGCTATTTCTATATGTGTTCAGTTGATTGACATTACAATCAACTGTGTTCCAGGGTATCCAGTCTACTTGATGTGGCACCCAATCAACTGCACTCCAGCTACTCCTGTATGCACCCAGTTGATTGACAGTCCAATCAACTTGATTCCAGAAATACTTGCACACATTCAGTGCACTGCACTCCAGCTACTCCTGTATGGGTTCAGTTGATTGACACTCTAATCAACTGTGTTTGAGTTACTTAAATTGTTATTTAATTGACTATAAAAGCAATTTCTTAAATTTCCCACAGTTATAAAATAATTCTCACAGTCAGTATGAATATTGAGTGTGAGAATATTTTTGTGACTGCGGGAAAAAATTAAAACTCAGAAAGTCAAAAATGCGCCCATTAGAAAGCCAGATATGGGTTCATTACAAAAAGTTCTAATGATATCAGTAAGATTTGTAGTCATTAAAAAGTTATAAGCAAAAGAAAGAATGTGATCAATAGCATTTGTGACCGTGGGAAAATTCTGAATCACCAAAAGTCGAAAATAGTGCCATTAGAAAGCCAGGTATAGGTTCATTACAAAAAGTTCTAATGTTGTCAATGAGATTTGTAGCCATTGAAAAGTTGTAAGCAAAACAAAATGTAGTATCAGTAACATTAGTGACCGTGGGAAAGTTCAAAAAGTCGAAAATGCGCCCATTAGGTAGCCAGGTATAGGTTCATTACAAAAAGTTCTAATGTTATCAGTGACATTTGTAGTAGTTCATGAGATATGAGCATATTCAATGATCATGGTTACTGATATTAGTGACTGTGGGAAAGTTCAAAAGTTGAAAAAGTCGCAAATGTGACCATCAGTTAGGCAGGTATAGGTTCATTACGAAATGTTGTAATGATATCAATGACTATTGACCTTGATTAACAGTTACTGACCAAAAACATCGGAAATGTAATACAAATCTAAAGGTGATCACTAATTGAGTAACTGTGGGAAAGTCCAAATTTCAAAAGTGCGCAGCTTAGCCAGGTAGGTGGTGGCTAATACTGCTGGTTTGGGAGGTGGTAGACCATCCTAAAAGGTCAAAAACATCGGAGTATAGGTGTAGGTATATACTATTAATATAATTGATCAATACTTGCACCTATACCAATGCCAAAGCATGGTACTCAGGTGTGGTGATATTCAGATGCACTGAAATAGGTCAAGTAGGTATTGACTTGCTGAGAGTCAGAGACATGTTCCCAATGCTCAATAACTGAAGATAATATCATTATAAAGTAGTATTGAATGAGTGGCTATCATCAGACATCACCAATGGCATGGATAGGTATGGGTGCATACTCAGGTGTTGAATACATCCTCAATATGAGGGACATGCTTTGACATTGCTACAAGTGCCAGTATGCATCAATTATATTAATAGTATATACCTACACCTATACTCCGATGTTTTTGACCTTTTAGGATGGTCTACTACCTCTCAAACTAGCAGTATTAGCCACCAACTACCTGGCTAAGCTGCGCACTTTTGAAATTTGGACTTTCCCACAGTCACTCAATTAGTGATCACCTTTAGATTTGTATTACATTTCCGATGTTTTTGGTCAGTAACTGTTAATCAAGGTCAATAGTCATTGATATCATTACAACATTTTGTAATGAACCTATACCTGCCTAACTGATGGTCACATTTGCGACTTTTTCAACTTTTGAACTTTCCCACAGTCACTAATATCAGTAACCATGATCATTGAATATGCTCATATCTCATGAACTACTACAAATGTCACTGATAACATTAGAACTTTTTGTAATGAACCTATACCTGGCTACCTAATGGGCGCATTTTCGACTTTTTGAACTTTCCCACGGTCACTAATGTTACTGATACTACATTTTGTTTTGCTTACAACTTTTCAATGGCTACAAATCTCATTGATAACATTAGAACTTTTTGTAATGAACCTATACCTGGCTTTCTAATGGCACTATTTTCGACTTTTGGTGATTCAGAATTTTCCCACGGTCACAAATGCTATTGATCACATTCTTTCTTTTGCTTATAACTTTTTAATGACTACAAATCTTACTGATATCATTAGAACTTTTTGTAATGAACCCATATCTGGCTTTCTAATGGGCGCATTTTTGACTTTCTGAGTTTTAATTTTTTCCCGCAGTCACAAAAATATTCTCACACTCAATATTCATACTGACTGTGAGAATTATTTTATAACTGTGGGAAATTTAAGAAATTGCTTTTATAGTCAATTAAATAACAATTTAAGTAACTCAAACACAGTTGATTAGAGTGTCAATCAACTGAACCCATACAGGAGTAGCTGGAGTGCAGTGCACTGAATGTGTGCAAGTATTTCTGGAATCAAGTTGATTGGACTGTCAATCAACTGGGTGCATACAGGAGTAGCTGGAGTGCAGTTGATTGGGTGCCACATCAAGTAGACTGGATACCCTGGAACACAGTTGATTGTAATGTCAATCAACTGAACACATATAGAAATAGCTGGAGTGCAGTTGATTGGACGTCAAATCCAGTGCACTGGGAATCAGCAAGTATACCTGGGTCCTAGTTGATTGGTGTGATGCGTCCGTGTTGGCGAGATCGCGTCGTTGTACGTGGTGAGGGCTCGCGACACTCCCGCGAGGGTGGAGGGCCTGTACCCAGGCCGAGGTGAGCTAGTCCGCAGCTAACGGGCTGATAACCCGAGCAGGGGAGGGCGTCGAGGCCTCGTACGACGGGGGCGTGTTCGAGCGCTAATCGTGGATGATGACAGTAAAGGTGAAGAAGAATAATAATACGTCATAGTCAACGAAAGTAGTAACTACACGATACGATGCCTCTCGGACTTGGGTACTACCTCTAGCTACGTACAGTGCCGTATCACAGTGCCCCCCAGGTATCGTATGGGTGATATGTTATCGTGTATGTTGACTGTATGTTTGTTGTACAAGATAAGACAGATGACCTTATTTATAATGTGGTGATTCGTTCGATTAGCGGTGTTCGTTGTAGTCGTTCGTATAGAGAGTGTTTACTTGTCTCTGTTGCTTGTTCTGTCGTTAAACCGGTCGGCGTGCTAGTTGCCGTAGTCGTCGATGTTTGGTCTGACGAGGATGGATGTGTGATTGGGGTGGATGGTGGGGGTACGTATACTCGTAAGGGGTTATCCCACCGGTTTGTGAGGAGGGGAGGCGGAATGTGGGGGTTACTTTCTTCGGTCTCGGCGAGTTTGAAGAGGTCTCGATCTACCAGCGTTCCGGTGACCTTTACGCTGTGACGCCCCTCTGCATTTACGGCGAATCCTCTCGCCACCATCGCTTCGGTTGTCGACTTGAATCGAATCCAATAGATAGGTACGTTCCCATCCCATGTGCGTATGACGGTCTCGACGTTGATCTCGATATGTTGGTCTATGTGGTGTAGTAATGCGAATAGGTCGTGAGGCGATGACTCTCTGAGATCGGAGAACCGTAACCGCCAGTGTCGAGAGACGCAAGGGGGCGAGGCTTGGTACAGAAAGTTTAGATAGTCTTCCGTTGACAAGGATGGGGTGTGGTTGTCCATGGCGATGTGAACTAGACGAAGTGGGCCGGGGGGGATCTTTCCTCTTTAAAGGCGTTTCGTGGGAGCAGATGTTTACTGAGGCCGTCCGGTGACTCGAGCGTCGTAATCTCTCCACAATTCCGGCGCATTTCGAAGGTCATGTTCGTTTAGCCATGAGTCTTCTGCGGCATCCAGGCCTTTCCATCGCACGAGATATTGGCGAACCTTTCCCATACGGGTGGATGTAGTTCGGTGACCAAGTATCTTTTCGATTTCCCATTCCTCGGATGCTGGGGCGAGATCGCGTGTGGGAGGTAGTAGTTCTCTTGTCCCGAAACGAGCGTCTGAGGGAACATAGCGCCGGAGGTGACTCAAATTTACAACAGGGTGCATGGGGTAATTTGTTGGAAGGCGTAGGCGGTAAACGAGAGGGTTTATCCGTTCCAAAACTTCGAAGGGGCCTATCATGCGCTGTACTAGTTTCCTTCCCGTGCCTGATGCTTCGATTAGCTGTAGTGTGTGAGGATTGACTAAGACGAGGTCGCCCGGTTCGATGATGCGGACCGGTCGGCGATTGCGGTTGAAGGCCTTAGCTTGTCGTTCTTGAGCTAGTACTAATGCGTCTCGTGCGAGCTGTCTGTGATGTTGCAGTTCCGCTACGAAATTGGAAGCACGTTGGCTGGATAATGGGCGGGGGACGAATACAGAATCGGGGACGAGGCCTGCGGTTCCAATTTGAGGTTCGTAACCGAAGAGCAGGAAGTCGGGACGATGTCCCGTTGATGAGTGAGTAGACGAGTTGTAGGAGAAGGCCAGTACGCCTAACCATTGGGCCCAGCTGGATCTATCCTTAGCGACGTAGGCTCGCAGCATCGACTCTATTTGAGCATTAAGGATTTCGGTTTGACCGTCCGTTTGTGGGTGGTGCGCAGATGATAAAACGAGATTCGATCCGTAGTAGGCGACGACTGACCGCCAGAACGAGGAAGTCCATCGTTTGTCGCGGTCGCAGATTATTCGTGAGGGTAGGCCATATACGTTCACAACTCGCCCGATGAAGTGTAGGGCAAACCCTACTTGATCGAGCTCGTTATAGGTGGGTATGAGAAGAGCGTACTTTGTTAATTTGTCCACGAAAGCTAGTATAGCTGTGAATTTCTCTGGGCCCGACTCGGGTAGACCAGTGATCATGTCCATCGAGACGGTCGCGAAAGGACGGTGTGGAATATGAGCGGGCCGCAACCCTCCTTGCGCGCCTTGTCGGTTGACTTTAGTCTTTTGACAAACGTCACACGAAGCAACGAAGTCCGTGGCATCCTTAGCTAATTGAGGCCAGTAGAATAGCTCCTGTAATCGCGCTATAAAGCGCTTTTCTCCGCTGTGCGCGCCTTCTTGTGGGGAGTTGTGGATGTGATTAAGGATATCGTTTACTTTCTCTCGAGGAACGCACAGACGGGACCGCCAGTCTGCATCTATAAAGTAGATGAGGCCGTTGTCGCCGCGTTGAAAGCGTGAAGGCGTTAACAATGTGGAGGGGTCGGTGTCCTCAGAACCCTTATCACGATAGTAGGGGTCACGCGCATACGCTTGTTTCCACTTCTTTAGTTCTCGAGGGCTGACTGCGACGAGTAGATGCGGACGTAGTACTTCGTTGTGGTGTTCGTCGAATGAGTCTTCAGCAGCCTTGTCGCGAGGTTCAGGTCGAGTCCAATGGTCGAATGGCGTGGGATGATTAGCGAAGGGGGAGGAGGGGCGATCCACGTTATCAGTGTTCGGTTTTGCGGAGGGAGTCTGTCCTATGGGGTGGTCAGCTTCTGGAAACGAAGTTTCTCGTAGACGTCGTTGTCGCCGAGTCTCTACAGCTGCAGCGCTCAATTGATGTTCTTCGGCGACCGCTTCTTCAAACCACCACCATGTAGAAAAGACTGAGTGGGGGGCGCCCTCCTTGCGATTTTCCACATCCTGCGCTATCCGTCGTTTCTCCTCGTTGGGGATGATAGCTTCAATATGGTCTTGTAGGGGCGAGAGATGTCGAGGCTTACGCGGAAGCCGTGATAATGGGTCAACGTTAGAGTGGACTCTACCAGGACGATGGATGATGCGTAATCCGGGGTATGCGGCGAAGACGGCCCCCCAGGCTGCAAGGCGTCGGTTAGAGTTTTCATAGGCTCGAGCCCAGGTCAAGGCCGAGTGATCCGTGATGAGAGTGATTCTTTCTCCTTCAATGAAAGGCTGGAACTTAACTAACGCCTCTTTAGCTCCCAAGGCTTCACGTTCGGTGGCGCTGTAATTGCGTTCAGCGGACTTTAATGTTCGACTCCAGTACGCTATGACTCGTTCGACGCGCACAAGTGTATCGTCTAGAGTTGATCCCCATTGTTCTGTCGGACCCGTATCGTCGTGTCCGTTAGGGTACGCTTTAACCAAAGGGGGAATGGGAGCGTTAGCTCGGTACACGCTTGACAGGCGTTCATACGCTTTAGTTCCGCGAAGGTCACCAACTCGTATAGTCTGTACTTGCTGGAGACTTGCGCCCAAAGCGTAGTCCGACGCGTCGGTGTATAATCGATAAGGCGAGCCTTGGATGGGATGTCCCAGGACGGGGGCAGCAGCTAGGACGTTACGTGTATTGTTGAATGCGATTTCGTGTTCCGAGTTCCAGACCCACCGTACGCCTTTCTTCAGAAGAGTGAATAGAGGTGAAGCAATGTGAGCGTAGTGAGGGATGTATGCGGAGAAGTAAACGACGAGTCCTAAGAAGCGCTGGAGCTCGGCGACAGATGAGGGACGTTCCAATTCGATTACCGCGGCGACCTTTTCACGGTGTGTGGACAGTCCTAGACGGGACACCTTTTGTCCCAAGAGGAGGATAGAGGAGAAACCGATATAGCATTTGGGCGGGGACAACGTGAGGCCGACATCTTCAATAGCGCCTAAGACCGCATCCAGGTGCTTAAGATGTTCGTCCCACGACCGTGAGTAGACGACGATGTCGTCGATATAGACCAAAGCGAATATCCAGAGGAAGGGGGATAATACCTCCTGCATTAGTCGTTGGAATATAGAAGGTCCATTTCGCAGTCCTAGCGGCATGCGTCGAAATTGGAATAGACCTCTATGACAGCGAAAGGCCGTAATGGGCTTGGACTCTTCGTCCATTTCTATTTGTTGGAACCCTGCCAGTGCGTCGAACGACGAGATCACTTGCGAACCTGATAGGGATTGGATAATTTCGGACTGTCGAGGAATGGGAAACTCGTCGGGGATCGTTTGCGCATTTAGTTTACGATAGTCGATCACGAGTCGTGGTTTGCCGTTGCGGTACACAATCATGCACGGAGAGCCCCAGGGGCTTTTGGAGGGTTCAATCACTTCTTGTTCGAACCACTTCGCAAGTTGTGCGTCGAGAACTTCACGTTTCGCGGGGGAGGTTCCATACATAGGAAGAGAGATCGGGGGGACTCCAGGTTTAAGGGGAATGGTAGCCTTTCGTTCAACCTTCCCTAAGCGACCATTCAGTCCGAACGCTCGCGAGTGTTTCTGTAACACGTCCACTAAAGCCGGGCGTATGTCCGAGGGTATGTCAGGTCCTAGATGGACAGCGTGAACGACGTCTTCTGAAGAAGGATCTTCAGGAGTAGCCGTAGTCTTGGGTCCCCATTGTTCCGAAGCTTGAGAGGACGTCGGAGACGGGGGGGGACGAATGGGGTCTTCGTTGTTTTCTTGGTAGGAGTCAATGAGTTTACTCACCGCGTGCGCGTGAGTTAGCATTTGTTCGAAGCGCACGCTCGAGGCAGGAGTTTCAAGGTGTTCCTCGGGGTCAAAAGCATACCCCAAGATGGTCCCTTTCTTCACCTGAAGCGGACGTGTAGTAGGGTTGGCGATTGGTAGGAAGGGGAAGGTTAGTGATATGAGGGTCGCGGGGGAAGCAAGTATGTCATGTCCGTCTTCAGAAAGGACTGTGCCTTCTATAAACCAGGTGTCTTTTGACTCGTCGGCGTTGGGTAGGAGAACAGGGATATTGGCGCAGTGCCCTGGCGGAATGATTACGTCGCTGACGGCGGTCACGGGTGTAGAGGACTCCTTTTGATAAATGAGAGGAATGCGGGGGAGGGCCCGGCGACCTTGCTTTCTTTGCAGGAAGGTCGAGCCTGTAAACGCCTTGCGTACGTAGAGACCTAAACGGTATTGTTCTGAAGTGGACGCGTCGATCGGGACCGTTCCGTCCAATGCGTATACCGTGCAACGACCTGAGGCCTTCCTCGTTACGGCCAACTCGTATGAAGTCATAAAGTCTTCGCCTAGCAGTAAAGGCACTTGCATGTCTTGTACTACGTATGCCTCTAATTCGAATTGGCAGTAATCCCTGCTGATTCCATTAACACAGAACAGCGTACACGCATAAATAGGGTGTGCACGCATAAGGGGAAGCATTGTGTTAACTCACAACGCGTAGACGTAGTTAACAGATTACCGCGTAGACGTAGTTAACAGATTACCGCGTAGGTATATCATGTTAACAATACCTTGGTAGCTCCATGTTAACATATAACCGCATGTAGGTAAACGTTGTTAACATATAATTGTGTGTAGGTACATGCTGTTAACACTACAGGGTAGTTAGGTGTTAACAGTGTACGTGTATACCCGTACGATGTTAACGTCTACAGGGTAGTTAGGTGTTAACAGTGTACGTGTATACCCGTACGATGTTAACGTCTACAGGGTAGTTAGGTGTTAACAGTGTACGTGTATACCCGTACGATGTTAACGTCTACAGGGTAGTTAGGTGTTAACAGTGTACGTGTATACCCGTACGATGTTAACGTCTACAGGGTAGTTAGGTGTTAACAGTGTACGTGTATACCCGTACGATGTTAACGTCTACAGGGTAGTTAGGTGTTAACAGTGTACGCGTATACCCGTACAATGTTAACGTCTACATTTAGTCATGTTGTTAACAGTGTACGCGTATACCCGTATGATGTTAACGTCTAGCTTCACTCATGTTGTTAACAATACACGCGTACACCCAGACAATGTTAACAGCTTGAATGCACAAAGGTATGGTCAGTAATACTTACTGACCGTGGGAAAATTCTGAATTACAAAAAGTCGAAAATAGTGCCATTAGAAAGCCAGGTATAGGTTCATTACAAAAAGTTCTAATGATATCAGTGAGATTTGTAGTCATTAAAAAGTTGTAAGCAAAAGAAAGAATATGATCAATAGCATTTGTGACCGTGGGAAAATATTCATAGTCAAAAAGTCGAAAATGATACCATTAGAAAGCCAGATATAGGTTCATTACAAAAAGTTCTAATGTTATTAGTGAGATTAGTAGTCATTAGAAAGTTGTAAGCAAAACAAAATGTAGTATCAGTAACATTAGTGACCGTGGGAAAGTTAAAAAAGTCGAAAATGCGCCCATTAGAAAGCCAGGTATAGGTTCATTACAAAAAGTTCTAATGTTATTAGTGAGATTTGTAGTGGTTCATGAGATATAAGCATATTCAATGATCATGGTTACTGATATTAGTGACTGTGGGAAAATCCAAAAGTTCAAAAAGTCGCAAATGTGACCATCAGTTAGGCAGGTATGGGTTCATTACAAAAAGTTGTAATGATATCAATGAGTATTGACCTTGATTAATAGTTACTGACCAAAAACATCGGAAATGTAATACAAATCTGAAGGTGATCACTAATTTAGTGACTGTGGGAAAGTCCAAATTTCAAAAGTGCGGACATTAGCCAGGTAGTTGGTGGCTAATACTGCTAGTTTGGGAGGTAGTAGACCATTCTAAAAGGTCAAAAACATCGGAGTATAGGTGTAGGTATGTAGTATTAATATAATTGGTGCATACTGGCACTTGTAGCAATGCCAAAGCATGTCACTCATATTGAGGATGTATTCAACACCTGAGTATGCACCCATGCCTATCCATGCCATTGGTGATGTCTGATGATAGCCACTCATTCAATACTACTTTATAATGATATTATCTTCAGTTATTGAGCATTGAGAACATGTCTCTGAATGTCAGCAAGTCAATACCTACTTGACCCATCTCAGTGCATCTGAATATCACCACACCTGAGTATCATGCTTTGGCATTGGTATAGGTGCAAGTATTCATCAATTATGTTACTACTATATACCTACACCTATACTCCAATGTTTTTGACCTTTTAGAATGATCTACTACCTCCCAAACCAGCAGTATTAGCCACCAACTACCTGGCTAATGTCCGCACTTTTGAAATTTGGACTTTCCCACAGTCACTAAATTAATGATCACCTTCAGATTTGTATTACATTTCCGATGTTTTTGGTCAGTAACCATCAATCAAGGTCAATACTCATTGACATCATTACAACATTTTGTAATGAACCTATACCTGTCTAACTGATGGTCACATTTGCGACTTTTTGAACTTTTGGATTTTCCCACAGTCACTAATATCAGTGACCATGATCATTGAATATGCTCATATCTCATGAACTACTACAAATCTCACTAATAACATTAGAACTTTTTGTAATGAACCTATACCTGGCTTTCTAATGGGCGCATTTTCGACTTTTTTAACTTTCCCACGGTCACTAATGTTACTGATACTACATTTTGTTTTGCTTACAACTTTCTAATGACTACTAATCTCACTAATAACATTAGAACTTTTTGTAATGAACCTATATCTGGCTTTCTAATGGTATCATTTTCGACTTTTTGACTATGAATATTTTCCCACGGTCACAAATGCTATTGATCATATTCTTTCTTTTGCTTACAACTTTTTAATGACTACAAATCTCACTGATATCATTAGAACTTTTTGTAATGAACCTATACCTGGCTTTCTAATGGCACTATTTTCGACTTTTTGTAATTCAGAATTTTCCCACGGTCAGTAAGTATTACTGACCATACCTTTGTGCATTCAAGCTGTTAACATTGTCTGGGTGTACGCGTGTATTGTTAACAACATGAGTGAAGCTAGACGTTAACATCATACGGGTATACGCGTACACTGTTAACAACATGACTAAATGTAGACGTTAACATTGTACGGGTATACGCGTACACTGTTAACACCTAACTACCCTGTAGACGTTAACATTGTACGGGTATACGCGTACACTGTTAACACCTAACTACCCTGTAGACGTTAACATCGTACGGGTATACACGTACACTGTTAACACCTAACTACCCTGTAGACGTTAACATCGTACGGGTATACACGTACACTGTTAACACCTAACTACCCTGTAGACGTTAACATCGTACGGGTATACACGTACACTGTTAACACCTAACTACCCTGTAGACGTTAACATCGTACGGGTATACACGTACACTGTTAACACCTAACTACCCTGTAGACGTTAACATCGTACGGGTATACACGTACACTGTTAACACCTAACTACCCTGTAGTGTTAACAGCATGTACCTACACACAATTATATGTTAACAACGTTTACCTACATGCGGTTATATGTTAACATGGAGCTACCAAGGTATTGTTAACATGATATACCTACGCGGTAATCTGTTAACTACGTCTACGCGGTAATCTGTTAACTACGTCTACGCGGTAATCTGTTAACTACGTCTACGCGTTGTGAGTTAACACAATGCTTCCCCTTATGCGTGCACACCCTATTTATGCGTGTACGCTGTTCTGTGTTAATGGAATCAGCAGGGATTACTGGAATTGGATGGTCTTCTTGTCCTTCGTAGCGACATACAACTTAGTTGTAATATACCCCAGTATGACTGCGGAGCACGTAAGTTGTTGTAGCCGTATTTTGGAGCCGGTACGAAGGGTAGGGCGATCGGCTTCGGGCATTGCGTCAAAGTAGTCTTGAGATATTAGTGTAATGTCGGCTCCTGAATCGAGACGAGCGAGTATGTCGGGGGCGTGAGGAGAGGCTATTTTGGCTACAAATTGAAGGGACCGTATGCCTATTGCGTTGCGGCCTGGAGCTCGTACGCGGGCTTTCCTTGCAATGAGCGGAGTCGACGGTGAGTGGTCCATGTTTTCGATGGGTCGTTGACTGCGGTCTGTTTCATCGACTAGTCCCAATGGGGGGCTCCCTCCTACGGACTGAACGTTACTGTCGTTAGTCGACGTTGAAGCGAGAGCCAGCACCGCATGGCTGGACGACGGTGTGTCCCGTAGTACTTTCTTCCCTTTGTCTAATCTTTTGGACGCAAAACGTCGTCGATAGGCTCGATTTATAGCGAGGGTGGAGTCTGCATGGAATTCCTTGGCGGCGTTGAATGAGCTTCGAACCATCTGTCGGTACTCAGTAAGTTCGGACGTAAAATAGTTAGAATCGCTGTCTTCAGATTCTTCCACTTGTAGGGACGCTACATATGCTTCGTATTCTCGATCTACTACACGAAGGTCCTTGGGCTCGAGTTGTCCTTGTGATCGCAGTCGCTTGGTGATAGTTACCCACATGGGGTAGTGAGGACATTCTCGATAGAAATGATGGGGGCTGGTGCATAGTCGACAATCGCCTGGAGGCTTAGATCGACTTTGTTGCGAGTCGTTTCGGCTGAACGAGTGGCCCTCGAATGTCTTCCCTTTGGGCCAATCGAAGCGGGGCTTCCGAGTGTTGATGTCCGATCGTTCTGTCCTTTTCCGTCTCGAATCGGCGGCCAATGCCTGAGCCTGATCTTCGTTAGAGTCTGATGGCAGGTCGAGAGGAGAGAGATCATTATCTGAGGGGTCGTATGCCATGAACGCGGAAGCTTGTCGGTGGTTGTTAGGTCGGTTAAGACGATCGTTATCCAGAGTCTCCTTACGCTCCTTCTCCCAGGCGTACAAGAGTCTCGGTTCTTCTGAGCTTACTCGTTCAAGAAGTTCACGTATGGTCCTCGAGTGTTCCGTGAGGATGTATGTACCCCACGAACGAGGTCTGCGGTCTAATACACGACTGCAGACGACTGCCTCATTTTCTGCTTCGTCCGGGTACAACAACTTGGCATAGCTGATTCGTCGTAATACCCATTCGATGGGAAGTTCATTTCTGAATTCTCGTCCACGCCGGAAATACATGCGGTCGAATTCGAGGCTGTGTTCATACCGCCACTCTTCATGCATGAACTGCTCTCGGATGTAAATGAGAAAGTTCGTCATGTTCTCGGTACAGATCATGTGATCTGCAATCGACAGTCCATTAAACCAGGTGCGAGCCAGTCCCGTAAAACGAAAGGGAGCGGCGCGAGCTAAGTAGTTCGTCACTCCCGGGCCCAACTGTTGGTAATAGGAGAGTTCGCTGATATAGCGGATTATGGATGTGGGCAAGCCGTCCCATTCTGGGAGGGTGTTCATGGGGATTTTGGAGCTGAATTGCCAGAAGAACTCAGGAGGAGCCCGCGGAGGCGGGGGGAACAAGTTGTCGTTGGGAGGGGGGTCGGGAGGATTCCCTCCTCCATCGGGATCACCAGGGCCTCGGGGCGGGGGAAGACCCGGACGTCGACCTGGATGCGGCCAGCCAGGAGGCCTTCCAGGGGGGTCCGCGGGGTCACCTCCTTCTCGCCATGGGCCACCTCCGTTCCCTCCGGGCCCGCCACCATTCCCTCCTGGCCCATCTCCATTCCCTCCTGGACCATTCCCGTTGCCTCCTGGTCCTCCACCGCCAAATCCTCCCGGTCGTCGTCCACGTTCGTAGTCGTCGCTTGGAGAACCTGAGGTATGTCGAGGGTGGGAAGATTTGCCCGGACGCGAAGACGAAGCGGTGTTAGACTCATCGGCTCGTCGATTAGACGTGCTTGCTGATTGTGTGTTTCCCCTGGAAGAGAAATAGTCGTTGGCGGAAGGCGGCAGCCACGCTGAGCCCTGGAGGTAGGACGAATTGGGCAAAAAGACACGTTCGGTTGACGAGGTTCGACCGAACGGAGGAGTAGTTGTGCGGGAGGGGCTGTGAGAGGGGGAAGCCGGCAAACTACTGGAGGTAAGTAACGGACACAACGATGGCCCCCCAGTCTCTAATCGTCTGGGAGCAGGCGAGGGATCATTTAGACGACGACTTCGTATCGCCGCGAAGCTGACCCCCTGCGCGTCGTCGACATTACCATACCCAGGGATGTGTACGACAGACGGGGCGGACGCGAAATGTACTTGAGCGGGAGCTGGGGACGTTATCGAGGGGATGATATTAGTGGGAGCGGTCGTTATGACCTGCGAGCGGTAGGCGACTACGGGGGGAGGATTATCAGGTAGATTCATGTCTTGTAACCATAATCGGACGGGTTCTTTGGCAGCGTCGGGGATACCATTGCGATAGTCGTCGCGTTGAAGTAGATGTAGAACGTTCGTTCGGGGCGAATTTTTGGAGAAGGCTTCTCGTACGTCGGTGATAGTCGAGTCTAAGGAACGTACGGATGCATTATCCCGCAGCCCCAGCGAGGAGCGGAGGTTAGCTAGTTCGTTCTCAATGCGGGCATATGATTGTCTTAATCGATAAATGAGGACTCCCCAGGTGGCAGGGATTTGGTACGCGACGGTCAAGCCGTCAAGGAGACGAGTGCACTTGAAGTCGGGGTCGAAGACGAACACATGGGGGTCGTCCTTGAGAAGCGCGACTTCTCCAAGTATTTGATGGACTGCGAGAATGATATGCCCCAATCGCGTGAGGTAGGCGTGGGGTAGAGAGTAAACGTCCACGCCTCGATAATCAATCTTTTCAACGGAGGGAGACGTCGTTTCATTGAGCAGTGTCTGTAGTTCGTCCTTCAAGTTGGTCAGCCATATGCCCTCGTTATGTGGGGTGAACCATCGGACGAGGATGGCTAACAAGCCTTGCTGAAAGGGCTTCGATCGGCCAGACAAGGAGCCGTTATGGAGACCGTAGTCTCTGAGCAACGCCTCACCATCGAACTTCTGAGTGTGGTAGTGCATTATGGAGGAGTCCATGTCCTCGATTCGTAAATCAATCCAGGCGCCTGTTTGTAAAAACATGCGGGGGAACGAATGATCTTTGGACTCGCTCGCTGGGGGAATGAGGGAAGACAGAGACGGCGTAGGTGAATTGGGAAAGGGGATCTTATTCAGCGTTTTCTCCGCGGTAGGCGAATACGAGAGATCCACAACGTCTGGTAGGCGGGGGTTGTGGGGGATCTCGACCGGAGACGAGCCAACCGGAGAGGGAACCGCTTCAGAGGTCATATCGAGGGGTGGAGTAAGGGTGGCGCGTTTGCGACGGGAACGTCGTTTCGACGACGACGTAGGCTTATCAGTTACGTCTTCAAGGTTGGAGGGAGAAGAGCGAGGGATTGAGGGGGATGTCGTACGTGTTTGAACGGTTCGAGGGGGGAGAGCGGAGTCGCTGCGATTCCACGAGCGAGGAGGGTGATAGGCGTCGTGTGAGTCGGAAGAGGAGGAGTCGGAGTTACTCATGGAGGAGGGGGAACGACGTGGGACGTCTAGAGAACTAGAGACTGATTATCAGAGCTTGCTTCGACCGTTGAGAAATAGTAAGTTGAAGTCGGATGTCGGAATGCACGAAGACCTAGGAATAGACCAGCGTGGTCTTCCCGGGGCCGGGACGAGAGGTTTCTCCGAGGTCGGGCAGATAGTTCCCCAGGCGGGTCACAGGACTGTCTCGAGTAGAAGATGAGCGATCGAGGAGGAGATAAGACGAATGACGACAGCGTGTTCGTCTTCTCAAATATTGAGGGAGTACAACGACGTGGGGATCTCCACGGAGATGCCACCATTGTGATGCGTCCGTGTTGGCGAGATCGCGTCGTTGTACGTGGTGAGGGCTCGCGACACTCCCGCGAGGGTGGAGGGCCTGTACCCAGGCCGAGGTGAGCTAGTCCGCAGCTAACGGGCTGATAACCCGAGCAGGGGAGGGCGTCGAGGCCTCGTACGACGGGGGCGCGTTCGAGCGCTAATCGTGGATGATGACAGTAAAGGTGAAGAAGAATAATAATACGTCATAGTCAACGAAAGTAGTAACTACACGATACGATGCCTCTCGGACTTGGGTACTACCTCTAGCTACGTACAGTGCCGTATCACAATTGGATACCTAGTTAACTCGACCCTCACAGAAATTGCTTGAGTGCAGTTGATTGAATGTCAAGTCAAGTGCACTGGGTACAAATAGAAACACCTGGAATACAGTTGATTGGACTGTTGATCAACTGGACCCATGCAGGAACAGCTGCAGTGCAGTTGATTGGACTAAAAGTCCAGTGCACTGGGGTTCAGAAAGCACATCTGGGTCTCAGTTGATTGGATACCAAGTTCATTTGAGCCTCACAGGAATTACTGGAGTCCAGTTGATTGGATGTCAAGTCCAGTGCACTGGAGGTCAGCAAGTATACCTAGGTCCCAGTTGATTGGATACCTAGTTAACTGCCCCCATACAGCTATACCTGAGCTCAGTATTGAAAACCTAGCTGGGAAATAGTGAACTGGATCAAAAGTTTCCTGGGAATAATCAACTGGAGGCTCTGACATTTACCTGACCTTCAGTTGATTCCTTTGTTGAAGCTACCTGGCCCATAGTTGAGTAAACATTTGGCAGGTATACCTGGTGGCAGTTAACTAGAATTTAGCCCAGGTATAACTGGATATATTGTATTAGCTATAGCCAGGTATACCTGTAAGATATTCAACTCAAGTAGGGGGTATTATTGAGTCTAGAATGTGTGATACGAGGTTGCTCTTGCTGTCAAGATAGTAGATGACAAGGCCAAGGAATGAGAAAGTATTAGCCCAATGTGTATGCAGCCTGGATACCTCTGAATTGCTACCGCAACGTGCTGCTTGGCTACTTTGAATATGTCATGAATATCGCGGGATGTACTCATGACTGATGGAATCCAGACCTTAGCAAGCAGCATGCCAAGCATCTCTTGGAATAGGAGATTGTCGACGATTGCAAAAGGGTGGTGACTTTCATACATCCAGTGTGCAATGAGGACACAGAATTTGGCCTTGCTATAAGTGGATCCATGGGCAAACGACAAGATTGCAGATTCTCTGGTCACAGTTCCTGGCTTGCAACCATCAATATGGCGTCCAAGATTGCCTGTGGAATTGTCATGCCTAGCGCGAGTGACATATGCGGCAGAGCTGTGCATCCGTGAGTACAATGATCTCGCTCAGTGTAGACAACATACCGTTTGCATTTAAAACGGTATCGAACGTCACGGCCACCCTCTACAATGATCGTGGGACTCTCGAAATGGCTATAGCATGCAGCGGTCCAGTTTTTCTGCTGCTCTTCTGCACGTCAGTGTCAGTTGTGTTATCCCACTTGTGCGCTGGATATGGTACGTACTGAGAACTTCTTCATTGGTCTTGTTACTGGTGTTGTACCTCTCATTGAACTCGTCAAGGCGTGTTTGTTTGCGAGAGCGCATGTCATCGGATGCGCCTGTATCCACTGAGGACACTACAGACTCTGTGTCGGTGCTAGGGGGGATAGGAGACGAGGTTTCGCGTCGACGTCGGCGAGACATGGGTAGGAAAGGATGTTGGATTGCTCTAGTCGTTGGAATGCAAGCTTTTATGGTTGAATTGCAAGATAAGATGGATATGAGCCGTGTATTAATCCTTGGGTGAAGGGGGTGGTGTTGCGATGAGCAGTGCTCACGGCCGTTGAAATGCCCTGGACCCTGGCACCAAGCACTGTGAGCTTGACTTGGTTGTTGAGGAGCCATACTGTTGCAAAATTGGTGTCAAAATTGGTGTAGGGTGGGCGCGAAGTCTGCTGAGTGTGTGATCTGTGTGGAACAACACTTATTAGTGAGTACATATGCAAGAATGATAGAACACACTGTATGGGCCGTCTCAGACCCTGACCAGCCAAACTCCGCGAGTACTGAATACGTAGAGATAAACACCAGGCTTGCAACATGGTGGACATTGAGCAGGTGCATGACTGCACTCAAGCATCGGCGCAAGCAGTGTACAGGTCTTGGCGAGTAGGAGGTAAAGCGGCCCTACACGGCTCTCATTGTTGATGTTGAATGTTCTCCTGTTCTCACACATTTACCTATGGGCGTCTGTGAGCGTCTATGGGCGGTTTTCACATTGTTTGCAATATAGCCCGTAATGTTATTTCTACTTAATACAGCTAGTTGTGTGTATGTATTAAATACCTGTCAGGTTGACAGGTTTTCATAAATTGAAACCTCCACCTGTTTGAACCTGCCAATACATATCACCTGTATCTACGGGTTCAGGTTTCAAGGGTATTCCCACAGTTCCACCTGTAGTGCACCCACGGGTTGCCCCCTTCCCTACTTTGTGCCACTGACCTCCTCATTCTCCTGTTCCTCAAAGTAGTCATGTGCCAGTGGCTCTACTTCTCCACCAACAGGCAACCATTCCTGCCTCTCCTCCTGAGCTCTTCTCAACATCTGCTGCACTCCAAGAAGCAAGGTGTTGGCATATCGCCTGTGAAATGTGACCCACTGCTCCTGGTGATCTTGACAGGCCTTTGTGTCACCAACCTTGACCTTGCCACATCCTTTCATATGTCACTTGTTTTCCATCCTCTGTGCCTACCCTTCCCTTGCGCTGAGGATCAAACACTGCTATGGTGTGCTCCATGCTCTGCCTTCAGTGTCTTATATATCCTTGGTGTGTTATGTTGCCTTGTAGCCTATCTTATGTTTTGTTTTTGTTAACACCGTTCTTGTTATCCATTGCTTGACTCCACTGTTTTGTTATCATTTGTATGAACTCAATCAACATACTAGTCAGATGTATGTGCAATACTTGACAGACCATCTTGGCGGCTTTCCAAATCATCCCCATCCAAACCAAGAAATGAGGAGGGTTAACAACACCTGCATCTCTAGAAATGCAACACAACAGGCAAGAGAAATGACACAACCGAGAGAGAAGCTTTATGCAGCCCAGATGACAAGATTCAAGATAGGCCGAGCAGTGACCGGCATAGAAAGCCGTCACCAATAACTTTCTCCACCGTACATGCTGCCGTCTGCCTCAATCACTATCTTTCTCACTGCTCTTGCCAACATTCTCCTTTCCGCCATTGTCCTCACTGTCATCCTCCTCGGTGTCGCTATCACTATCATCATCATCATCATCATTCTAGATGTGCCAGTAAGTACAGCCAGAAGCCGAGAGACATGATGGCTTACATTATCCCCATTCCACTCTTTGCCATTGCTATCCAGCATCTCCCAAGGTGGAGCCGACAGTACCCAGCTACAGAAGTGAACACAATCAGTCAACAATGTGCACAGCTGAGTGGGATATATCATCATACCCTTCCTCTGCAGTGCTCAAAGGATGAGCACCCCGAAGACGAGTCAACTTTTTCAGTACTTTTGTCTGGAAAAGCGGGGTGTATTCTTGACCAGGCTGAGACGCTTTGTAGCTTCCTTGAATGCCAGAGCGATGCCAAACGCCGCCAATGCTGCTGCCAGCCTGCATGCCTGCAGGTACAGGAGCATCTACTTGCAAGACAAGTGAAATATGGCCAGCCTCTGTTTAAGGGTCAGGTGCAGAGTCATCAGACAGTTAGGTCTCGGAGTTGAACATTGATGAACATACCCTTCTGGGACAGGAACATGAAATAGTGGGGGCATTTGATGACTTGCGTTACCAAATGTTTGCCCTGTATATCCTTACTGGGAAGCTTCGTGAGCTCCCCCTCTAAGGTACTTGGCTGAGGATGGTGCATTATGAGTACAGCCCCACGTCGCTTCGAAAACTTATAACTGGTCTTCAATGCGGCACTAGCTAGAAACGGAACCTCACTACAGAGTGTTATGATAAGCAATTGTCCGAAATAGATAGACTCACGCTTCGGTGTCGAGCTTAAAGTCGGCCTTCGTAGTGTTAATGGAAACATATTCCTGCACGTAGTCGGTCGCGCCCGTTGTAATAGACAACTCTGTTTTGGCGAATTCCTCGGTGGATTCCAGCACGAAGATATTCCCCTCCTTATGAAACTCGCCAGTTGTTCTATCAATGATCCCATAGTCGCCTAGCTACACTCCAGATAATCAGCATCAAGTAGAAAGAAACAGCAGATAGAGCTAATACCTCGATTCGACGAGCGGGTTCCCAGTTGGCATACCGACTGGATCTTGCGAATATCTTGTCGATGTACAGGCGCGAGTCTGGGTTTGACCACAGCGGCCACCTTGTCACCTGCAAAAGATCCATAGGAGAGGGCTTTGAGGTTTTGGATGGACGAATGGGTTAAGTATGCTTTACTCGAACCGAGCGCTTCGATGGAAGACTGGAGAGGGCTTCCATTTGATCGAATACAACCGCAGCTAAGATGTGGCTATGGGAGCTGTAGCTTTACTGATGTAAATGCACCGCACCTTGAGCCCACAGCGAACCCAAAAGTCGGCCGTGGGAAGAGAGCAGTAGAGGTGCTGCATTTCTCCATTTCCAGTTTAGAGGGATGTGTCACCTGAGGTACATCCTGAGCAGTGTCATTATCAGTGATCACGCATCCTCAAGACCTCGAGAAACATATTCACCTCTTAAACTCCAACTCCAACGTTTACCTTGAGCTTCAGCGACACAATGAGTCAACGAGTTCCCAATAACGGAGCGCTGCGTACCTTACATTTCCGTCTAAAATGGTGATAGAACGGCGAAGATACAATCTCGATCTCGACCTAAATCCCACTGCCATTTTATGTGGTTATTGCATTTCGATGCTAACATGAGGACGAACCGCTGGCGTTTGCCGCATCACCTTCCCACGGGCTGAATAGGTCCGGCATGTCACTTATACCTGCCGTCTAATCGATAACGCGATACAGCTCTTCCATACCTTCCGATCATATCAACGTGTGTGGGTATCGAAGTCCTCTCAGCGGCATCCGAGTGCGGCGCCAGCTTCAAGGTGAGCTTGATGAACTGCATTCGCTGCCATCACTTCAGATACATCAGCATGGAACATAGACAGGGGGACAGCTACAACTCACGTTCTCACTATCATCTGGACAGTCGGCGTGGGGTGGGATATGCGAGTGGACACTGCGTACGAGTGGACTGCAACCTGTGGGCCGGTTGTGTTGGCACCTCCGTGAATGAGACTCGAGGTCGAGAAGCTTCGCCTTTGGGGGTGCTCTCGGACCAAGAAGGGCTAAGATCGATGAGAAAATCAGAAGACGGCGCCAGGAACACAAAGCCGATGACACTGTGCAGAACCTATGAGATGAGGCGTAGGCGGCATGGCGGTGAGAGGATGAGATTGGATAGTTACGAACCTCGCGAGAGTCGTCATCTGCGTGCGTGAGGGAGACAACAGTGGGGCGCCATTACTTGTCCGGATGAGTGGGAGTTGGCGTGATGGTAAAGTAAATGATGCACTTACCTTATTCTCACTGTCCACACAGATGGCAATGAACGGCGCCCGCGTGTGGTCGACTGCCGTGACGATCAATGGCCTCTTGCTCGTTGCGTCGTGTCACGTCGCAGGACGCAACGAGTGTTGTGTTCAAGATGGGCGTTGAAACCGCTGAGATTTGGATGAAGATAGCTCCTCGTCATCGAAAAATATCAGAAGTCGCTGAGCAACACGACGTCCAGAGGAAACGGGGAGAAAGGGAGAATTTGAGAAGGACTTGCCCACGTTTGCTTGCTTGAATCAAGGTGCCGACGCAGACTCGCCGCTCGACGTCTTTCCCAACGAACAACCTTCTACTCGACCACTTATCCACGGCGACATCGACGAGACGAATGAATGGCCTTGATTACTCCGCTGCGAACGTCGGTGAAACTCAGGCGAAGTCGCGATTTGTGTGGGGATCTTGCTTTGCGGGTGAGTCTTGCAATAGACATTTTCGTACTTGCCCCGCCGCTTCGAAGCGAGCACGATGGACAGTGTAGCGGCATTATTCTACGATGCTTCACGCATACCATTGTGTCCTATCCCCCCAGCGACACTCAATGTCTCCATTTTACTTGCTCACGTTCCCTCTTCTAGTCCAAACCAATTTCCTTCATTGACCAAAACTCGCAGCTCGCAGCCCACCCATCCAATGGCTAATCAGACTCTCTGCGCAGTCCTTGCTTTAAGCTAGCCTTCCCGGCGCTCAGCGTGGCCATCGTTCGCATTCGTGCGCACAGCACTTCCCACCCCATGTTCCATGGTGGCCCCGGGCCGTATGCTTTTCGCCAAAGTCTGTCGACCTCGTCGTGCGTCGGTCTCGGGTGACCTGATGTCCAAGGTTTCCGCACCAGGGTTCTACCCTCGCCTGCAGTGTGCACACCACCCACATGTCACAGACCACGAAGGTTCAAACGTTCAAGTTGAAAACCCATTAGCGTGCCGTAGTTCAGAATGAATCCCCGTCAAATCCCCGCGATTGTCCAGCGCAAACCTGTTTGCCAATCCGCGGAATCCTTCTTCACCTACATGCCCGGCTAGCGATGCGCTGGTGACGCGGTCCAGAAAGAACCTCAGCGATTCGATGGATGTATGCGCTATGGAAATGATGAGAGGTTGATGAGGAGAAGGAGGTCGCTTCAGTGTGAGATCACAGTGCAAGCCACGACGACGTTCGACCGTGAACTGGTACGTGTGCATCTACGTGACCAACCCGTTTCTTCGAATTCTGAACCCATTCTCATTGGCAGCACGCACCGTATTGATATACATAGGCGCTGTTATCTAGGCGTCCTCGAATTCACTACACCGAGTCCACGGAGCATATATGCGTTCACGCTAGTGCATTTCGCGGCGCTCCGATGCAGCGATGAATTTGACCCCGCGATTTTCTCATACTTCCCACAAGAGTGTCAATATGTACCCACTAGGTCCCGAGCGACGAGAACCGAGGTTTCACGCCGTGGACTGCGAGTTGTCAAGCAAACCAACCATGATCGCGTATAACTCGAACTCGACATTGTGCTAAGCGGTATGGGTCCGTCGTACGGACTACGGCGACACATTTACAGGTATAGATAACCTACATCTCGCCTCAATCTCGACGTTGACCTGAGCCCCGTCGTTAGGATGTCGATCCCGATAGCGCCGCGTTTGGGCTGGAGCGTTACGACGGCGAAGGAGCAGATATCCATATGCTACTCACCACGAGGCGTCTTGCTGACGGCCGGAGATGAACTTGCATTCCACATTTTCGTCCTTGCTGCGCCGCCCGGTTCTTCTCATTGTTGAAAATCCCGTCTGGACTATACTCTTCCTGCTTATTTCACCCTCCAAAGCGAGCACAACGGAAAGCGCGACGGCACTGCCAGAGAATTTATTAGGCTCTTGGACCGGAGCTCCTTCCGAATCACCCTCGAGCCAATCCCCCTTCGATGACATTCGATGTCTTGATTTATTTCGTTTGACTTATCCTTCATTTTCCTAGTCCAAATCAACCCCTACCTCCAATCATGGAACAAAACTCGCAGCGTAGTGCACAATTACAGCCTGTTTAGCATTGAATATTGGCCTGCGAACTCCGTGGCAAAACCTTTCAATCTCAGCAACTCAAAGTCAAAGAGCATGTATGCGGCCCGCGAGGCGTGTTTATGTTTGAGCGCGACGAACTGACGCTCGTAAGCTGCTTTTTTTTGCTTTTTCTATGGCGTACCGACGCACCTGTAGAAGATGACAATCTATATTGAGATTGGGACGATGGTGTCGATACGATACGATGGCGCCTCCCCGCAGATTGTGCTCCGTCCACGTGTTCGCTAGAAGCTTCGCTCGCATTATGCCCATAGGGTCTGTCTTCGCGCATCCACCTTCTTTGCAGCCTCTTCCCCATATCACAATACTGGTCCACCCTCTCGGTATTGCCTGTTCATCGGGGTTTCCTGTGCTGAGCTGTCTCTCTCCTCTCTTCACGTGTACAGGATGCACTGGAATACGACTTGGAGTCTACATGCGCCGCCGCTGATGCATTACTGCGAAGATGCAACAGCGCGGCTCCCATGGCCACTTGTACGACTTCACAACATTGGGTGGCTATTCCCCATTTCTCATCCTGCTATTTATAAGATGCACGGAAATAGAACCAGGAGGTGTGAAGATTGAGGGGCTGGGTAAGCTGTTCACCTGGACTTGCAGTCACCGTTGATGTTGTGTCTAGGCGCAGCAGGCGCTGGACGGCGGAAACTACAATTTCTGCTATTGATTCACATTCTTGGGGTAGCGTTTACTTCGAGCGCAGGCGAATAGCACTGAGAGCTTATGTCTTCACTTCATGATGCAGGACTTCGAAATGCAAATACCGCAGTCCAGATCGAGGAACTGTCTGTACCGTCTGGTGTCTACCGCGAGGAGGAATACAGGTAGCTCATCGCAACCCCCAGTCGGCTGTGCCAAAGTGACGAAGAGGGTATTCCATCCCCCAGTGTATCCAACAGCTTGTGACAGAACATCGCCGCGAATGCCTTGAGGCTTCCATGTCTTTTGATTTGGCGCCTATGTTACGGAATGCGGTTATGTATGATAGCGAAGCAGCTGATGGCCGTGTTATCTCCAACACTAAATACAGCACCAACATCAGGTCGCTCTTCTATCTGGTTGATTGGGATGCCATACATCTACAGAACTTCAGCCGCTAGCGCTGGGCCCAAGCTGCGGCCATTGATCATCGAGGTCAGCTTGCGAAGCTTGACAGAATCCCTGTGGTCACAGGTTTAACCTTATCAAGGCAGCGCCAACCTCAGCGCACTGGTTAAAAGCAAACTGCCCATCCCATGTAACTCACTCAAATCCCCTCCCATGGCTTCACTCATGCGTTGGATCTGGCCGGAACCGGACTCGCGACTCTACATCGAGAAGATCTTCATGAAATCCAGCAGGTTCGCCAACTGGGAACCGGCCTGTCGCATCGAGGTATTCCTTGCGCGTATTGCTTCCTCGCATCGTGTGCTGATTGCGCGTAATATAGCCTGGAGATTACGGCACATTGTCGAAGCGAACCGGGGAGTTTCTGAAGGAAGGGAGCATCTTTACGCTCCCGTCCACGGCGAAATATGCAGCAGAGCACTTGCGCATCAAGAATGGGGCAGTCGATCATGTACAGGAATATGTCTCGATCGAGGGATTCAGGAAAGATTTCGAGGCCGGCCCAGAAGTGTACGCCCGTTCTTTGTGCACATTCTGCGCAGTTTTAATCCTGTTGCAGCGAGATCCCTGGAATAGCCACTGCTGTAGTGAAGACAAAGTACCAGTTCACGGGCCGGCGTGGCGCCGTTCTCGTCATGCACCGACCTCAACCAAGGAGCCTCGACGGGGGTGTCAAGGGCATCCCGTCAACAGATCTACGCGGCAAGAACCTCGTCACGTCAGTCGTTGACTGCCCCGACTACTACATGTTCTTGTCCCAGAAGAGTATGTTTTCCAATCTTGTGCACAACTGCCTGCTAACGCACCTACGGCAGAAGCTGGGCTTGTCTCGATCGTCTTGCAAGCAAGTGCACCCGCTGCTGCAGGAGTGTCAGCTGGCGGCGGTGTGAACGGCGGCTGGCAGCGCTATGGAATTGGCGGGACATACAAGGCGTCTGAGCCCGGGCAAGAATACACGCCGCTTTATCAGACTGTAGTCTGGGACGAGTTTGATCGCTTCCGAAGTGCGCCCATCCCCGACGACGACGACGATGCAGATGAGGGGTAATGTATTCCATCATTATCTTCTATACATGTGGGCTCATTGGATTGGAATCCGCAGCTGGGTGCCGGCGATACCGCCTTGGGAGGTCCTGGATAGCGATGGCGAAGAAGAGCCTGCCGACTATGTGAGTCACCATCTCCCTTCAGCTTCTGTGCTATACTAAAATTTGCAGTATATCGATGCCAATAACAAGGATTGAGATAAATTGGCTACCACTCTTCGCCTCGCGTCGTAAATCTGGTGTTGGCATTCTATTTCTGTTTCATTTGTGTTGTATGCTCCCGGACATCTCGTATACATGTCTCCTTGTCGTCCTATACATGGCCTCAGATCTTGGTCACTTTCATCCTTAGCGTGGCGGTACTATTAATACACGACAGTGCTACAAGTACTCAACACAGCAAGGTTCCCCAGCCCGAGCAGCAGTTCCGACGAACGACTCCCCGAGAAACAGAATCTAGTGGGTGTGCTCTGCCTTTATCATTGCAATCCACCTCCTCGTCGTCGCGATCCTCCCAGACGCGTGGGTTTGAAGCGGTTGTTGGGACGGGATCCACCTAGCCTGCAACTTGTGAGCTCGTGTAGGCGAGTGAAACTAGTCTCAAAGTCTTTCGGAATTCCATCGGAGCAAGCAAGCATATTGGTAGTCAAAACACAACGCCTGAAGTCTGGAGAACGCCAGGAACCGGAAAGATATGGATAGAGTAGGACTACTCACGCCTGCAACGAGGTCAAGATTGGCCCTGAGATCTGAGAAGGACCTTGGTACGGGTATATTTAAACCTTGCTTCTGAGTATCACCTGGTGTGAGGACACCCCGTGGTGACTGGCAATCTAATTCAAACGGGGTCGACGTACTAATGAGGGAAGTTAGGTGGAAGTTGGTGCGGGGTGTTGATATACATATACATGTAGGTTTATCGCCGTGTTCCGCACGAGAATCACCCGGCTGTGTACAGAGACTTATGTCAAGCAGTTGCGACGGAGGAAGCGCCGACATCTTCACGGCTGCAGCGAGGCAGGATTAGCGCTGAGAAGGAAGGTCGCAGAAGGAGGAAGGTCGTAAGTCGTAGAAGATGATGGACCTCATCTCCGAGCGTCAGCAAGACGTCTCGTGGTGAGTAGCATATGGATATCTGCTCCTTCGCCGTCGTAGCGATCCAGCCCAAACACGGCGCTATCGGGATCGACATCCTAACGGCGGGGCTCAGGTCAACGCCGAGATTGAGGCGAGATGTAGGTTATCTATACCTGTAGATGCGTCGCCGTAGTCCGTACGACGGACCCATACCGCTTAGCACAATGTCGAGTTCGAGTTATACGCGATCATGGTTGCTTTGCTTGACAACTCACAGTCCACGGCGTGAAACCTCGGTTCTCGTCGCTCGGGACCTAGTGGGTACGAATTGACACTCTTGTGGGAAGTATGAGAAAATCGCGGGGTCGAATTCATCGCTGCATCGGAGCGCCGCGAAATGCACTAGCGTGAACGCATATATGCTCCGTGGACTCGTGAATTCGAGGACGCCTGGATAACAGCGCCTATGTATATCAATACGGTGCGTGCTGCCAATGAGAATCGGTTCAGAGTTCGAAAAAACGGGTTGGTCACGTAGATGCATACGTACTAGTTCACAGTCGAACGTCGTCGTCGCTTACACTGTGATCTCACACTGAAGCGACCTCCTTCTCCTCATCAACCTCCCACCCTTTCTACAGCGCATACATCCATTGAATCGCTGAGGTTCTCTGTAGACCGCGTCGCCAGCGCATCGCTAGTCGAGCATGCGGATTCTGCGGGTTGAGGCAACGGGTTTGCGCTGGACGATCGCGGGGATTTGGCGGGGATTCACTCTGAACTAGGGCGCTCTGATAAACTCCCAAATCGAATGTTCGCAGCCTGTGACATGTGGGTGGTGTGCAGGCGACGGTAGAACCCTGGTACGGAAACCTTGGACATCAGGTCACCCGAAACCGATGCACGACGAGGTCGACGAACGTTGGCGAAGAATGGAACATGGGGTGGGAAGTGCTGTGCCCACGAACGCGAACGATGGGAATGGCCGCGCTGGGCGCCGGGAAGGCTAGCTTCAAGCAAGGACTGCGCAGAGAGCCTGGTCAACGAAGGGCACTGGTTTGGACTAGAAGAGGGAAGGAATCCTGAGCAAGTAAAATGGAGACGCTGTGTGCCGCTGGGGGGGATTGGACACGAGATTTACTGACAGGGAACCGGACAGGTAAGCTCCAACCAAGGTTCAGCGAGGGGGGGAGCAAGGCGAACCATAATCGCCAAAGGTGAAAGCGCAGTAGTACCTGCGCCCGAAAGCAGGGGAAAGCAACACTGCCCTTAAAAGCCAGACCCCTGGTTGACCATTATCCTGCGACGAACAACCAGACAACATATGCGCAAGCAGCCACATCGCCCACTTCCCCCGCGTACTCATGCTCATGGCTCTCTTCCAACGGTTTACGCCCGAGGATTGGGGTCAAAACCTGACTTTCGACTGCCCTCCGAACACGACGTCGTTCACCGTGTCCTTGGACGATCCTCTGCTAGAAGACACATACAACCCCCATGAATTCCAAGAGCTCGAAATCGAGTGTTCAGACGAGGAATATCTATCTCCTCGACGTCGATGTTTGAGTGGTCGCGCTACAAGAGTGCTTCCGTGTGCACCGATATCGAAAGATGGCTCACGCTCGATAGAGTCCCTCGTAGTCAAGATCTCACATCCAGAAACACGTCGCACACAGGAGGGGAAACCCATGAGAGGCATACGGAATATCGCTCAGAAGTGTGACGCATCGCTGACCGACCATCTCCCTGAACTTTTCTGCTACGTTGACGTCCGTGCACGGACACTGGACGCATTCGAAGCTTGGTCGGCCAGCCTGGTAAAGGCTACCAAATTATGCGAATCGTGGTCATGAAGAGGCTGGAGAAGATCACCTCATTGGATGCTCCTTCTTTCATTTGCGCCTGGCTTGACGCCGTAGCGTGTATGTCGATCTCATCCACAAAATGCATGATGCTGAATAACAAATTTTGTTTCACAGGCCACGCGTTCCTTTGGAAGCATGGTGTCGAGCACGGGGATCCAAGTCTTTATTTCATCATGCGTGATCCAGGAACCATCGTGGGGTATTGACGGACTTCGACCTGTCGATTCTGCAGTGGCAAGAACGGGTCCCTGGCTGTGATCGCATGACTATCCCATTCGTGGCCCTCGAGCTTCTACAAGAGGACTATTGGAGTGGAAATATCATCCGCCACTACCGTCACAAACTAGAAGCGTTCATCTGGTGCCTTCCCTTCATGTGCCTCGGTGGGTTTGTAGCAGGTTTTGAGCGTCATAAGGTCATCGCGGATTGGGGGGTGGGAAGCTCTGAAGAATGTCATAGCAAGAAAAGCACTTTCGCAACAGACGCGCAAAAGTATTCGAGCTACGTCCCTCCTAGCTTCGCCGCATGCTACCAGCTTGCCTCCATCCTCTGCTGGATCGCTCAGGACGCTCATCACAAGTTCGGCCGTCCAAGGATCAACACATTTGCTCGAGTACCAGGCATTCGTGACGACGGTAGCACAGATACGGCCCCTGCCGCCGACCAGTCCCTGGAGATGTGGACACTGTTTGAGTGCCCTCAAGGACTCGTGGCAGGACCCAAATTCCGCGCAGATGTTGGACGCTGCCGAGATTGTCTCGCTTATCGAAAGGTTTGAGAACCATCAGCCTTGTTTGGTCGGTCTAGATGGGGGCAGGAAATCCGAGCTCCAGGACATGTTCCTCGCTGACTCTGAGGCACCATCACTCAAAGTCGAGGCCCAAAAACTGAAAGATCGCATGAAGGGCCGTCAGGACACTCGACCGCGTTCAACTCCTATTCCCCTTTGTCGGATTGATTAGCACCTCAGAGGCACTGGTCCTATGGTAATCTCGCACTATTAGACATATGGCGGAGGATACGTACTCCCCAGCAGAGCGGTTGACTGCATTCGCAATCATTTCAGACGCTTTCCCCCTTTTCAGAGAAATTGTTGACTTACAACGTTTTACTTTGGACCTGCACCAAATCTATACTCATTCCGGTGTTGTTGCTGGGCCACTGTCATCCCTGCTGTCTTCGTCTGGACTAGTCATATTGTGGCACCGCTAACATTGTTCCGTTTGCTCTTTCTCTCCCTCCTATGAATGCTTGCTCGTTGTACGTGTTTCGGAGGTTTTGCCACTCTTGTGCTGATTATTGACGTACTAATACAGGGACTTGAATGCTTTCACTTGTGGGAAATCCTTCCCTCAACGAAGTTGTATAAACCGCGCCTCGCACTTGACTGGAATACACTGTCTACTCCTCCAGCCTCAACCGCGACGAAACTCCGAGCCAGTTGTCACGCGCCCCCCCACTCACTAAGAAGTGTCGCCATTCCCATTCCCTGCGCGTCGCATGCGACACAAGCTTTTGTACTTCGCCGATGGGAGCTATGTTCTATCCGCCGCCGGGGACGAGGACGGCATCGAATAAGCCAGCGACACAGACGAGGCCCCAGCCAAGCTTCTAGTTTGCATCGGTCAACGTTGGCAGTTTGCTGTTTCAAATCGAACTTCCGACGGCCTCTGGTAGACCCGGAAGGAGGCAGAAGAGCGAGGATATTGTGGTGTATTTCCGAGTCGGCACGGCGGCACGGTTCACAGCACCAACATTCAATACAACTTCGATACACACTATCATCCGGGGGGCTTTCTCAGAACGTCGTCGGTGTCTCCATCGCAATATACACAGGTAGCTCATCGCCTCAAGGACCCCCAGTCAGCTGTGTCAAAGTGACGAAGTCCAGTATAACAGCTGGTGGGACAGAACGTGGGGGCTAAAGCCTCGAGGTCAAGATTCAAGACTTCTATGTCTCTTGGTGTGGTCACAGGAATGCTGTTATATATGATGGCGAAGCAGATCGAGCTGATGGCCGTGTTCTTTCCAGCACCAAACACAGCGAAATCCCGTCACAACCTCAAGTGACTGTTCGAAATGAAGCTGTAAGTGGGCTACGCTATCCTATCTGGTCGATTTTGCTGCGGTTGGGACGCTATACGTCGAGAGAAGATCGGTAGAGCTGTGCCCATCGATATCCTGGTTCACCTTGCGAAGTTCAACGCAAGTTGAACCTTATCTGACACGCAGCGCTAACTTCAAGGCACTGTTTAAAAGCGAACCGTCCCACATCACGCAGCCCACTCAAATCCCCTCCCCCACAACACAAGGCTGCATCCATGGGCTGGTTTTGGAGAGAACTGGACTCGCGACTGTACATTGACAAGATATTCATGAAGTCCAGTAGGTTCGCCAACTGGGAACCAGCTTGTCGAATCGAGGTATTCATTGGTCCTATCAGTTCTTCGCATCGTGTGCTGATTGCGAGTCATACAGCCTGGAGATTTCGGGACGCTGTCGAAGCGAACCGGGGAATTTTTGAAGGAAGGGAGCATATTCACGCTCCCATCGACAGCACAATACGCAGCCACGAACTTGAGGATCAAGGATGGGGCAGTCGATCATGTGCAAGAATATATCTCCATTGGAGCACACAGTATAGATTTCGAGGGGGGGCCAGAAGGGTACGCCCGTTCTTCGTGCAAATTCTACACGATTTGATTCTGTTCACAGAGAGATCCCGGGTATAGCTTCAGCTACGGTCAAAACACAGTACCAGTTCACGGGCCGACGAGGCGCTGTCCTCGTAATGCATCACCCCCACCCAAGGAGCCTCGAGGGAGCCGTCAAGAACATTCCATCAACAGAACTACGCGGGAAAAACCTCGTCACATCCGTCGTCGACTGCCCGGACTATTATATGTTTCTGTCTCAGAAGAGTACGCTGCCTTACTCTGTTACGCTCAGATTCTCGCTGATACACCTATTCACAGAGACCGGACGTGTCTCCCTTGTCCTACACGCAAACGCACCGGTCACTGCGGGGGTCGCGGCGGGCGGCGGCGTGAGCGCTGGCTGGAAACGCTACGGACTTGGCGGGACATACAAGGCGTCTGAGCCCGGTCATGAATACACCCCACTTTATCAAACTTTCATGTGGGATGAGTTTGATCGCTTGCGAAGCGCCCCCATCCCCGACGACGACGACGCAGACGAGGGGTATTGCTCTATCATTATCCTATTTAAGTGTCGGCTGATTGGATTGGAATCCTTAGTTGGGTGCCTGCGGTGCCGCCTTGGGAGGTCGAGGATAGCAGCGATGAGGAAGAGACTGCCGATAACGCAGTGAGTTGTTAGCTTTCTCAACTTCTGTGGTAAACTAAAATTCCCAGCACGATGACGATCCTGATAACAAGGACTAGCCTCGCGGGTCGCAAGTCCGCGGGTGCAACGTTTTGATTGGGCACGGTGTACACTTCCATTTTATCTCATTCTGGTGTTATCTGTTCTCGGAATATCATGTATCAATCAATATATTCATATCGCCTTTTCATCCTCCGTACGCGTTCGGGTATGTGCTTAGCTGGGACACGGACACGGATGCACATCACAATTTATGCGCAGAACTAAACAATCGCGGCTAGGACATATGTGAACCGAAAGCGAAATGTGCTGATTCAGTCCTTTTAGGCCCTAGGGAGTGACAAAGTATATGGCTGTCGCCGGGCCGTGTGTAGCCCACTCGGTTGGTCTTCGCAGGTCAGAAGCACAATCTATTAAAAGTATTAGACATGTCGTTCGTCGCATGGTATAGTACTACTTGAGGATGCAACGAAACCTTTGGCCCGTAACTCTTCCTAGCTAAATCAAGGTGAGCCCAGGCTGTATCTGGACTCAATGTGTACATGCAACGAAGTGAGTGATAACGCTGGAAATACTATCATATGAATAGCCCCTGTCACGGTGGTGATCGTGGAAATGTACTTACCAGACCAGAAAATTCAGTAGATGAGCGCTTCAACAACACCCACTCTCAAGGTCGATTCAAGCTCCATCCTGAAGTTCAACCGTTTAATGATTTGGTCTCTGGATAAATGGACCCATTCTTCCCCAGTTCATTACTTGATTTTGTTGGAGGTCGAGGGATCTCGCACCGACAGCTCAGCACTTAGATGCTACTTCCATTTTCCTTTTTTAGTTTATATCTTTCCTATTCCGTCCATCCCGTCCATATAAATTTCATTCCAACCCCTTTCCGCCTCCTCAGCTTCGAACATAACGCTCGATACGCTGAGGTAGGCTAATCTCACTTTCCGTTTACTTGTGACCAAATTACTTATTGACTGTCTACTGTAGAACTTGCGCTCATCGTGCTTATTCTACAGGTACGTATATGTATGAATATAGGAGCTTCGAACATAACGCTCGATACGCTGAGAACTTGCGCTCATCGTGCTTATTCTACAGGTTATGGGCCCTGCGTGAACGCTTATATTATACAGAGTTAACACCCCGTATTCTCCTGCGAACACGCTGTAAAGAACACCCTCGAAAGCTCAAATAAACCAAAATCCCCTAAACCAAAACTTCCTTCGCCGCTCACAGAGTCATTCAGATTCCTAGTCATGTCCGGCGTAATCAATACGATATGGGAGTTACCGTCTGACGAGAAGTTCGATGGAATTCGCCCGTTCAATCCTTTCAAGGTCAAGCTCGAAGCCGTAGCTGGCCAGTGGGGATTAAAGGGGTATTTAATGGGTGATATCCCTAAACCAAAGGTCGCAACGGCTGCGACGACTACACAAGGTGGAAACGAACCGGCGATGATTCCTACGCCAGGAACCCCTCCCCCCCCAACTCTGTCATACTCACATAACCCCTCTCTCGAAGAATGGCTCTATCGAGACGAGAAGGTAAAGTCTACGATACTGATGAACATCGAGGACCTGCATTCGCTGGTCGACGACGTATCAATCAAGTCGTCAGCGGAGATTTGGGAGGAATTAACCAACACCTACATTCGCCGGGATGAAATGCGAAAGAATTTTGCGGATACCGCCTTCAAAAACCTGCGATTCAATCCAAACAGCGGGCAGTCGCTTGCCGAGTTCCTCAAAGCGCTGAAGGTCAAGCGCAAGGAGGCGATGGATTACGGCAACCGATACTCCGACAAAGACTTCCGTGCGGTTATTGTATCTTCGTTACCCGGAAAGGAGTTCGACATGATGCTCCAAGCGATGGCTGCCATCGAGGCACCGGCAGACCTGATCCAGCAGATTGAACTCTTCTATTCGAGGATTGAAGAGCGAGATTCGTTGGTGGCTGGGAGCCCGAGACAGCTTTTGACTGAAGGAGGGAATGCCGTGACGATCCAAGCTCTTCAAGCGAGGATAGCTCAGCTGGAATCAGGGAAGCGCAAAAAGAAGGAGGATAAGACTTGCACGAATTGCAAGAAGAAGGGGCATTTAGCTGAAGATTGTTTCCGTGACGGCGGAGGAAAAGCCGGACAGTGGCCAGATTGGTGGCAGGGTAAACGCGACGGGAGCAATCCAGGAGGGGGTAGTGCAGCTTCAAATCTGGCAGTTTCCTCGCTGGCTCAACACTACGCTCTCAGCGCGTGGGTGTCTGAGACCACCAAACGAGATGACTATGGAGGGTCGGCACCAAACGAAGGGATTGAACTGGGAGGTAGTCCCTACGACGACCCTGAAGACCCTGTTCTCGATGTTGGCATAGGCAAATGGTCGGAGGATACATTCGAGGAGTTTTGGGTGGGCTCAACCCCGAGGTGGGAGACGATTCCGTACGACGAGAGGATTCAAATTTTGAACACTACCATTGGCGTCATCGAAGCGAAGGAATTCGTGTTGACAGTTCTTGACTCGGGCGCCACAGATCACTTCATTACAAGCCGTGAATCGTTCGAAACGTACGAAGCAATGCAACCAACCGAGGGGAGAGGCTCGAAGAGAGGCTCCAAGTTCACTATAATAGGCAAAGGTCGAGCTAAGAAGACATTTGTCGTGAATGGCGAAGAGCGTACCATTACCTTTGATGCACTTCACACGCCAGACGTATCCTCAGATCTCATTTCGGTGTCGGCGCTGGATGGGAAAGGGTTGAGCGTAATCTTCTCTCAAGGCTTGGGGCGCGTCTACGACAAAAATCAGACATTAATCATGACGGCAACAAAGAAAAATGGCCTATATGTCTTCGACGTGAAGGCTGAGATACCAGCCGCCCATAACACACGGTCCTTGGACAAGCCAGTGAGTTTGGATATGTGGCATCGCCGGTATGGTCACGCTGGACAGGACCGTATACGCCAAACTTTCACGAGGAACCTCGTCGATGGAGCGAGTGTCAACGGCAGTGAGTCTGGCGCGAAATGCGTACCATGTGTCCATGGGAAGGGCGTACGTCGTCCATTTGATGCAGATGTGGTCCCTACTTCGACACCCTTGGCGAGGGTTCATACCGACCTTTGTGGACCAATGAGGGTACAAGGAAGAGGAGGCTTTCTTTATTCCATGCCTATCGTCGATGATGGGACTTCATTCACCAAACAATACTACCTCAAGGACAAGACAGCGGAGACAACGTTGAAGGCAATAGAGGGATTTCGTGTAGAAGCTGAACGACAGACGGGGAGGAAGCTGAAGGTGGTGAGAGTCGATGGTGGGGGTGAGTTTGACAACACACTCTGGCAGGCGTGGGGAACAAAGCACGGCATCCTCATTGAAACTATCCCACCGCACTCATCAGCAGCCAATGGGGTCGCCGAACGTCGCCATCGTTCCATCTATGCACGGGTTCGCACGATCCTCTACGAGAGCAAACTCCCACCTTCGCTGTGGTGCTGGGCGGCCAGCTATGTTGTTTACACGGACAATCTGCTTCCCTCCTCGCGACATCCTGGAACGATTCCCGCAGAGGAGTACCACGGTAAACGACAATCTGTCTCACACCTACGTCCATTCGGTTGTCGTGGTTTCGCAAAGATCGTAGATGGCAAGCCCGGAAAATTGGATGATCAAGTCTTCGAGGGTAGAATGGTGGGATATGATGAGCGGGGGGTCTACTGGTTGTATCTGAATGATGGGAGGATTGTCCGGAGCCGTGACGTAGTATTCGACGAAACACCTCCTTCAAGGCCAGACTCCTTTCCCCAGTTGACAGGCGAAGAGGACATTGACCTACTCCCACTCGATGCTAACAATACTGGGGACACGGAAGCAAATAAGCCGCCGGCTCCTGCCCCCGATCACGATCGAGAAATGGAAAGGGTCCCGACCAATGACGACAATAGTGACCGACCTCTTCAGCCCCAGGCGCCTCAAGTCACTTCAAAGCCCACTCGTCGCTCCCGAAACGTCGCAGTAGCTGAGCCAACTCGTCGCTCAACTCGCGCCCCTGTGCCATCGCGTGCTGCCATTGAGAGCGAGGAATACAGGCAACGCGAGTCGGTGGCTGAAGAACTGGAAGAGCCATGGTCGACAGACGCTGAGGCGAAGTTGACACTCGCCGAGACCAACCCGTTCGATTTCTTGCCTGAGACGGTGAACTATATGGATGTATCAGATAATACTGCCCTGGCAGCGGTCGGGATGCCCCTCGTACCCAAGAACTATGCGCAAGCAATGGAGGACGCTGGTCGTTGGAGACCAGCGATGGATGAAGAGATGGGCAGGATGGCGGCATATGAAGTCTTCGGACCTGCGTGCGACCCGCCCAAAGGCGCGACCATCCTGAATGTCATGTGGGTATATGCCCATAAATTCAACGGAGAAGGAGAGATTGTGGGGGAGAAGGCACGCCTAGTTGTACAGGGGCAACACCAGGTCGAGGGGAGGGACTACTACAAGAAATATGCGGGTGTTATGCGGTTGGAATCACTCCGTATGCTTCTGGCGACCTGGGTTACTCTTGGCTACTACATCTGGCAGGTCGACTTCAAATCGGCCTATCTCAACGCGAAGATGGATGAGGAGCTTTATGTTCGCTTACCACACGGGTTCCAAGGAACTAATTCCCCCGCAGTCATTGTCCCACTCTTACGATCGCTCTATGGAGCAGTGCAGGCCGGGCATAACTGGTGGAAAGAATTGGACGGGGCGTACAAAGACCTGGGGTACACTAGGTCAGAAGCAGATCAATGTGTTCGATCTCGTCGTGATGAACGTGGCGAAACCCATACCGGAACGTATACAGACGACACGGCAGGCGGATCGTCGACATTGGAAGAAGCTGAACGTGCTAAGAAGGAACTTGGGGAGAGGTACGCAATCAAGGTCACAGATGAAGTGGAGTTCTCTCTGGGTATGAAGCTGGAGCACGACAGAGAAAAAGGGATCGCATCGTTATCAATGCGCGGATATCTTGAACGACTGCTCGAGCGCCACGGGTTCTCAGACATGAAACCGAAGTCAACACCGTTTGCGCTAGGGACCTTATTATCCAAGGCTGGCGCACCGACGACTGATGCGCAACGCGAATACATGCGAGATAAACCATATGATGTGATTGTAGGTGGGCTGCAATTTGCCGTGGGCGCAATGCGACCAGACCTCGCATATTCGGTCAACGTTTTGAGCCGCTACACTCGCGACCCTGGTCCTTCGCACTGGAAGGCGTTAGTACACGTCCTAGGCTACGTGAAGGGGACTCTCGACATTGGCATCACATACAGGAGAGATGTGAAGGACGGTATGGTCCCGATTACCTATGTCGACGCAGACTTAGGAAAATGCCCCGACACTGGACGTTCGACTATGGGGATCCTCACTAAAATGGCAGGGGCGCCGACGTTCTGGATGTCCAAGCGTCTCGATATCACGTCTATGTCGACGGTCGAAACCGAGTACATTGCGCTCAGTCGTGGCTCACAGCAGGCTATCTGGACATACAGCTTCATGGCCGAGATCGGATACCCGCAACAATTGCCAATGCTCCTCTATAACGACAATAAAGGAGCGCTCACCGTCTCAGAGAACCCAACGTACCATGCGCGTACAAAGTACATTGGCCTTCGACATCATCGCATTCGCGAGCTGGTAAATCCAGGAGCGAGGGGAGTCAAACAGCTGTCAGTGGAATATGTTGCAAGCGAGGACAATCCAGCAGATATCCTCACCAAGAGCTTATCTACCGCAATGCATGCGAAGCAGCTAGTACTCATGGGAGTCGCTCGCGGCGTTGCTTGATCCAGGGGAGTGTTGGAGGTCGAGGGATCTCGCACCGACAGCTCAGCACTTAGATGCTACTTCCATTTTCCTTTTTTAGTTTATATCTTTCCTATTCCGTCCATCCCGTCCATATAAATTTCATTCCAACCCCTTTCCGCCTCCTCAGCTTCGAACATAACGCTCGATACGCTGAGGTAGGCTAATCTCACTTTCCGTTTACTTGTGACCAAATTACTTATTGACTGTCTACTGTAGAACTTGCGCTCATCGTGCTTATTCTACAGGTACGTATATGTATGAATATAGGAGCTTCGAACATAACGCTCGATACGCTGAGAACTTGCGCTCATCGTGCTTATTCTACAGATTTCCTGACCCCAGCGCAATGTTTACTGTATTAGGATGGACGCATCGGACCACCTGCAGGAATATATTGCTTATGGGATTTTGGTAATTTCGTTACTGGTAAGTACGATTTCCTTCGTATTGATTGTTGGTTATCCAATTTCTCTCCTTTTTTACACCCTTTGCTGTATTCTGAGGTGAAGGGGACAATGCACGGTGCGATACCAATGATGAGACATCATTCTATAACCTTCGTTCTTCCGAGTTATAACGCGATTCGTCGTGTGGCATGCGGACGGAGAATCCATTGTGCTCTGATGGTACATGACCTGCACCTCCCCCTCGGTTCTGTCATTCAAATTTCCAATGTTTAACCTCTTTTCTTTTTTGTTCTTAACTGAGCACTTCTCTCTTCAGACGCCATTCACGTCCGGTAATCTGTTCTACTCGTTGGCTAAAATGACCCAATGCGAGTCTTCTGGCGTGGCATTCTTCGTGGCATGTACCTTTTCCCATACCCCGTCCTTCTTTCGAGCCTGCCACGCCCAGAACGCGCCATCCTGGTATCTCCCCAGCGCCAACTGATAATCTCCGACAATCGCTTGCCATGTCTCCTCCTTGCCCTTGCGTCTGATGACCAGGCCCTCGCTACCCTCTGCTTCCCACCACTTCTCTTCGTAAAGCATCAAAGTCCCAGTTGCAGGGTTTATCATCCTCCCTCTTTCGACGATACTCCCGTCTTCCATCTCCACATTCTCCCCCTCGTCGACCACGGTTGCTGCATCCCTCGTTCTTGAATCAATCATATGCTCGAACTTGGTTATCTTCCCTTCTACGCCCGTTTCAGCAATTGATGCCAGCCTCTCTGCTTGCGATGGACTCACCGACCCTTCTTTTCCCTGCAAACGCCCAATCCAACTCCCCTCCATTGCTCAGAAATCGGACATCCAAGAACCAGCCATTCGATGCAGTCAAAACCACCGTATCCGTGGGTTCACTCCACTCTCCCCATTTCGTCTCATCCTCGTTATTCCTTTCATCGTCATTCCTTTCATCGTCAATGATTTCCATCCACCGGATGCCTGTTCTGACCGATATTGACGCGGGCATTGCTTCGTCGAAATACTGGGAACGTGGTTTCGATCTATGAAATTTTCGAGCCCGTCGACCGTTGGGCGATGGTGATGGATGGCGATAACGATCTGAGATAGCAGCTCGTCACATCTCGCAGCTGGTCGCGGTGTTGTTTGGTCAGCCGCTGTGTACCTGTTGATCCTCGGGGTAAGTGACTGTCATCTTCTGTGAAGAAAAACACTCACCGCTCCTCATGCAGACTGCCAAGGGCGGATGCTCGAAACCCCAGTCTCGGCGGGGTCCCCGCCGGTGAGTGCGTTCCTCCTTGAACGAGAAAGGTCTTGCTAAACCGATGTCGTTCCCGTGCCGCCGTTGTTGGCAAATGATAAATCGCGCGTGGTCTGGAAGAGACCAGAAACGCCTTCCAGTACTTTGCATTACTGTATCGCGGGGAGTCTATATAGGAATTTGTCCCTTGTATCCCTTGTTCTGCCAGTGCAGGTGATGGCTACACACGTGATGGGTTCGAGCCTATCACTAGGACCTCCGATAATGCCCATAAATGTCGGATCAGAAAGTACCCGGTTTTGGACCCAAAGGAGTGGATTAGAAACTTCCTTATTAGGAAATCGGCATGAGTGGATTGTAAACCGACCTCCCAAAAAGGAAACAAATGAGTGGCCAATTTACTCCAACGTCTGAGGGCTGAATAAAATCGTAAAAAATAAGAAAAAAATACTAGACAGCTCGCTATTATACTATACACCATTGTTAACTATCGTTTAGATCATTGCTATGTTTTTTCCCCATCAAAGTCTTTACAGCAGTAACTATCAGCCCCTCTTTGAGACTCAGGGGTCGAAATATCGAATTGAAGATGAATGTGTCGAGTTTCATCATACCGTCGCCTCGAAATTGGATCACATTCGTCGTAAGTGCATAGAGGAATGCCTTTGAGTGAACGAGGCCGTATCTTGTATGGCCAGATTGCGTGCGAGATTGAAATGAATTTGGGGAGGAAAGGGGGGACCAAAGTTTCATCGAAATCCATGAAACGGCGCCGACTGACAATGAGGTGGATACCCAGGCGTGTTTGCTAGACTTCTCCCCACCCTGTTCATAGAATGTTACGACTGAACAATGGTGTGATTAAAGAGGTATATAAATATTCATTATATCACTCACCTTGTCCGATCTTTAGTTTCTTCTCGTGTAGAACGATGGAGTAGACACCCTTAACTAGCTGGAATATCTGGTTGATATTCGCAGTAGCTAATGAATCGGTAACACCAATATTTGCGAAGATAGACTGGCGAGATTTGATCAGCTAAGATTAAATGTAACGGCATGGTTAGTTACTGATATGGTGCACGATACGGCGGTTTAACCCACTGATGCAGCCTGGGAACCCGCCGCCTTCCTTGCATTCGCTGTGTTGCCAGTCACGTCCTTGTCTGAGGACGCTGTCCCACTTGCCTGCTTTGTCCATCGAAATTGGCGAGCCAACCCGCTCGTTTCTCCTTTAACATTGATCCCTGAATACCTCAAGGTCTCGTGTATCTTGTTGGCTAGCAGCAGACGAGCTGACCTCTCGACGGGCTTGGGTTTGTTGATTTTAATAACGTGTAGAGGAGTGATATGGGTGGGGGTAGGAACGAGAGGGACCTGCTTTAGTGGGCGGCATGAGTCGCTCGTCTCCTGGCTCTGATGCGACTGTCGTTCATCAACAAGGATCTGTAGATCGTATTGAGATATTTGAGACAGATTCGAGGGATGATCGTCCGCGGCAACAACATGTTCGGAGGGATGTGAGGTTGCTTTCTCCAAGAGCTCATCAATGGCGGCTTGACCTGCGGGGCCTAGAGCCGATATCGCAGCTAATATTGGCTGGAGTTGCGCTTGAATATCTGCCAATGCGCCTGGATCTTCGTCTGGAAGGCAGTCCCTAAGATAATAATGTAGCTAACCGTGAACGAAACAATTAAATTGCTTACAAGGATGCGAGCTCGCGCATATTGAGAGCTGCAGCGGCTAGCCCGCACTCGTTGAGCATATCCTCCATCCTATCAGGGACACTCGGGGAACCAGGCGGCGATTCAGATGCAACAGAGGCTGCGTGCAAAGCCTGATCAAGCAGTTCACGGTCAGAGGGCGTCCCGACTTCCGATTCCTCCTCTCTCACTATTTCCTCCAGGCTATCGTCCGCGTCTACATCAAGATCGGTGGGAGGGACAAGGGGGAGAGAGGGTGTGGTTGACGCGCCCCTGAAGTATCCAAGTACTTCCCAGATCGTGTTGGCTTCAATCCATGCCGTCTTCACGACATCTTCGAGTACTTCTGATGATGGGAAGGACGAAAGGACTTCCAGATTTGCTCCGCTGCTATCAGAGTGAGTGTGGGCGTAGCCAGCGCCACCCCGTCGAAGGTCTGATATGCGTAACTTGCGCTGGCAATTTGCCATTAAGCGAACATCGATCTTGGGGATTAATTGAAGGGCCTCGACGATCGTAAATTCCGGCAATGTGCTACGGAGTAAGCCAAATACATGCTCGTTTGCCTCGGATCCATGCATCCAGGGTAGTAGTGGGAAGGGTGCCAGGTGATCGCGGTGGATGACGATCAAGCTAAGTAGACCGTTAACTAATATATCCAAGATATCATCAGCTTCCTGAGAGATATAATGACGGGAAAGGGGGTAGCCATTATCAGCTAGGAAGCCTTGCCAGATCGTCTTGAAGAAATATGCTAGAAGAACCATGTGGGTGCGCTTGGTATGGGAGATTGTGCGGCTCTGGTAGGCGTCGCAGGCTTCTCCAAAGATAAACAAGAAAATAGCTAGGCCAAGGTGGCCGCATTCAATGGCATGATGAATATTTGCCGATGAGAATAGTCTTGCTGCTGCACAATCGTCCTGGCGGTCCAGCTTGTCAACATCGCGTAAGTACAATGGGGAGCGACCCTGGTCATATGCCATAGACCGAACTTGCTCGTAATAGATGAGTTCGTTCCCTAGTACAAGCTGCCTCGCACCCGTGAATATATTATTCCTGCATGTCTTCCTGAAATGTTTTGAGTCCTGGATGATAGCGAGACGGTGGACCCCTATGCGAAGGATCTCGATCTTCAAGGGGCGCCGCTCGGTTGGGTTTGGGTGCTTGATGTAGGCGTACTCAACGGCAGCAAATCCAGATTCTATCAGGAGGCGGCGAGCCTTACGCTCGACAACAGTACCGTCCGATCCAAGAGAAACGATGTTGATGGGAGTGGGCGAAGTAATGAGAAGGAGACGGAGAAGCTTTTCTTCTGTTGCCGCTAGTTCAGGTGCCGTGTTACTCTCAGATATTGCTTGGATTGCGAGGATGAGAGGCGGTACGTCAGGGAGAGGAATTATTAGAACCCAGAGGCGGGCCTTGGTAGCCAGAGATCCTGAAGCTTGTTGAATAAGCTCCCCGAGTTGATCGACATCAGCAACTATTAATGGATCTCCTGTTGAGCCGAGGAGGAACCATGTATCCTTTGATTTATCGTAGTATGGGCGTAGCGATGGGTGAAGCTTCGTGTCGTCAACGGCGCAAGCAAGTGGTGCGCTAGCAGGATAATTGTAGTCCTTTAGATACTTGATGGCTTGCTCCAGAGTAGCGTCGCCAATCCCAAGCGTCATTTTAGGCTTCTTTGAGCGAATTTTGAGCATACTGCGTTCTGATCGACCGCCAAAGGTAGATGAGAATAGGCGATATGCTTCGGGGCGTACACATTGGATCTCGTGGCAGAATTGGTCGAAGTCTGCTGCATAGTGCATATTCTGGAGTCCACGACCGTGTACCCTGCGATTGTGACTCTCCAGCATCACTTGCAATAGCTGGATGAACGCGGGCTTGTCATCGAAGGCTCCAGATGAGAAGGCAGTCGTGAAATTGATTAGGACGTCCCCACGTTTGGTCCTAGTCTGCAAGATAACATTTGAGCGACGAAGTCCAATATATTCAGGGGCAGGGGTACCAGGGGCAGGGGTACATACCTCCTTGACCAATCTGCCCAATCCCTTGTTGGTAGCGTACATCTTCCCAGTTACGACACTTTGGTATTGATGTGGTATGTACTTTCGATTATCGTCGTTTGTGCCTTTCCGTGCGATCGCAACTTGGAACCTGTGAAGACGGAGGATGTGCAAGCATTCTGTACAAGCTTTCAATTCTTCAACGTTGACCTTGCACCGTACAGCCTTGAGGCAGTGGCATGAGAACACCCTCTCATTGTCGTGGTCCAGTTCCCATTGACAGCTCGAGCGGTAGTGAAGGTCGATCTCGTCCTTTTGCTCCTTGGAGAGTGAGGAGAATGTCGTCCCAAAGTATTTGACAGCCAGCATCACTCGGCTCTGACCGCCAGCGTAACGAACCTCAGTACGAGAGGTATATTGAGGAATGCGTTCGTCGTGACTAACCGTCAGTCCAGAGCATGGTCGATCAACGAGAGGAGTAGGGGGTCGGGGGGGCGCGTGATTGGCACTGAAGGTGAGCATGCCGGTGATTGATTGTACATGAAGCTTGCTGCCTTTCGCCTTGCATCTTGTTATGTGCTGCTTAAATCGCTGTGTGCTGTACGGCTCTGACTGCTTGATTAATTTCACGCACAATGAGCAACGGACGAGGCGAATCTTCTTGGGATCGTCCGGGTAGACTTCAACGTGATGATCAAGCTCTTGGAGCTTGCGGATATAGGCGTCCCATCGTATCCCATTCTTGATTAATTTACCACTGTCTGCTGCCGCGTTGAGACGTTCTCTGGCTAGCATTGACTTCGATTTGTTGTCCTTCTTCCCCCTAGGTACAACCAAGTCCAATCGGTTGTCTATGGATGCGACAGAGGCCTCGACGGTTGTAGTATCACCCCTGTAGAAGATAGGAGCAGCTTTATTCAAGTTCAAGCTACTTCCTCGACGCGGACGTTTCGCTGTAGGACGAGGGGGGCTGACAGGGGAGGAGACAGGGGAGCTAGGGACCTTCGACTTGCTACTGCCCCGTTGGCGTTTGGCAGGTTTAGAGTGGGAAGGTTTCAGGCATAGTGGTAGGGGTGGTCCCAACAACGATGGCGAAGGATTTGGAGGAATAAGTGGCGCATCTATGGCCTAGAACTCGTGGTGAGTATATATATTAATATGGTGAATCGAGTCTCTTACCTGCACATCTTTACAGAACTCCATGCACCCGAAGAATTCATCAACGCGACATCGCTCCCTGCTAGCTGTCGTCCATAAAGGTTGCCCGAGCACATGGTGCTTGAGCGCATTAATGGCAACAATCCCACAAGAGTAGCTGTCTGTTTGCGTGGCGCAGGAGAAGCCACCATCAACAGTGACAACGTGCTGCGGTAGATACTGCTTACTCCACATCTTGATGCCCTTCTCCAGCGAGAGGGGAACCCTCTTGTGCAGTCCATCGCCCCATTTCGCCTGTACGCGACCACCAGAGATGGTAATCATGATGAAGCCCCAGTGGTATTCAGGCCAGTACGATATGGTAGCAAGCAAAATGTCCTGGGGTGACGTGGAACAGAAGTTGCCAATATTCAAGAGCTCTGCACTGTTGAGGATCTCGTCGAGGGCGTTGTTTGAGTGGACCTTGTTCAACCCAAGAGAGCGAAGGCGATCTGTAAACAAGATTGAGGGGAATATGGTGACCTTGTTCCCATATTGATTGCCTAGTTCATCTCGAACTTTGGCACGAAGACGCAATAGCATTGCGTCGATATGAGACGAGGAGAGAAGCGAGGTGGAGAGGAAGTCTGCCATGTCCGTAACGAGAGCTGTATGGCCCAGCTTAGGGATAAGGCCACCCCACGAAACAGATTGAGTGATTGAAGCTATCCGACGAGCAAGAGAGACGTCGTGGGGAAAGGTGATGTCCACCCATTTCAAAGCTGATCTCCACGCTGCCTGAGCTTTCACAACAATGATGAGCTCGTATAAAAATCCACAGGCCTCGAAAGGCAGATAGATATCAGGTTCACCCCAATATTTGATTGAGATAGATCCATTGAGCATTGCCTGACCTGCGGCACCACGTAGTTTGGTCAGGAATGTTTGAGGAGGAAGTGCGCGATCCACAGAGAGGAGGTACGATACTGGAGTATTGGGTGGGGTATCCGAGAACGAGTTCTTGGCGCTGATAAACAATAGGGACACGCTTGGAGGAGGTAGTTGGATGGTGAGAAGTTCTGCAATTGGTAGATGTGAGGGGGGGAGTAATAGTCGAGATGCGTCGGTCACCGATGTTCGAGCTTCGAGTTCCCGAGATATAGCATCTGGGACGTCTTGATAGACTTTGCCGACACCGATCCATGAGTTCAAACTCACGGGTTCAGGTGTTGAGGTGAGATCTATAGTACTAGACATTGTCACCGTTGGTTTGCGTAAATCTCTATCGTATTTATACTGGAGCATACCTATCTATCATATCATCCATACATATGGACAGATATGTGTTACTGCATGGACAACCTGTTGAAGTTGGACGACTTCAACTCGTTTAGGAGTGTTCAGGGGGTGAACAGGGTGGTGCGCGGAGTCTCAATGTTCGCAGCATTGTGGGATTAGGAGTGTTCAGGGGGTGTTCAGGGTGGCGCGCTGAGTCTCAATATGGCAGCATTGTGGGATTCTGTCTTGGCGGCATGAGGACGCAGGAGACTATTGTGAGATTCACTGGGATTCACTCTTAATCATGTATTCGCCACTTGATACAGCTCTATGTGTATCACTGACTGCGACGGTGGGCCACAAGTTGAACTTGTTATCAGCCATGGGGTGGATTAGGATCCGAGCTCACTCGCGGGGCTCGAAAAAGGGTGGAAAATTTTCTCCAACATCGTACTTAAGCGCCCAAAAATGAGTGGATTATTTGGGCGCTTGATCTAACATTTTTACTATATATGGCAAGTACATGAGTGGATTATGATCCGACATTTATGGGCATTATCGGAGGTCCTCTATCACTCCGCTGGTAGCGCCTGTGTAGATTTGTACGTAGGACCGCAATCGCAATGAACGATGGTTTCCGTACCCCCCATTCGCCTCGATCGCGGTGATCGACGCTGCCCAATGGCCCAAATCATCACACACTCTCTCCCCTCTCGTGCTCGTCGAGCCTTAGATTGTTGCATACACATATTCCTTGTTCCTAGGGACGTCTCTCATCCTAAGCATGGTTGGGTTGTGACTACCACTCTACTGTGTATTCTACTCGCGGCACTAAAATTATGTGTTTATGTCGCTTATAGAGTTGTCACTCAAAACACTTCCCTCCAAATGAGTGTGGCACGTGGGAATTGGATATTGGATGATTTTCTCGCTCCTTCGTGTTGCCTTTACGCGTCATTCGGCGTCCTGAACGACCATGGTGGAAGAACCAGCAAATCCACGCGAAAAACAACCTCCTAAGAAGCGTCGGCGGTCCTCCACCGTTTCGACGCGTTCCTCGCCACCAGCGCGCCTAGTACGCGACAAGGTATTGTATTTCACGGATGGGAGTGTTATTCTTGCTGCGTCTGGCGATGCCGACGATGCGAGTGAGGTGCAGGAGCTCATTAGCGCGTCAGGTGCGGCATGCGTCACGTCTTGTGTCTTTCATTCTGAGCCGTCGTTGCGGCATGTCATATGGCTATAGATAGGCTCCCAGACGCGTCCAGGGCCAGTAGACCAGAGAAGGGCCGCGAAGATGATGATCAAGTGATGCAAGATGCACATGCGGGGTACGGAGATAGCGAGGAGAATATCACCGTGTACTTTCGCGTACACAACTCCCTCTTGGTGGGAGAATCCGCGCTATTCGAGGAGCTTATAGAGAAGAACTCGGGCAATGGCTCGAACAAGCACGATGGAGTCCCCGTAGTCATCCTGGCAGATAAAGCAAAGGACGTGCGTGGATTTCTTAGGGCTATATACAAACCATAGTACGTGATGTCCACGACATGGTGGAGGGAGCCGCTGAAGTGTGCTACGTATATAGTATGATCTTCCTCTCGCGCTACGACCCCCGCTCAGCAGCCCTGCTCAGCGGCCCGCTCGTCCTCGCTGCCAAGTACAAAGCACAGGCGCTGAAGGACCGCATCGTCGCGCACATCAACGCCGACTGGCCATCTGAGAGTTTCCTGGAGTGGAAACAGAGGTCGTATAACCTCCCCGAAGAAGACGCCCCGGACCCCGAGCAGCTCCTGCACCTGGCCGTCGCGTACTACACGATGCTGTCGTTCTCCCCGTCGAGCCTGCAGACGGAGCTGCTTCATGCGAAGGACTGCGTCAAGCTTATGGAGGCACGCTCGCGCATCGACACGTGGCTTTGGGCGTGGATTTCGGAGGCGCCGTCCAGCAGTTCGGATAACTCGAGCGCCCAATGTGCGAAAGGCCCGAAGCTTGGGTCGAGCTGCGAGAAGTGTAGGCTGTCGTCGTTCCGCGACAGGGTGTTGCTGGAATGGATGAAATTCTCGCGCGATTCGGCGGATGTCATTGAGTATCTGGAGTCGGCGTCGCAGGGTCTCAACGAGAAGAGCAGTGGGATTGAGTTTTGCTGCAAGAGGTGTAGGCTCGATGCGGGGAAATGGCTGAAGGCGGTGGCGAAAGCGTTTTACGAGAGGCTGGAAGATATATTTGCGGATGAGCAACCGGATATCGATAGGGGTTCTAGTCCCACGAGTGTTGATGCAGATGACTCCGATAACTTGGTGAATCTCAAATGTGAAGGAGATGCTGCTGATACTCCGATTATATTAGGCCTGTAATCCAACCTCCACTTTTTACGACAGAACAAGATGCATTTCCTATAGGCTAAATAGCCATTCCCTTACTTGCTGTATAGTAACTCTTGCTGAGCGAGCCCCCTTTCGGCATGCAAGGAAACCACTCGTAACTCAAGCCCAGGACCATTCAGGGTGGGAGTCACGTTCTGCGCCAACTCAATCGAGCTCGGTCTCAACGCGACCTACCCAACGGGTCTCACCGCTTGCGTGAACTCTGCGATGAAGTACAATGGCTTCCTCATCGGCCCCACCAGCAAAGAAGCGTCGGCGTTCTGCTTTCCCACCACCGCCTCAGAAGATGCGGGATAGGAGCTTTTATTTCGACGGCGGTAGCATCGTCCTCTCTGCCCCCGGCGGCGAGGAAGACAAGGACGAAGCCGATTTTTTGAGGGGGTGATGCTGGTGAGCATAGCCCAATGAACATCTCTTGGATCATTTTTTACTCAAATGCTGCCGATGAAGATATTGCAGAGGAAGGAGCTCTTGTCTACTTTCGTGTCCACCGCTCTATATTGGTTGGAGAACCCGAGGTGTTCAGGGACATGTTCGTAGTAGGGCAGCGTCCTACCTCGGCTACAAACGGAGAAATCTACGACGGAGTGCCTCTCATCACCATGTACGATAAGGCGAAAGATATCAGGGGATTTTCGAGGGCGCTCTCTCAGCCTCTGAGTCTTCTCTCCAATGCAATCGGAAAGACACTTACTTCATCCTCCTCAGCCAAATTGTTGACTAGTCCACTTCTCCTTGTCGCATCATCGAGCACTTTTGTAAGCCGATTGGCCAGGATCTGATTACGACGAATGGAAGTCCAGGACGGTCAGGATTGATTCCTGCGATGATATTCCGAATCCGGAAGACTTCCTAGACGAACTGTTGATATACCCGACGACCTCAAGAAACCTCGGACAGTGGCTCTCTACAGCATGCTATGTTATTTGACTGCAATCTATGTTGCCTCAGCGCTCGGGGTGAGGGACTGCCTTGCTTTGATGGCAGGGCGGTCGAAAATCAACACCCTGTTCTGGGAGTGGGTTAAATTGGGGAAGCCTGTGACTACTGTGGACGCCAACACGGGCGTTGTCAGCAACGTTCCAATACTCACTATCCTACAGGGCTGCCCGAAGTGCAGACTGACAGCGTTCAGGGATACACTATTAAATGGGTTGGATCCTCGTTGAAGACTGCGGATGTGCTCCCACTTTTGGAGGAGGCCAAGGGTATCTCTACAGGGTACGGGGCTACATTGCTCTGCCGTCAGAGGTGCAGGAATGACGCGGGAGCGTGGTTGGAGACGGTGGCCCAAGCATTCTACACAAAATTGGTGGACATTTTCCTAGTTGACGAGCTGGGAATGCCACGGGGTGAAAATCGAGGGGCGGGAATAGGCGACTTATCTAGACGTAAATCTGTCTTTATGATAGAGCTTGATCTTTGATGTATCCTGTGTTCACCGCTAGATGTAACGCGGCAAAGCTCCTCCCTATTTTCTTACCATTCCTCACAGGAAATCGTACCATGTCCTATGCGTTCGTGTGCTAAGTACATTGGCCCGCCTAGTAGCACACAATATAAGTGGTATAAATTACAGCAAATCTAGCGAAAGATGAAAGCAAGTCCACAGATCGAAAAGTGCGAAGAATATTAGAAGACGAAGCTCAGATAACATGTCTCAGTAATATCCACCCAGCCATCATGGTAGTAACTGCCGTCACTACCGAAACGTATCCATGGATAACAGCGCTGGCGCCGTTGTCAACACTACCAAAACTCGTGCTCCCCATCTTTTCACGGTCCTTCCCTGACATGCCATTGGATGTCTCCAGTACAGCGGGATCGACGGTGGCGGTATTCATGAGCTTCGTGAAGGCAGTAGTCGAGAATGTGATGTCGCTTTCTTCGACTTCTGGGCTGCCGTTGATGAAGACGAGAGCGAAGCCTGGGGCGGGCACGCGGATTTGGCAGGTGTTGGAAGCTTGGTCGCAGGGAACAGTGACGACCTCGAGATCGCCTTTGAGATGGCCATCGACCTCGAAAGCGTTTCCGAATGTCTTTGGCAGAGTCAGTACTGAAGGAGAGAGAACTGGCAGAGATAAAAACATACTTGGTTAGCCCATGTAATGTTGACACCAGTAGAGACGGAGCTAGCTGCAAGGTATCTAGTGGCAGTGCGTGATTAGAAAGGGAGACACCCTAATATACAACTTCCCACTTACTTGACCTTGACCTCGGCAGGAGACGAGTTCGGGGCACCCGTATTTCCTCCTCCGACGGAGATAGTTGCAGTGTAATCGCTCGCACCGGATGCATCGTCAACGTAGTTAAAGAGGGCCACCTTCGAAAGGACGTCTTGATCGTAGATAGCGTACGCTGGGGTGAAGATGTTGTCGCCATTGGCATTGAGATCGATGATCCTAGATTGGTTTGACTTCCCAAAAGACTCTGTCATGACGAGGACGGAGTAGAAGATGGCGCCAACCGTCCATTGATGGAAAGCGGTCTGGTTAGTAGGGGGAGCTGAGCGAAATCAGTAAGCGGGAAAAAGACAGATCAAAATTTACACACCAGTGAAAGGCTGTTCGGGACGAGTTAGATACCAACTAAGGAAGGAAATATACGGATTCAAACTCACATTATAGTATACGTTCTGACCACCGACGTGGAAGAGGGCACCGGAGAAATTAGCGTACGCCATTTGGTAACTTGAACATAGTCCGAGATTTAGAATACTTTGATATAAAGGAGCTACGAGGCAGCTCACCCATAATCTAACGCCCAAAGAGCGGCACCAAACGTATCTGATATACCAGGGAAACCGCCGCACGAAGCGGTGTTTGTCTCGAACATCATAAATGGCTTCCCTGCTGCTAGCGCGATGGCACTGGAATTGAGGTATGGGCGGACGAGATCACGGCCGGCGTTGTGGTTGAGATAGGCTGCGAATTCGTCTTGGGGAACCTTGAGACTACCAGAGCCACCGAAAGCAGCGAAACAATTGTTGTTGGGGTAGCTATGGGAAAGTTGCGAGAATTAAGATGGAAAGTTAGTGACTGTTAGAAGAAGGAAAGCGCGTACTGTTCGACGGCGATGATGCTCAAGGCGTCCTTGAAGGTTTCAATGTACCCGGCATCCCAAACCATTTCTGGTGTCCAGTCTGCGGACGCGACGCTGGGACCGATGAGATTGTTCTTGACAGGGATATTCGGATGGTTGTTGATAAATGATACGAGGTCACCGAATTCGCGCATGTAGTCAGCCACATGCCAAGTTTCTGGTCGCTTCTGATGGCTGCAGACGAGCAGATGGGAAGGATATGTTAGATCGGAGTATTTACCAGGCGGATGATGAGAAGGGGGAGCATCGGGGAACGTACCGGGCGTATAGATCCGGTTCATTTCCCGCTTGAAGGGCAAGAAGGTTATCCCCCAAGATTGCTTGACCGTACTCAGATATTCTCAAATCGAAGTTAGTGTCGTTGAATGGAATGCCTATGCATCTCATTAGAAAGTCGAGGCAAGCTTTTATGGGAGTATCGCACCGAGATACCACTTGACATTGACCAAGGACGAGATGTTAGACATGATGTAGAACAGATCCATGGTGTATAAAACAGCGGGTGTTTGCGTCTGAACTGCTGTTAAAAGATTTCTTGAACGCAATCGGCCAACGTACTGGATTTAAAGCATTCCCTTTTTCCTTGGCAATAGCTGCGCCGTTGTCCAACTGGTCCGTAAATCGAGCTAGCTCCTGTGTATTACCACCGCAACGAATACGGACGCTACCAGCGCGATGCTGAAGATTTCCCAGAAGATTGAGCAATGGAACAGCGATGTGGGATCTACAAGAATAATCGTATCAATAGTCTTGACATAATGAGCGTGGCTGTACGCACGAGTTTTTTCCGACTGGTTAACCAGAAAGGTATGAATGAGTAGGTGAAAATCATTGACAAAGGCATCGTCCCCTTTACTCACGGACTTGATTGACGACAGACATTTCAATGGAGAATCCTAGAAACGCCCCCGATTGTGTGATTGACAAGCCAGGAACGCTTGCTGCTTGAGGCTGCAGCTCTAATCCAAATGCAGTCGTTGGTGGTTGAGGAGGTCCAGGTGGAATGAGAACCGTCTTGTCGTAGGCAGGTAGTGTAGGTACTGGTCCAGATGAGACGGAGGAAGTCATGGTCATGCCGAGAGGCGTCTGCCCGTAAACGGTGACAGCAAAAACCACATGGTTAAGAGCGAAGAGTAACGACAGAAAGAGAGATTTGAGAGAAAGAATCGGTGGGGAGAGGGAAGCCATTATTGAGGGAAGGGAAACTGCGCCCTAGTTTTTCTTTTGTAGCATGCCAAGAGAGGCTCGGCATAGTCCTGAAGCTCCGCACTTGGTGCCAAGGCTGGTCGACCAAGCCTCAGTCCTTGAAGCCATATCTGCATGAATGTCAATATTACCAGTGTCAGAGGAGGCGTACTTACCGGGAAGTAAACTGAAGGTGGAAGTTGGTGCTCACTTCGCGCTGATCGATTTCTCGAAGCGATGGCGGTCACGCGTATGAACCCCTGAACAGTTCTTCATCACATGATCAATCGAGACTCCATTAAATTCCTTGCACTGAGTGCTCCATTCCTTGCAAGTGACTCTGGCGTACAAGCTCACCGGCATCATTGAAAGGTGCGATATTGTCAAGATTTGATAAATATCACTGACAGACGAACTTGATAAAGAACTCAACTGGGGCCTCAATGCCCCCTCATCCCCAGGACACGGATTCCAGCAGACCAGCCAGACCGAGATCAAACACTAATTCATTCGCCTCGTTCAGTGCATGGCGCAGAAACAAGTCGGATCAGCTTCAGGCAGCCCCACTCCCCCCATCACCGTCGCCCGCGATACAAGTACTCATCGATGGCCTCACCCCGCCCGCTGTACCGAGCTTGCAGTATGCTCGATCACTCGCTAGCGCCCTAGCTGCACATTCACCCCTTCCGCGACCATCTATTCTGAGTCCAATACTTGCGTCTTTATGTGCCGTTGACTCTCCTCCGTCACTCCAGGTAGCAGGGTACGAGATCCTCTCAGCTTACTGGGAAAACTCGGAGGCTGCAACGCTTTCTACATCAGATCGGCTGGTATTTTTCTCCTTGTTCTTAGGCCCGACGTCAACCTGGACCGTGGACTCGTGGGAACCCAGATTCAAGGCCCTGCGTGCGTTTACAAGGTTTGGCAGCGAAATCGTCGGAATCGAGCTCGCATTTCTTAATGTTCTCAAAGGGTGGATCAGCAGCGCGTTTGAAGCGCTGGGGAGCGACTCGATAGAGCGTGCTGAACGTGCGGAGAGGGAACGTTGCATCGATATTCTTGCTTCATTTTTGACTTGCGTAACCGGCAGTCAAGATGTCGTTGCAAGGATACCGGAGGAAGAGCTAGCTGGAGTGCTGCAATTCTACGCCACGCTTGTAGATTGCGGCATGCGGGTCCCCGCTCATCACCCCCAATCTCCTGCGTCTTCTCCCGTCGTTGAAACCATTCCAAGCCCGAGGATACATCGTCGTCATCAATCGTCGGTCTCAGTTTCTTCCTTGGCATCGCCCAATATTGCCAGTCACAGCCCCCCATTTATGACAAAGCATCCCGCCGATATTGCAGTCAATCTATATCTCAATCATCTCTCTGCCCAACTCAAAATCATGTCTCCGTCCCACCTCAATGAGATACTTCCACTCCTCTTTCGAGCTACCGCATTCTATGCTACTCCATTGCCCAGGATAACAGTCATGTCAACCTCATCCTCAACTTCAAGGACTGCCACAAACGAAGAGCGCATTACTGAGTGTCTCAGCGCACTCTACTCTGGGCCATACTCTTCAACATGTTTCCTGGCCTTAAAGCGATCCTTGTCGCCTGTGATGGCCAATTCCGATGACGTTCATTCTTCCATCCAACGCTCCCTGGGTGCTTTTCGTACCCTACGCATCCAAATTCGGAAAAGTCTGTCGACCAGGCTCGCTCGAGCGTACATATCCAGAGACGTTGCAACTAGCTACACCGTTTCTGGTGCCCCTGCTCAAATGGAAGTGGTAGAGAGGGAGCTCATCGAACGTGCATGGGCAAAAGATGATTTGGGTGGATGGGACGCAGGACGATTGGGCGCCGTGTTATCGCAGGGAGTAGAAGCCTGGGTTAAGTTCGAGTTGCCTCTGGGATTGAAAGGCGAAGATCCCAGCGATGAGGCCTTGGATGCATTCCGCTCCGGTCGCGAGAAAATACTGGATGAGGCTGCAGGGACGTTGAAAGATGTGTTCCAGGAGTTGGACGATAGATATGAGGAAGACGCCGCTTTAGATGAGGAAGAGGCTTCTGCTGTCGGCGCGACGCTGTCCAAGCTAGCGTTATATGTGACTCATCTTAGGTGGGCTGTTATTCTTGCCTGTCGTCCCAAATTGATAATTTTGTGCTGAATAAGAAATCCAAATGGCTCAATGTTCGTCCTACCACTGTCGCAGCCAAGTGATGCCCCAAGCCCATTTATCCGCACGTTGGCTTCGCTTTTGGCCCGCGACCATGCTACAACTCTCTGCCCGCCTTTATCTACCATTTTACTCTCCATCGCCTCGAACCTCACGGACGAAGACACCGCCAAGCTCCCCGTTCTCATGACCCAAGAACACGACCTATCTCCAACATCTCCCGACTGGCTAAGCAACTGGGATAGCCTTCTAGGGGAGTCCACCCTCCTAATCGGGCGTCCGGCGACGAGGGAAGCTGTGCTCACGGCTTTGCAATTGGTACACGATCCCGTTAAGGACATGCCACGCTATAGGCGCCCTCTTGCGGATATGGTGCTGGGTTTTGCCAGGAGGGAGCATGCACGAGAAGAGGATAGCGCTGTTTCGGCCGTTCAAGGGGATACAGACGATGTTGTTTGGATTATTCTGGGCGATGAGGTTGTTGCTCGCCGAGTCGAGCAAGAGGAGGGCGATAGCGCTTCAATAACAGAATACCTAGAGTTTATTGAGCAAGTGGCTCATTCTCGTGCGTACGATGAACCGGTGGACGAAGATGAAGACGATACCGCTTCCGTCGCCCCATCATCTGCTGATATACAGGTCCCACCCCATCTATCTAGGATACAGTCTGACCAGATGCTAGGCAAAGTAGAGAAAGAACCCTCGAACCTGCCTTCGGTAATGTCGCTATTGACCTCGATAACGACAGGGGGGAATGCGGCACTGTCTCAGTCTCGTTCGGAGTCTTTGCAACCCCAATCCGCCGCGGTTGACTCGCCCGCTCCTAACAGCGACCAGCTTCTACAAGCAAAATGTAGACCCAAATACAAATGCAGCTCCTTGGGCGCCACCTCTGCATTAATTTCTGTATTTCACCAACTAGCCCTCACCCCTTTATGTCGCTCCGAACACAACCTTCAACTGGCGCTCTCAGTATTCGACAAATTGCTGGCTATCCTCAAGCACGAGTCGCAAGCATCGGCCAGGTCGAGGCTGGCTGTTCTGCAGTTCGTCATGCGACTGCGCGCCGATAGAGACCACCATCTGTATTACGTGGAGTCCGAGTACGATCGCGACGGGTTGATTGCGATGTTGGCCAACCTGGTAGGGCGCGCCGAACAACACCCCGGCGAGCTACTTTCGCCGACGCCTGGAACTGGGTCAGAGCGGCTGGGAGAAGATTTGGGTAGTGACCCTCGAAAGGCCCGTCCGCGTGTGCCTGCCCAAGAGCGGTACGGCAGACGTCTTTCTCGCGGGAGGGGCGCCGTGGGGCTGTCGAACAATTCCGCTACTAGTCGAAGTGGGTCGAGGATCCCCGCTCCGAGTGCCATCTCCCCTTCACGCCACCGAACGCATACGCGTTACCCTATATGGTCACTCCCTGAAGAGCTACCTTTCGACGTCTGTGAGATGGACTCACCCAGCGAGACGTTGATCTCGTATGATCCCGAAGGGCCGGACAAGCGATCGGTCCTCCCTGTTTCCTCTTATCTGCGACTCGTGGAGGAGATTCTTGAAAAAGAAACCGACTGGGAGATCCTGTCTTACCTCTTATGCCACCTCCCCGCCCAGCTGTCCAACAAACACCTCTTCTGCGGTCCTAAGTCGCGGGACGCTATCACGGGGATACTAAAGACCATCTGCACCGGCATTCTGAACGGCGGGCTGGCTTCCACTGTTGAGGCGTGGCCGTCTGGGCTGAAGCCGCGCGACGCGCAGGGACTCGCATACCACACGCTCTCCGTTTTGGTGAGTTACCGGCGGTGCTTCGACATGCAGCTGCGGCACCTCCTCGTCGAGGTGTTCCAAGCCGGGCTGAACGGGCACCCGTCGACGATCAAGTGCTGCCTCCACGCCCTCACCCTGTCGGCGTTCGAGCTGCAGCCGTCGATGACCAAGTGCCTATCTCGCATCCTCGAAAAGCTGTCTCAGATCATGTCGAACCCCGAGATGGCGGTCCATATCCTCGGGTTCCTGTCCGTCGTCGGCTCGCTAAATGCGCTGCATGCCAATTTCACTGAAGCGGACTTCAAGATGGTGTTCGGCGTCGCACTGCAGTATCTACAACACCACAACCAAAACAAGACCTCGCCGACGATTTCGTGGGCGCTGTCCCAGCACGTTCGCATACTGTCGTTTTACATTGTCTATGTGTGGTTCCTTGCTATCAAGGTTCCTGCCCGGCCGCGCCATGTCAAGTTTATTACACGGCAGCTTCTCCTTGCGAACGAGGGCAACCAGGAGGTCGATGAGCTTACAGAGGTTTGCTTCGACTGGCTGGCGCGTTACACATACGCGAGTGCCGATCCACGACCATCCAATTCACTGCTCAACGACATTGTCATGAACACAAACAGCACGCTCGCAAAAAATAATGATTGCAGCGAGAAGACTTGGCTGATAGGCAACTCTGTTCTGACTCTTCGCAGCCTCGAACGCGCCGGATGGGTGGAGGTCTTATCACGACGCCCTTCGGGGTTCACAAAAATCCTTTGTCGGATAGAGAATGTGCCGCTGACATGCGCGGGGGAGGTGGACCCAGATCTGGTTTCGGTTACTGCGAGCTTGCTCATGGACCGCGACATCTCCAGACCGAGCGGCCCTCCCTGCGGAGAAGACGCTGGTGATGTACCACAGGTAAGCCGGGTGAACATCGATGCTACTTGAGAAACCCTTGGTGATCACGACGCAGAGCGATTTATCGGCTATTCTACCAGCGGACGGCTCGGAGACAGCAAATGGTGGTGAGTCACCTGGAGACCCGCCGCCTCCACCAGATCCGGTTACCGGCTATGTGTGGAGTGGATCTGCGCCTTCGCAACGAAGAAAAGACGTCGTTGTAGACCCGGCCTTCCTCGTTCTGCAGCTATCTGCATACCCCGACCAGCGCAGTGCGCCTGACGTCCGCAGGCTCGTCTCTGCGCCGTCTCTCCAGAAGTTCCTTCAAGGGTTGGACAGGATTCCGGTGATAGACACGCACAAGGTCGGGATACTGTACGTGGCACCCGGGCAGACCGACGAGGCAGAGATTCTGCGCAACACACATGGCTCGCCAGCGTACACCCGGTTTCTCGAGGGGCTGGGGCGGCTCATCAATCTGCGCGGGCAGGTCGACGTGTACGCGGGGGGCTTGAATCCGGATGAGGACGGCGAATACGCATATGCCTGGTGGGATGATATTGGGCAGATACTGTACCACACTGCGACGATGATGCCGACAACCCCACACGATCCGCTGGCGACGGAGAAGAAACGCCACATCGGCAACGACTATGTGCGTATTGTGTGGAACGATTCCGGGCGGCCGTACGGGTTCGCCACGCTGACGACGCAGTTCCAGTTCGTCAACATCGTCATCGAGCCGCACTCGGTGGGTGCGATCGCAGCGTTCTCGAACAACGTGCATGAGATTGAGTACTTCAAGGTGACAATGCAGCTGGCCCCGGACATGGCCGAGTTCGCGCCGATAGGGCAGTTCAAGCTGATCTCAGCAGAGAACCTCCCGTATTTGGTGAGGCAGGTTAGTCTGTTGGCCGACTGGTTTGCTTCCGTGTTCGAGAAAACGCAGAATGACACGGTGCACGTGGAGATGAAGACGAACTGGCACGCACGCCTCGATGCAATCCGGCGGCTGCGCAATCAGCTCCCAGAGGAGGAGTTGGACGTGGATGGCGCGGCTCGCATTGGCGTTATGGGCCAGGAGCGCTACAGGGACTTTACACATACCTTTTAAAGAGGCACGAAAATTATGTAGCCATTATGATGTACTCTAATGCAATTGATTGTACTACAACAATATTAACGTCTTTCAACCAATACGCGATCGGCTGTACCGGCGCTTCGTGTTGATCTGCAGTGCTGCATCTTGCAGAGACGGTGCCGCGAATGAATGGTCTGATTGATGCAGCGTAAGAAACGTCCACGAATCAAGTCAACTTCCTACTTTACCGCGGAGTGCAGCAGGCCGTAGTCAGTGACGACACACTAGAGTGGGAACCACCTTCCTATACTGCTTGCAAAATGGTGATCAATCCAAAGGAAGGGGAATGGGAGGAGTTGAGCACGGCCGAGGGTCTTGACGGCCCTTCATGCTGTCTTTCAGTTTTGGGGCCTGGATTCGGAGTGCTGGGGGCTCAGAGTCGGCAATGAACAATTCACGGAGCTCGGCTTTCCTCTTGTCATCTAGACCATCAAAATAGGGTTGATGTTTCTCGAGCCGTACAGCGAGTGATGTTATAGAGGCATTGTTCGGGGCGGTTGGCGCCGGTCCCGTCCACACCACCTCCTTGAGGGCGGTCAAAAAGAGTGTCCACAGCTCGAGGGACTGGGCAGCGGCAGGAGGCCTGTCCTTGCTGCCGTCGTTGTAAATGCCTGAAGTTGCAGCGGACTTGCTGGTCCTTATACGGGAGAACTTGTTATGAGTGTCCAGAGCCACCCAGCAGAGGCTTAAAGCAAGCTGGTAGCATGTATCAAAGCTAGAAGGGACGTAGCTGGAATAAGCAAGCGCGTCCGCTGGAAAGTTGGCTTTCATGCCTCGACACTCTTCAGGGCTTGCCTTCACCCAATCTGCGATGACCCTGTGACGCTTCGAGCCCGCTACAAAACCACCAAGGCACATGAAGGGAAGACACCAGATAAACGCTTCCAGTTCGTGATGATAATAACGGATGATATCTCCACTCCAGTAACCCTCTTTCAGGAGTTCGAGGGCCATGAACGGAACAGTACCCATGCGATCGCAGCCAGGAACACGGTCCTCCCACTGTAAAATCGACAGATCAAAGTCCGTCAACACCCCGCGCTGGGTTTCGGGGTGACACATGATGTTATGGAGACTCGGATCCCCATGTTCGACACCGTGCTTCCAAAGGAACGCGTGGCCTATAAAACGGAAATCGTTAGTCAGTATTCTTGATGCGATAAGGTCGACATACACGTTACGGCGTCGAGCCAAGCGCGAATGAAAGAGGGAGCATCCAATGAGCTGATCTTCTCCAACCTCTTCATAGCCAAGATTCGCATAATCCGATAACCGTTGCCGGGTTGCCTAATCAAGCTTCGAATGCGCCCAGTATCCGTGCCATGGACGTCGGCGTAGTAGAACAATTCGGGGAGATGGCCGGTCATTGATGTGTCGCACTTTTGGGCGATATTCCATATGCCTCTCATGGTTTTGCCTTCGTGGGTGCGACGCGCTTCTGGATGCGAGATCTTGACTATGAGGGACTCCATCAGGCGAGCGCCATCTTTCAACTTCGGTTCGCACGGAAGGACTCTGGTGGCACGTCCACCCAAACATCGAGGCCGTGGCGACAAATAGTCCTCGTCTGAACACTTGATTTCGAGCCCCTGGAAGTTATGGGGGTTGTATGTGTCTCTGAGGAGTGGATCATCGAGCGACACGTTGAACGATGTCGTGTTCGGAGGGCAATTGAAAGTCGTGTTTCGACCCCAATCCTCAGGCGTAAACCGTTGGAACAGAGCCATGAGAACGAGCGCACGCGGAAAGTCGGCGATGAAGCTAATGCCGTTGGACCGCACAATGCCTTCGCGGTCAAAGTACCAGATGAAGAGACAGTCGTCTACAAGACTATGGGAAACTAGCAAGAAGACGTGAACGTGCTGTACTCACCGATGTGAAGTAGATTGATCGTGTACTGGATACCCGGGTTCTGAGATAGCATCTCCGGCGCATAGGCGGCACACTGCACTCGGCCGTCGAAATTCTTCGCTGTCCCATCCTTATCGAAGCCAAGACACAACTTCTTACCGCTAGTCAGGTTATTCGTTGCTTCGAGTTTGCGCTTTTTTGAAGATCTAGAGCCGGTGCCCGGGGGTACTGCGCTCACGCTGGACGAAGAACCACCGACGGGAGACGGTTGCACCACGTCTATCTTGTTGCCCTGTAGTCTGACATGCACACGCCTAGATGTCGTAGTGAATCCTTCTTTGATGGCGGCGCAAGCCTGCTCACTGGGACTTCCGATGGCCTCGAACTCTTCGAAACCGCAGAATGTGTCGAACTCGGGTTCGGCGCCCTTGTCAAGGGCTTTGGGCAAGTCAGAGCCGAGTGCTTTCACTACAAGTTCCCCAGCCTTTCCGACATCAGGCTTTCTTTGGACATAGTAGGCCTCCATGTGGGTTTTGCAGACGCGCCGGTACTGAAGGGCCGGGGCAGTAGGCGAGCGAAGGGGGAGACTTGTTGTTTCGAGCAATGACAAGGCCTTGTTGCACAAGGTCACGTAAGGTTCATATCGAGCTGTTTCTACGCCAGAGAAAGACGTCAAGCTAGACGAATAATGATGTTGAGGTTCGCCACCGTAGTAGCGAGAGCGACCAACTCACTACTGGGAGAGCAGCTTTCGTATACTGTTATCGTTTGCCAGAGGCAATACCGCCTTTAGACACTCCTCAAGGTAATTTTGCAACGCGTCGTCCCTTTTCTTCTGCAGGTGGCGAAGCGCAGATTTCTGGTCCTCATCAAGGTAATCGTTGCGTTCTAATTTCTCGATCTCGTCTTGGACACCTTTGAGTGAGAACTTGTCGCGCAAACAGCGAAAGATGAAGGCGCGCAAGAAGTCGTCAAAATCGCATACTTGGGCAACACTTGTTTCCTCAAGCAAGATGGTGGTGAGGTCTTGCATTCAACCTGCGACACGGGACATGGCTGGACATGGTTGCTACTCAATCGATCATGTGATGCACGCCAAACCATGCCTCGCGGTCGACTCGGACTTGGACACTTTGATGCCAGACATTATTGTCCCCACACAACCATGCATTCCCCTTCCCCAATTTCCTCACATAGCCGAAGAACGCACTCCTCTTCTTGATGCCATCTACAAGGCTCTTCGTGGCAATGGCGCCGATCCGGTTGACCAGGTCCATCGAACGCGCTTCGCAGTACACCACGGCAACAGCAGCGCATTCGTTGGCGAAGAGTTGGAGGTCGTGTGGGACAGCAGAAAAGTTATTCTAAGCAACGGTGGCGTCATTCGCAAGCAGTGGGACTTTTACGCAGTTGAGAAGGAGAACATACAGTGTGTAAGCATTGGGTGGCTCGATCGCAGCGGGGATGTTACGAAACACGACGAACGCGATCAAGAAATCGTTGAAAGGGATGACAAGCGACCTACATTTGGCCCATTCGCTAGACATTCGGCCAAGGCCGAGCAACCTAAACACGTCCAACATGCCGCCACCAAGGACCTTCGCATACGCGCAATCTACGTCTTTCTGCGCTTCACAGCACATATTATCCCCATCTCAACCGCGACCTGGAACGCTGAGGCCCACAAACACCTTCCACCCAACGTCTGGGACTCGCTCTCGGATTCGTACTCGTTCGCGCTGCCCTTTGTGGCACGTGCCGCATGGCCTCTATATCCGCACGGGGTGTTGGTGCAGCGCGTACTGGAGGACAGTGAGATCGAGGATGCCAAGAAATCGGGGGAAGAGGTGCTGCCCACGCTCTTCACAGTGACCAGGGCTTTTACGGAGCTAGGTAGCGTAGGGGTCACGCAGGGCATCGTGGACTCATCCACGGACCTCAAGTTAGTTGATGAGGAAGAGGTGAGACGAGGGCCTCTTAAAGCAGTACCTCCAACGGAGAAGATTGTATGGGTATCGTGTACTTCACAGAACAGGTATGTCGCTTTGTTTCACTCGCCAATTATGATGATTAATCGCGCTCCTCAGCAATACGACACCTTTGGAATTCATTATCAGTTTGGATGAAAACAAGAAAGTCTTAACAGTGTGGAGATATGCATATGTGCCTCGGCCCGAGAGGTATATACAAGTACGCTACAATCGCCGCGCTGTGTCTGACAGTGACTAGCACCGACAACAGCAAACCCCCACCACCAGTGAGCACCAATGCAAATACGACTAAGAGAAAGCGGCATTCTGTGCTGGGGCATGCTCGCATCCCTTCCAGCGGCGTCCCCAGCGACATGGTAGAACGGACGGATCCACTGGGCGACGATGCTGCTAATCCAGGGCACGACTCTGGAATTAACCCAGCTGTTATGGCCAACCAGCTGTCGCAGGTACCGGCGGCAGGCAAGCCGAAGGCAGACCACATTGCGTTAGGCGCGATACCGAAGATGAAGCCGGCGTTGACCGGAGCGATGACGATGGAGGGATTGATGCACGGGATGGGCGTAGAGGCCCCATCTCCACAGACGGGGAAGGAAGGAAAAAAGAAGTGGTTAGAGCAGCAGGCCGAATGGGCGGCGAAAAGGGAGAGGACTAAGGCTGCTACGACGGCGAAGACGGGGCGAATAGAGTCTGGGTCGAAGTATGATTTGAGCGTCACGATGGACCGAATGGCACTTGGTGGACGCGGAGGGGACATGGTGGACGACGGTGCTGGAGACGATGGAGACACCGAATGGTCAGGTGAGGGAGAAGAAGAAGTGGGGAAACTGAGGACGAACTATTGGCTGCAGAAAGTACAGTCGCATGAGATCGGGGAGGACGAGTGAGTGTCTGTGTAATTTGCTTGTAGAGGAGTTACTGATCTGCTTTGGGCCCAGTGCTAAACAATGGAGGGATATCAGCGTGGCGGTTTATGACAAACGAACCTTCGGAGCTGGGAATCGTAGCTCCGAGCGCTGTAGGCTGGCGATTTGCCTGCCCGCGCAGAACGTCGTCCTAGTTCATCAACTGACGCTGATTCCGGAACAAGACGTTAGCCATGCTATTCCTACCGACGAAAAGAACGCGTCAGAAACAACGAAGTACCGTCGCTGGATCGTCAATCCTGAGGTAACAAAGATCACTGGCGTGTCCGTTGCAGCGATCAGAGCTACACGGGAGTCAATTATGGACTTACTAGTGGTTGATATCGGGGGCAAGCTTGTGCTCTATTCCCACTCGGATACTCCGGTATTCTTCATGATGTTGCGACATCGAGATGGTAATGGGCGAGACTACCTCACCGGCGCGAAGAAGATCAAGGATGTTGCCCATTCGACTGCTCTCTTGGACATCGCTGACGTTACCTGTAAAAGCGGCATAGGGGAGGTTAGGGCCTGTTTCGATTTTGTCCCTAAGGACGAGTTGACAGCAAGCTGCTTGAGAGTGCTGTCGATGGTGCTTCCGGATCCAACCGTCGCCGATTTACATCGCCAATTTTTCTCCAAGTGGTTGATGTCTGGATGGATGCACCCCACTTTGGATGGCCCCCCTGTTGTGGCAAGGCTTGGAGCCGACGAGTTTGGGAGTTTGGCTAGTTCGCTGTATGAAGTTCTTAGGGTGACGGGGGTGGAAACCGGGACGATATATGCAGAGGCTGGTGGCGAAACCAACAACTGGGATCGTATGTCGTTATCGCCATCTTACGGGCGGTTCGCGGAGGATCCTGTCATGAAGTATCTCAAGAAACCTCAACAGCTAGAGGATTCAGCAAAGAGGGCTGGCGCGCAAAACCCGAGACTCAAGGACGATGCCCCAATGAACGCGTGTGCGTTTGTGACTCCCGCCCTGTACGGTCTACATCTTCTTGCCATGGATATGCGTTTGTCAGTGAAATCGTACAGCGATGTGTTAAGGCTATGCCCCGTGATATGCGCTCTGGCGTCGATCGTGAGGCCGGAGTGGGTCGACTTTTGGGCAACGCTGTGCCCGACGGTCGTGCAGATGGGGGAACGAGATGTCAACGTTGATGGTGATGGTAAGGATTAATTTCATAGAACAAAAACAACAACTAACCCAAAAGTGTCGCATTCAGATGAGAAGTACTTTGATAATCGAATTCCTGCTTGGCCCCCTGATGGGAGTGCTATCTTATTCGGTAAACTCACCGATTCATCATGGGTCGCCCCCATCCACGATGTCGAATCTGTCGCACGCGAGATACTGGGCGGTACCCCTTCGTATGCGTACGGAGCCATCAGTCCGCTGGTACATCTCCCTCACCTGTATCAAGTGTATCGGAACTTGGGAGACAAGTCGAAACCCACGGCGCAAAAGCGATCGGCCGACGCTATCAGCTACTTAGTAGATCGCGGAATTATCAAAGACGACGGGGAGGGGGATGGAGGGTGGTTCCGATGGTTACCGATGGGGATCATGGCCCCCATACAGGAAGCTGCCAGGATGTGCCAAGTGGCGCCTCCTACCAACTGGTCCGCTGCTGCGTATTCGTTTATCGGTCGGAACGATTTGGCGGCTAGGGCAGTTAACGCACCCGATCCATTAGTCAACGACGGGTACAGCTCTGTGAAAGACTTCGTGGTATGTCCGGCTCAGTTCTGTGTTTCGTGGTCTAACCTATATCCTTCAGAATCCTTCAAAGCCGAGGAAGACAATTACTGAGTTCGCGCTCCATGCCAGGTCCATGGTTGGTGGCGAGATCGACGCCATCTCTGGCGTTGAACTGGGTCTCGAGGATTTTACAAGCATTCGCTTCGGACAAGATCGCAGGTTGGACGAAGTTGCACGCATCCTTTGTTCCTCAGTTATTCCAAATGTGCGATACTTGGAACGTCCCGAGCTTAAGTAAGTTGACTTGTTGCTGCGTGGTGTCGCCTTGATAACATCCTTCTTTCAGCGAACACGATCAAACAAGGGAACAGCAAAATGTTGTACTTCGTGTAGCCGAGAGAACATTAGCGCTCCCGTATGGGCGCGCGATGTTTACTTTTGGCTCCGTCTCAAGGGTTACTCGAGAAGCATACTCGATCCCTAAGCTAGAGTACGCCATTCGACTCCAACCCCTGAACATAACGGTAGCTCCTGAACCCAACAAGATATCCTCGGATTCCACGAATTGGGGCGAATTCCATAACGGGGTGGCGGCGGCTTTGAGGATCTCGTCGTCTTCCCGAAGAATTGAAAGTTCGTGGATCGCGTTCAATAAACCCTCTGACCTGAGTCCTGAGCACGCCGGGTTCCTTCTTGGGCTGGGGCTAACTGGTCATCTGAAGGGGATGCTCACTTGGCACACATTTTCGTATCTTACTCCAAAGCACGACCTTACTTCAATCGGAGTGTTACTCGGCCTCGCAGCTGCCAACGTCGGGACCGGAAACCATCATGTCATGAAGTTACTTGCCGTCCACACCCCGGCCTTACTTCCCCTTCCGAGCGTGGATCTAAACGTTTCTTTAATGACACAAGCAGCAGGTCTCGCGGGCGTTGGGTTGCTATGTATGGGCACAAAGAATCGAAGAATGGCAGAGGTTTGTTTGGGTCAAATCAGTCGAAGAGATCTAGTACAACCCGACCTGAACAACGAACATCGGGAAGCGTACACACACGCATCAGCTCTTGCATTCGGTATGATTATGTTGGGTAAAGGATCCAATGTGCCAGCGGACGCCGCCATCCTCAACCGCCTGGGCGTCCTCGTTCATGGAGAACATACCGGTATGGGGCGCAGCGAGGCTTTCGATATTAACCTCACATCCCCTGCGGCAACTATCGCTCTCGGTCTAATGTACCTCCGAACTAACCGTCACGATGTGGCTGAGATGCTGAATATTCCCGATACCGTGCTTGAGCTGAATCGCATTCAGCCAAGTTTTGTGTTTTTGCGTACACTTTCAAGGGCGTTGATTATGTGGGACCACATAACCCCTACCAGTCAGTGGTTTTCAGCCCAACTTCCCCAGCCGATTGCGGCTGCTATCGAGTTACGCTTCCAGGGGAAACCTATTGATGACGCCCTGGAATTGGCGTATTACAATCTCTCTGCGGCCTGCTGTTTCGCCCTCGGTCTCAAATACGCTGGCACCGCCAGGCAAGAAGCATACCTCAAAATTATCAGCCACTTCGACCTATTTACCCAACTTGTGCGTCTGAACGGTGAGTGCCCTCCATTTAGTACCACGTCCACCTTTGTCTCAGTGCCCTTTTGCTAGGTAACGCATTTGATCAAAAGATCAAGCGATCCGCGATCAGGGATGGGCTGAACATGATCTGCATATCATTGAGCATGGTCATGGCAGGTACTGGGGAGATCACTTGTCTACGGCGGCTCCGTTATGCATATGGCATTCACCAACAAGCGCCAAAGTACGGTGTCCACATTGCGACACATATGTCCCTGGGTCTTCTCTTCTTGGGTGGCGGGAGGTTCACCTTAGGAACATCGGACGCCGCCATCGCGTGTATGATTGCCGCTTTCTTCCCTCGGACTCATCAAATGTCTAACGACAACAAGAGTTACCTACAAGCTCTGCGCCACCTGTGGGTACTTGCGGTTGAGCCGAGATGCCTTGTGGCCCGTGACATTGATACATCCGAGGTCGTCTATCTCCCCGTCAAAATCATAATGAAGGATGGCCAGGAAGAGTCTACGACCCAATTAATCTCCCCCACCCTGATACCGGACTTGGACCACCTCTCCGCGATTCGAGTAGACACTCCCAGGTACTGGCCCTTTTATCTCGACGTCGAAAAAATTCCGAAACACAGGGAAAGTCTTTTGAATTGCCAGACGCTCTACGTCAAACGACGGACTGCCTTCCTTAGCTACACGGAGGACCCTAGAGGCAGCAGGAGCCTGTTTGTTCGGTCTGGGTCATCTTCTGCGGGAGATGCCTTCCTGCTGGACTTCCCGCAACTGACCCAAGTGAAACGACACCCTGCCAACGACCTCTCGGAATTCATCACTTCTTTCTCGAATGACGTTCGATTCCTTGCCTTCGCGGACCATTTTTCGAGATCTCTCATTGATGTGCAAGCTGAAGGGGCGGACGATCTGACGGAGCGAGAAAGGCTATTCCAAATGTACTGCCATGCCAGTCTACTCGACTGTATCCTGCAAGATAAGCCCTCTGTCCTGCAGGTCTACTTAACTCTTTGGTCGTTCCGAAACATGAAGCCTACTTCCAAGTTCTTCCATTTGAGGCTCGCGGATTTACGGTTCTGCGCCGACTTTTACGACAAGCTGTACACAAGACGCTTCGCCGGGGGCCTCAGCCCGTCAGGGAAGGCAAATTATCCTCTACTCCAAAAGCTCAAGCCACCCTTGATCAGGGATAGCACAGTTGGTGGTGTAATGTTGGCCTTGGATAATTCGCTGAAGCGTGTGCGGGAGATGGACGGTTTCAAGTCTGCACTGCGAAGTTATGCAAATGGGCTCCGCTTTGATGGTAGCATGACGCTAGAATCGATATCGCCTGTTGGACCAGGGGAAGAGCCGACCAAAGTCGCCCAATACTTATCGTGGTACTTGTTGAGGCATTGTGTTCCGGCTTCCGCCGTTCTGTTCGTATTGAAGGACCTGGCACAGAGTGCGCATGCTCTGTGTATGGACAAGGCCCAGAATGATCCAGCCTCTCTGTGGTCTACGCATGGCGCCTCTACGAATACTCCTGGTCCATTCATGGCAGGAGCAGTGATAGGCGCAAGCCTGGCCCCTCAAGCAGCGGACACCGTTACCTCAAATGATAGTGGTGGAGAGCGGATGGCGGTAGACGATGACCAGGAGGTAGAAGGTACTAGGCCGACAGAACTCGACATACCCACCAGCGGACTAGACGAGGGGGCTTTAGACTTGGCGATCAAGACGGTGTTGCATTCGACTGGGACGAAGATGGCCATAGCCTACGGATCTGGTTGGTCGGCAGAAAGCTTGGAAGACGTAGTAGTCGCGTGGCGGGCCGTTTGAAGCATCGCGCGTATGTCAACTCTTATAACAATTCATAACAAAGGACTTGTAGTATATACCTCACGCATTTCTGGGTGTATCAAAAGTCGGTGCATTCCGAATTCCCTAACCGCATCAGTGACAGCTCAGCGCTCAGACTCTAGAACCACCTCCAAGTACGTTCAAGGATCAAAATATCCGGCCAACACTTGTTATGTTCCCCAGCTAGGTTATTGTCTGGCGCTAGAACGCTGTTTTTCTCCAGATATCGGTTCAAGAGTCCTCTTTTGCTCAGAAAATACGAACTAAGTGGTCCATTCTCTTTGTCGTTTCGCCTGTATAAAGGGATAAGTGGTTTGCCGACGATAACCAGCAAACTGTTGCGGCCGATACAGAGTGCAGTGTCACCCCGAACAGCTTCCCAATACCGTCCGTGTTGCCTCGCCTCGCTGTGGAGATCATGACTTGCTGATCTATCTGAACAGACATCAATATGCGTGCTGCATTCGTCGTCCTCGCACTGTCTGTCTTCGCAGTTGCACGTCCCTTTGGCGGCGATATTACCAAAGTCGCACTCCGGTCGATGCACGAGGCTGAAATTCAGTCAAGCCCAGAGATTCTGGGTAATATCGTGGGCGCACTCAAGGACGCAGCGAAGACCCAAGGCAAGGCCTTGCTGTCCGACCTGGCTGGTAAAGCCTGCGACCATGTTCAAGGCAAATTGGCCACTAGAGAAGTCGACATTAGTGACATAGAAAGCACTGTCGATGCGGTTGCGGACAAGATGTACGAGGAATGGGTTGCCGTACATGATGCGACTACGCTCGAGGATAGCGGCATGTTCCTCAAGAACTTGGCCACTGCTCTCGGCGGCGCCGTAAAAAATACAATCAAGGGCGCTGCTTCCGACTTGGTGGGCCAGGGATGCGAGCAGGTCCAAGCGAAGCTTAGTGCTTAAGCGTAAGCCTAGCCTAAGCCTAGCAGTAGCACTCGATGTCTTGCAAGTACCAGCCGTGGGCGTTGAGTAAACCCTTATAGCACACCTGTGGATTATGGCACAGCCTTGAAGAATTTGTTGACTGTGACGCCGACGCGGTGCATCCCTTGGCTCCTACAGCTGACTCTGGGATAGAATTACCACTAACTGTATCCGAGTCGAGGAACTGCAGGTCTCCACTAAATTTTAGTTGCCTTTGGAGTTGAGATGGCTTGTCAGTCATATGTTTTGCCGTTATCTGCCAGCTTGAACCCAAGGCTTGAACCAGTAGTCGATTCGTACACGACCAATTTAGCACGGACTCCTGTGTTGCCCCTGAGCGCTAAGCATTTGTCGCCCAAGCGCCCGTTCCGCGACGCCGACAGTGACTTGAAGTGACTTGAAGTCGAACGACGATGAGCACAGTCACGCTAAAGCCCGTTGCTGGCTTCTGTGTCAAAACAACTGTTGCGACCACTGAAACCAAAGTCTTTGTCAACATCGCCTACGACAAGAGCATTCCCCCGCCCACCACCACCTCTGCCGACTACACAGAATGGACTATCCCTGTTCTCGTCTCCGAGCCCCGTAAAGATGTCGATAAAGGTTCGGGAAATCCACAACTCATGGTGATCTCGGCCGTGCTAATTTACAGAATAAGTAAAGCTGGATCTTCTTGTCTAGTCTTCGACTGCATTTACAATCCCAGTATAAAGTCCAACGTCACCCAGCTTGACCCCGACTTTCGTCTCTTCATCATCGAGCTCTCTTTTCAACGCATTGAATCGCAGTCGGGAAACACTGTTTTACTCACGCGCACCCACATCAAATCACCCAACATCAAATCCAAAGGAAAGCTCGAGGAACGGACAGTAACTCTACCAGATCCCAAACCGAAGCCGAAACCAACACCCAAACCTATCATTGAGACTATAGGTGATACTAACGCAGAAAAGTCGACCTTGAACTCGAAGTCCAAGTCGATCCTCAAGAGTCCCACTAGTGGGGATCCGAGCTCAGTCATTGTGCGTCGCACCTGCTATCCTGTTGATTGTATGCTTATATCCACTAGAACCGACCATCATGGTCGTGGGCGAAAGAGCCCATCATTGGGAACGAGTACTCAATTGCTTTGACTATCCTCGTTCCATCCCTTGTAAGCCATGTCGTTCGTAACTCGCAATATCAGTGCATAATTGAATAATTGATATCTATCACCGCAGACACATTCCCTGCACGCAACCGCATCCCTCGACATTGAACCTCGCCGCATCATATTCTCCGTCCCTTCAATTTACTTCCTCGACCTCGATCTAGCTCTCGATGACGCTGAATTCGTTGCCCTCAAGCGTCTTCGCGCCTTCGACGTCGAGAACGCACGGGCAGAATGGAGTGTGCGTAAACATACTTTGACTGTCTACTGTTAACGGCTATATGGCTTGAGGCGTGTACGCACTGTTGCTCTATCTCTCATAGCAAAGCAGTTTTATGGATAGATTTCAATCAATGGCAGCCGTTCTTCAGATGTCGTATTTTGGTACGCCGGAGCAGAGTCTCTTGTGCCTGCAATCCGCACCGACCTCCCGATTGAATCAGGAGCGCCTCGAGCGTGTGCTGGGACCTTTTCAGATATATTGTCAGGTTGTCTACGATGTGTATCACGATATCTCAGTGGTGTGTGCGGGGATATAATCAGTGCGCTAAAAGCGGAATACAGCTCGTCTCCGTCTTCGTCTCAGGCCGAAGTTACAAAGAAAGGTGACTAAATGCCTGGACATAAGGTATTTCGCATGACGAAACGTCTCCACTCTCAGAGAGTTCGCCCCTTGCTGGATCTGCTCACACAACTGCTGACATTAGCTAGATCTTGAGTGCCTACGATTGCGGCGGGCGTGGGACTTTCAAGATACACCGGCATTGATCATCTAATCACGCCGTCCTATATAAACCCCTGCCTCCTCTTTCACCCGCAATCTCCACTTTCACCACTACCATCCCAGCCCACCCATCCTTTGTAACTATGGTGAGTCTACCAATATCTATGCACCATATTATACCTCAACCCGTACTCAGGTCAACGTCGGCATCAACGGGTAGGCATTTCGTCGCGTATTCAAGTCAATCTAACTCGAAATACATCCGGACGGGCACACAGGTTTGGTGAGTCCTGGTTCTCTCTTCTTCTAGAAGCCTGCACGCTCAACGCTATGTACTCTTGATCAGGTCGTATCGGCCGTATCGTCTTCCGTAACGCGCTCGAAGTCGGAGGCGTCGATGTCGTTGCGATCAATGAGTGAATGAATTTGACACCATGCCGCTCAGATGACTATCTCACACCGCTTGTCATGCAGCCCGTTCATTGATCTCGATTACATGGTTCGTTTATTTTCAAGGCCCACCGATCTCGGAAGCGCTGACGTGAATCTGATCTGACGCTTTCGCTTACTTGCGATTGTCTTTCTTTCGATCGGTCCATGCTTAGGTCTACATGTTCAAGTACGACTCCGTCCACGGACGCTTCAAGGGCTCCATCGAGGCCAAGGATGGAAAGCTGATCGTTGAGGGGAAGCCGATCCACATCTTCGCTGAGAAGGACCCGGCCAACATCCCTTGGGGATCCGTCGGTGCTGACTACGTCGTTGAATCAACTGGGGTCTTCACCACCATAGACAAGGCTTCAGCTCACCTAAAGGGCGGAGCCAAGAAGGTCGTCATCTCTGCCCCCTCCGCTGACGCGCCAATGTTCGTATGCGGTGTCAACCTTGAAACGTACGACCCAAAGTACAAAGTGGTAAGTAGGACTATCATTAGCGCGCACATCCCACTGAGGGATTTGTAATTATCTGTTGTAGATTTCAAATGCGTCTTGCACCACCAATTGCCTCGCTCCTCTCGCCAAGGTCATCCACGACAAATTCGGGATCGTCGAGGGCTTGATGAGCACCATCCACGCCACCACTGCTACCCAAAAGACCGTTGATGGTCCATCGCATAAGGACTGGCGTGGAGGTCGTAGCGTGAACAATAATATTATTCCGTCCTCCACCGGAGCCGCCAAGGCTGTCGGCAAGGTTATCCCTTCTTTGAACGGAAAGCTCACGTACGTGTCCAACGTGGATTTTCGTACGCCATCAGCATTAATCAGTTTAATGTTAGTGGCTTGTCCTTCCGTGTTCCCACTCTGGACGTCTCTGTCGTCGATCTCGTCGTCCGCCTCGAGAAGCCCGCTGATTACAAAGAGATTGTCGCCGCCATTAAGGAAGCCTCCGAGACGACACACAAAGGCATCCTCGGCTTCACCAGTGACTCCGTCGTCTCCACCGACTTCGTCGGCAGCACCGATTCTTCCATCTTTGACTCTACCGCGGGGATCCAGCTGAACCCCAACTTCGTGAAGTTGATCGCCTGGTACGACAACGAATACGGATACTCCCGCCGTGTCGTCGACCTGCTGAAGTACGTCGCGGAGAAGGACGGTGCGCAGTAGATGTTGTCTATGCCGTTGTTTGATGAAGTGAACCTAGATATGTTTTCAGGTTCGGTTGAAAGGAAGTCTGCGTTGTAGGCTGCGCTAGCGAGATATAAAATGTATGTAGGTATCAGTTAGAATAGATATGGACGGCTGTTGTATTCAGCGCAAATCGGTACTGTATTATGAATCGTAAGTGATGACCATCGACGCTTCTTGGAGGGTCTGAGAGTCGTCGTTGTCCACCGTGCAAAGTGCTCCCAGTCTCTCAAAAAATATTTAAGCCGTCTCCTCAGCGCGATCCTTGATGGCTCTGACTGACTATCGGCTAGGTTACACCTTGAGCATGCTAGGTTCAGATGGCATAGCACACAGATTCTGAGGGTTCGGCCCGAATTGCCGAGGTCACTAAATCCTGCACAAGACACATATTCAGTACGACGAGAAGACCTACCCACGAAGGCTGTGCCCTCTTCTTGATACGCACTCATATGAACTACATACATATTTACTTTTAAATTCGCGCAAGTACGTTGGATGTTACATGAGGATGAACAACAAGCTACAACATACGTATGTACATACAACAAGACGTCGAGATGCACTGATGCACGTCAAATGTTACAGGCTTAATGATAAGGATGGCGTGGTTGGCGGATGGGCGGAGAGCGTGACACCAAAGAGAGCAAGAGAAAACAGAGCTTTAGGGTGTGTGATCGATAATCGCGAAAATATGATTGGGTGATATAACGACGAACCTAAATCAACTGGAACCCTTGGGCGCTTCCTTGACAGAGATGGCCTGGTAGACGAGGTGGCGTTAGCGGTGATTCGGTTACAGTGGCAGAAACACACCTGTTCTTCGCCCATGGCGCTGACGATGGTGACGAGGAGATCCTTGCCTTCGTCAAAATCGGCCTGAATCTGCTTTCCAAGATCGCCTTCAGGGACCTTGACATCGTCTTTAGAGGCGCCGTCAGCGGTCATGAGGTTGAGGAAGCCATCGTCAATATTGACCTGTGAAAGATTGTCTGCAACATGATCGGGTGATGAGCAAAGATGACATACGAGTTGGTATTCGTTGCGGTGGACATTGGGGACATCCATGTTATGGGTAGAAGGACAGATATCTTCCTGTTGATACGGTTAGATTTTTGTGACACGCTTACGATGGATGATCGGACTGACCAACTTCTTCCCAGTGAAGATCTAGAGGTAGAATGTTTTTGAACACGATCGGAATGGATCGAACGGATAAAGAACGTACATCAATGGCGACGAGATGGACCTTGGCGTGACCGTGCTTTCCGGTCTTGGAGGTGGACATGTCGACGATCTTGCAAGGACGTCCTGGGGATCGCGTGAGATATAGAGGAGATGATCGAGGGCGCGATCAACAGCGTACCCTTGATAACGACGTGTCCGTTTTTGCGGAGGGCAGAACATTGCATGGGGAAGGTCAAGGACGCTCCCGCCGAAGCCTGTGAAGCGCGATTTAGTTGATAACAGTCATCGGTGAGGGACAAGTAAAGTTGCCTGCTGGAAATCATGTTGGTGCTGTTCATCGTCGGACATCGTGAAGGAAAGAGATTCAAGGAAAGTCTAAAGCGGTGGTGGTGGGAGGTCTAGAAATTTTTCAGCACGATGGTTAAGAGGATCAACGGTGCTCTATTTCAATCTCCGACTGATCACAGTTGCATCTCCGCTGACTTCTGGCGCTTGATTACGCGTGCGCGTCTCATCTTGCTCCCTCTCACTGCGACAATGCATCCGTTCACCGGAACTTCGGTTTGCCCCAAATGTCTGAAAGCCGTATATGCTGCAGAGCAGGTCAGTGTAAAAAACTTGTCCGTAGCGACTCCGATTGAGGCCTCGCACAGGTAATGGGTCCAGGACGAATGGTGGGTACTCGTGCCTCCGGACATCCTACTGAATCCAAAGTGGATATTGTAGCTGTATCATAAAGTGCGTTCTACGGTGCTCCAGCAGCTCATAAGATGCTGACGGGGGTCACACGGGAGTAGCCATGTCTGGCCTGTACAATGTGTAACAAGCGGTTAGATTCCCTCACCCTACTGGAACACAACCACAAAGTAAGTCTCAGCCGTACTTTATCGACCGAATTCAGCGGCCTTATCTATCTTTCACTCGCAGCCATACTGGTGCGTCTACCACTGCATCTCCTTGCTGGCGGTGCTGATGCGCTTTCTGTCAGTAAACTTTGCCATGTAAAGCATTTCGGAACGAAGGATCTTCGTCAGGCGAACCTACCTTACATGCCCGCGGAATCGTCCCACCCGCCACCTCTGCCCCCATCACCGATGAAGAACCTACATGCTCAACCCTTAATTGGCACAAGCCCAGCAAACTCGTCCGACTCTCCCGCCAATACAATAGCTCAAGTAGATAAATCACCCCCATCGGAAACAGTGCCTCTTGAGCAGGAGCAAGCAGAAGAAGACGACGAGGAACGAGACGTTGTTTCACCTGTTTTACCGCCGCGTTCCACCGCCAGTCTATCCAGAACACCCGTTACTGCTAGTGGCACCGTCGACACGATGACCCAGGCACCCATACGCACTATGACCACTGGTGGCTTCCCTGCTCCACACCGTTTCAAGCATCGTTTTTCCTCGAGCTTGGACTCCTCCGCCAACAATCGTTTCAATTCAACTACCATGGGCCGGTCACACACCGCAACGGGGGTTCCAGCGAGCGATGATGCTAGCCAGAGCGCGCGCCCGTTGGTCCAGACTGCTACAGGTGGAGTCGCGTATCCGTTAGTCCCAACGGCTACTGGAACGAGATACGGCATAGCTCTCGGGGGCAGCGTAGGCGTCAATACGACTGGGTCGCCGAACAAGAGGTGGAGTATGGGAACCAATCCAACTTGTCCGAAATGCGGTAAAACTGTGTATTTCGCTGAGCAGGTGGGTTGCTCATTCCCTGCAGCATATCTTATCCTCTCCATCCATTCTCCGTATCCCTTGCCTTACTCTGTGTCTAGGTTAAAGCGATAGGCAAAACATACCATAAAGGTTGTTTGCGATGCACGCAATGCAACACGTCTTTAGATTCGACTCGTCTCACAGAGAACGACGGAGAGCCATTTTGTAGGCAGTGTTATGGCAAGGTGAGTTCCACTTTGTAACCTCTCATTCCCAGTGCTGTGCATCTAGTTGCCTGTCTGAGTCATTCCCTTCCTTCGTTACTTACGTTGATCCGTCTTTGCTAGATCCATGGCCCACGGGGAGGCGGATACGCACTCCTCGGCAAAGCAGGCGGTTGACTTGATTGACGGACACTCTAGACGCTTTACTGTTCACTTCTCCTTAATTCACTTCCAATCGCTGGAATTCATACTCACCTTGTTTTTTCTGCCATGGAATGACGTTACTCTAGTACTCCTTGTTGTATTTGTGCGGACTCCGAGCATATTGTAGCGCCTCGAGCTTGTAATTTAGAATGTGGGATGTGTATCACATGATCAGCAATCAAGAACCAGTGCTTTCCGTCATATCTTCGCCAGACACGATCAAGCTGGACCTCTCACCATCTTGCTTCAGGGAACGAGTGTTGCTCAAGTGTGCGATTTTCGACGACTTCCTGCGCGCATTTGTCCTCCGCTGTCTATCCGACGAGTTTTCCTTTGAAAGTCTACAAGGCGACATCAAGAAGCTAGAACGTGGTGACAATTTCGACGAAGACACTAAGTCCAAGCTCGGATGCTTGCAAAAGCAAAGGGATAACGCGTTCCAGGGACATCTTGAGCAGTGTCTCGACGCCGTATTGACCGTGGCAAATGCCGCGACCGCAAGAAAGTTGCTTTCCGAATAGTGAGTCGGTCGTCCTCAACCCGAAGGCGAGACTGAACTTCACCATCTGCTTAGCCTAACGTCTATTTCTGACGGAGAAATAGATCAATACACTCCTTACATCAACTTGTGCGACGAGGTCTTGGCATTGCTCCAACACGTGCATCTTCCACTTCGTTCGACGGTAGCCACAGACCTACGATATCGTCGCGTCGATCTTAGTCACTCCGGGGCCTACTGCGCTCAGCTTGACGCGGGAAAGGCTGGCGAGTTTGTAGTGAAAGAGCGAGTTCCTACCAATGGCGCGGATCCCGAGCTCACCTCGTTTCTTGGGTTCGAAGAGTTCAAGAGCATTGGAAGCCCCAGAGAACATGCTTGTGTTTCTATTCAACAAGCATTCACCGCGACATCAAGGCGCGTTCGCGTAAGACAGCAGGGCAACGATATAGACGAGGTGCAACCGTCTGCCGCGAGTGGTCCATGTCCTGCAGTATCCCCCGCTTGCCCTGGATCTCTGCAACGCAAACTTCAGGCCAGTAGTCTCACGAGCAATAACAAGTTGCGTCTGGACGTCAAAGGTGGGATTGCGAGTCCCAACCCAAAGCACTTCGATGGCCGAGTACAGTTCGACGCCTACACGCTCGAGATGTTATCTCAGAATCCGGGTATTCAGCACATGATCAATCTGCTTCACGTCGGTGAGCTATGTCCACTCCTCCTTGCCCTTTCTGATGGTCTGTTACACGACTACCCCTTCATATGGTACTTTGACCGCGAAGGCATTGTGCGGTCCGACGGCATCAGTTTCATTGCCGACTTCCCCCGCGTACTTGTGCTTATGGCTCTCTTCCAACGCTTTACGCCCGAGGATTGGGGTCGAAACCTGACTTTCGACTGCCCTCCGAACACGACATCGTTCACCGTGTCCTTGGACGATCCTCTGCTAGAAGACACATACAGCCCCCATGAATTCCAAGAGCTCGAAATCGAGTGTTCAGACGAGGAATATCTATCTCCTCGACGTCGATGTTTGAGTGGTCGTGTTACCAGAGTGCTTCCGTGTGCACCGATATCGAAAGATGGCGCACGCTCGATAGAGTCAAGATCTCACATCCAGAAGCGCGTCGCACACACGAGGGGAAAACCATGAGAGGCATACGGAATATCGCTCAGAAGTGTGACGCATCGATGACCGACTATCTCCCTGAACTTTTCTGCTACGCCGACGTCCGTGCACGGACACTGGACGCATTCGAAGCTTGGTCGGCCAGCCTGGTAAAGGCTACCAAATTATGCGAATCGTGGTCATGAAGAGGCTGGAGAAGATCACCTCATTGGATGCTCCTTCTTTCATTTGCGCCTGGCTTGACGCCGTAGCGTGTATGTCGATCTCATCCACAAAATGCAGGATGCTGAATAACAATTTTTGTTTCACAGGCCACGCGTTCCTTTGGAAGCATGGTGTCGAACACGGGGATCCGAGTCTTTATAACATCATGTGTGATCCAGGAACCATCGTGGGGTATTGACGGACTTCGACCTGTCGATTCTGCAGTGGCAAGAACGGGTCCCTGGCTGTGATCGCATGACTATCCCATCCATGGCCCTCGAGCTTCTACAAGAGGAGTATTGGAGTGGAAATATCATTCGCCACTACCGTCACAAACTAGAAGCGTTCATCTGGTGCCTTCCCTTCATGTGCCTCGGTGGGTTTGTAGCAGGTTTTGAGCGTCATAAGGTCATCGCGGATTGGGGGGTGGGAAGCTCTGAAGAATGTCGTGGCAAGAAAAGCACTTTCGCAACAGACGCGCAAAAGTATTCGAGCTACGTCCCTCCTAGCTTCGCCGCATGCTACCAGCTTGCCTCCACCCTCTGCTGGATCGCTCAGGATGCTCATCACAAGTTCGGCCGTTCAAGGATCAACACGTTTGCTTGAGTACCAGGCATTCGTGACGACGGTAGCACAGATAGAGCCCCTGCCGCCGACCAGTCCCTGGAGATGTGGACACTGCTTGAGTGCCCTCAAGGACTCGTAGCAGGACCCACATTTTTCAGGACATGTTCCTCGCTGACTCTGAGGCACCATCACTCAAAGTCAAGGCCCAAAAACTGAAAGACCGCATGAAGGGCCGTCAGGACACTCGCGCGCGTTCAACTCCTATTTCCACCTTGTCGGATTAGCACCTCGGAGGCACTGGTATGGCGGAGGATACGTACTCCGCGGCAAAGCGATTGACTGCATTCGCAAATCATTTCAGACGCTTTCCCCCTTTTCAGAGAAATCGTTCACTTACGTTTTACTTTGGACCTGCACCGAAATCTATACTCATTCTGGTTTTGTTGCCGGGCCACTGTCATCCCTGCTGTCTTCGTCTGGACTAGTCATATTGTGGCACCTCTAACTTGTAATTTAGAAGGCGTAATGTGTCTCTGCCTTCTTGAGTCGCGTGGCTCTCGTAATTCCCTTCGCGCTTGCGTCCTTTCATCGCTTTGTATACGTTTGCTCTTTCTCTCTCCCTCCTATGAATGCTTGCTCGTTGTACGTGTTTCGGAGGTTTTGCCACTCTTGTGCTGATTGGCGTCCGAATTCGGGGATTTAAATGTGTTCCCTGTTGTATAAACCGCGCCTCGCACTTGACTGGAATACACTGTCTGCTCCTCCAGCCTCAACCACGACAAACCTCCGAGCCAGTTGTCACGCGCCCCCCCCCCCCACTCACTAAGAAGTGTCGCCATTCCCATTCCCTGCGCGTGGCATGCGACACAAGCTTTTGTACTTCGCCGATGGGAGCTATGTTCTATCCGCCGCCGGGGACGAGGACGACATTGAAGAAGCCAGCGACACAGACGAGGCCCCAGCCAAGCTTCTAGTTTGCATCGGTTAACGTTGGCAGTTTGCTGTTTCAAATCGAACTTCGGACGGCCTCTGGTAGACCCGGAAGAAGGCAGAAGAGCGAGGATATTGTGGTGTATTTCCGAGTCCACCAGTCGTTGCTCTCGAGAGAGTGTGTGCTGTGTTCGCAGACATGCTCACAGCGGGGACTCGGAGCGCCTGCTCCGTGTACAACGGGCCGCTGATTGTGGTACAAGACACGGAAGAACACCTGAGAGGAGATCTACAAGCGATATATGAGCCCTCGTGAGTTCTATAGTTAGCGCTCAAGCACTCACTACCTGCACTTGTTACGTCCCGATGCTCGTTAACTTCTGGCTTTGCGACGAGTTCGGTTTACCTGCCGCGTTACTCCTCCCCCACGCCGAAATGACTCGAGGGCCCATTACTACCCGCCGTCCAGTACCGGACAGACGCGCTCAAGGCTCGTCTCATCTCCACCTGACAACAGATTGGTCCGCAAAAGATTCTGACGGATGGACGGAAAGAAAGCATCCCGATTCAGGCATGGCTATGGACTACTCGCGAGGATATACCTGCAGGGCGGCAGCTTAATTTTGCCTGCAAGAAGTGCTCGTTGGCAGAATTCAGAGGGAGAGTCTTACTCGATTGGACGACAGAGTGTTCGGACACGACTTCACTAGTCATCAAGTGCTTGCAAAAGGTTGCGAAGAACTGGAGGGCCATCTCGAACAGGAAGATGATCGAGGCCTTCTACGAGAGATATTTTGAGATGAGGAGGAAGACAGCGATAAGGGTGGTGTTGGATCCAAAGACGGAGACGAAGATGCAGCCTCCGGAATGTAAATTGGATTTGCGGCGGTAAGGATTTCAGCCTTGTTTCAGCCCGAGCTCGTCCAAGGCTCGAAGTTCATGCTACATCATAATGCTTGGGGACTGATTTTTACGTGCAGCTTGTCGATTATCTTCTATTCTTCATTCCTACATGTAATGTGGTCCCTTGTGGGAATGCTTACCGAACTTGACGCTTGCCATGACGCTCAAGAAGCCCATCATGGGCCATCATGTCCATTCCTCCGTCGACGAACGATAGAGAACACGAAAAAAGTATGAACGCGCCACCCTCGAAGAAGCGTCGGTACTCCCCTTCGCCGGCACGGCCGAATCAGCATTCAGTCCTTATCCGCCACATGCGGGACAAGACTTTGTACTTTGCTGATGGGAGCTTCGTTCTTTCTGCCTTGGGGGATAAGGACGACATTGACCAAGCCAATGATACTGATGAAGGCGTTGGTAAGCTTTGGTAAAGTTCTGTCTGGGTTAAAGGTCTCATCTGAACGCGCACTCATTCTCAGGAGACAAGCATGGCGATATCATTGTATACTTTCGTGTTCATCAATCGTTGCTCTCCAGAACATCTACCGTATTTGCAGACATGTTCACGGTGGGGAGCGCCTCCTCCACGGATGACTTGTACGACGGGGTGCCCCTGATTGCAGTGCAAGATAAAGCCGAGTATTTGAGGGGTTTTTTGAAAGCCATATACGAACCTTCGTGCGTACACCCAGGTTCCCGCCGCATATACAATAGTATCTCAATGTTCTTCGGATCCCAGTTTTGCAACGAGCTCGATCTTCCTCCCGCTCTACTCTTCTGCAACCGCGCGACTGTTTATGGGTCCCCTGCGACTCGCTACAATGTATCAAGCAGATGGGCTGAAGGCGCGCCTTATCTCCCATCTCCAAACGGACTGGCCCGGCAAAGATTACGACAGATGGACTCGGAGACGGGCCGAGTTCCCCGACGCCACTCCCCCAGATCCTCAAGAGTTACTCAATCTAGTCCGCACGACCAATCTTGCCGATGAGCTCAGAAGCCCCCTCGCCGTGGCTTACTATGCTATGCTAGGCTATCCCGCGAACGCGTGGCTCCCCCGAATGCTAGAAGTTACGGACCTGATAATACTCGCAATAGGGCGTTGCAAGATCAACGCGTGGCTCTGCGCATGGACGAAAGGGGACACCGGCAAGGCAGAAATACCGGCAGGACCAAAGCTTGAGCTCACATGCAATAAGTGTACGCCGGAGAGGTTCAGAGAGAAATTATTGCTCGATTGGATGTCAGAGTCTTCGGAGACCAACTCACAAGTCATCGAGTATTTGCAGAGAATCGCGAATTCGCTGAGCAAGGGAAATGGGGGGTTTTGTTACTCTAGATGTCGATCCGAGGTGCAGCAGTGGCTCAGGAAGATGGCTGAGGCCTTTTACGATCACTTGGAGGAAATATTCCAGGAGCCAAGGACATAGATCAAAGTTGGGATTGGAGGCAAAGTAGGGCAAAGTCCACGTCAACTAAAAAGATAGTGTCAAAGCAGAAGAGGGAGGCCCTGGTGATTTCTTCACACTACATATCCGATGCAGTTGTCACGTCAACCAAGTTAACTCGACTGTACACAGTTTCCACGCCTTGCATCTAGCTTTGATATTGCTCAGTCTAGCATGATTGGGGCGTGGCATATGATGACCGTAAGTCTGCGGAGATTGTCCAGAGGAAGTAGGCACATAGGCGGGTATACATGTCCATGTCAACACCCCCAATCACCACTTCATGTCGTCATCTGTAGTCAGTAGTGAGACTGTTGAGGGAAGGTGCCAACTCACGGCAACATCGCTGTCCTCCTCTTCGCCATCGCTGTCGAGAGGTTTCCACGGCGGGATCGACGGGACCCGGCTAGGGCAGCCAACCAACCAGATCAGCAAGAGGTTCATCCAGCGAGGTGAAAAACACACTCACCCCTCTGGCGCTGGGTCGTACTCGACCGCACTCCTCAGCTGATCGAACACATCCCACACCATTGTGCGGTACAGCGGCGTGAACTGGCAGCCCTCCTTGCCAACGCCGCAGACGCCAATGCGCTGCCAGCCGATGCGGGTATGCCGGGGAGTGGCGCGAAGGCATGCAGAATGGGGGAGAGGCTGCCGACTTCTGGCGTTATCATCACATGTGTCACAGAACGTCAGCGGGTGGATACAGCACGCACTCCTGTTGGAGAGAAACATGAAGTAATCCGGGCACTCCACAACCTCAGTGACGAGGTGCTTGCCGTGGAGGCGGTCCCATGGGATGTGGCTGAGATCGCCCTGGAGCGTGCGCGGATGGTCCGTCCTGAGCTTCTGCGCGGCGCACTCCTTCGTGAACTCGTGCGGGAATATGCTACCCTCCTTGAGGAACTCGCCGGTTTTCTTGTCGTGGAGGCCGAAGTCGCCGGGCTGCGTGGATGAGATAGATGTGAAGGAATTAGCACGCCAGAATCGGGGGTGCGCGGAGGCGGTGGGCAGATGCGTACCTCGATGCTGCTGGCTGGCTCCCAGTTGGCGTACCGACTGGAGGTGATGAAGATCTTGTCAATGTATAGGCGCGAGACGGGCGGGTCAGTCCAGCGCTCGAAGAATGCAGCGGCCATTATGGTGGCGTATTGTGCAGGTTGTGCTCGATTCGTGGCGTGCAGACGCTGAACATTGCGTCGTGCGACATGTGTTTGGCCGTCATTCGTTGAGGCGCGTGTGCTCTGCTGTCTGAGCCGTGACTTGAACCTGAGCACTAGCAGTGGTAACTGACGATTCGGTTGTCAGGCTTGACAGTCGGGTATGGGGAGGAAGACGAGGGCGAAGGCGATACCCAGGCAAGTCAGAGAGCGATGCAGCCCGCGCACCTGCGCATAAAGTATCGGGTCGATATGTGGGTGTGTACCTGTGAAGTGCGCAGATGGCACGGCACATGATGGGGGTGATAGAATGTCGACTAAAGATAGGGCACCCTCGTGGCGAGCCGTTAGCAGTACAGTGAAGGGGGGTTCGTGGTGGAAGGGTCGGATATAGGACGTCGGGCGGCGGGCGGCGGACGGCGGCGAGTCAGCAGACCAAGAATATTAGCGGGTTATGAGTGTCACTCTATGGGAAAGAAAGTTCAAAGAAACGAACGAACGAACGAACGAACGAACGAACGAACGAACGAACGAACCAATGAATGAGTGAGTAAAAAGGGACACATCTAGGGGCAGATGTACGTGTGGGAGTAGTTGTTCGGTGTATTGTAGGTACTAGGACCTAGGACCTTGGTGTGGCGATCCTGGAAGTGCGATCTTGGAAGTAGTTCCGAGTGCGTGAGTGGGAGTGGTGCGTGGTGAGTGGAGTGGTGACTGCGGAGCGTCGCGGGGAAGGGATGTCTCACGCCACATGCCACATTACCATGAGTTACTTCCCGGAACCATCCACCCAACCACCCGATCAACCGATCAACCTAATCAACCCAATCAACCGATCCACACACCTTCCAACCTTCCAACCCGAGCAACCACCCGATCAACCGATAAGGCGTACGTGCTATCAGCGGGGTGGTTTGATGCGACTCGCGGGGTGCCGCGTCAGCGATGAGAAAGCCTCGAAGAAAAAGAGGGGGAGGGGGAGGAGAGGGGGAGGAGAGGGGAAGGTGAAGGTGAGAAGGTGAGAAGGTGACAAGAATAGGGGAAGGTAAGAAAGTAGTGAGAAAAAGATGAGGATGAATATGTGGAGAATCGTGGCGGGTTGATGGGTTGGTTTGGGTGCTTGGGACTTGAGCTTGAACGTTTGAACACTTAGGTTGGGATATTTGGGCGAGGGCGAGGGCGAGGGGACTATGGAACCCTGGAATTCTGGTACTCTGGAATTCTGGAGTTCTGGAATTTTGGAATTTTGGAACTACGGAAGAGGAATCGGCGACACATAATCTTCGGTGTGTGAGACAGTGACTCTCATTGCGCGAAAAGTACGTCAAAGTTGGGCGAGGGGTACACCGGAGGAAAGGGAGGAGGAAAGAGAGGATGGGGAGGAGCACGAGATGAGGGAGGACGAAGAAAGTGATGGTGTGTGTGCGCGATGGTGTGGCGAACGCGTACATCCTAGTCTCGTATAAGTATACCGTATACAGTATACAGTATATAATGTGCTCCGCTGTATAATTGCGATATAATACATGGATTAATTTGGGTTGATTTGGGTGAATGTGGGTTGGATTGGATTATGTGGAATTGTGTACACCAGCTCCTGGATCTGGATACTCCGTGTTCCACACTACATATTCCACACTCCATCCACCATCCACCATGCTCCGTATTCGTAGCCGATTCACGTCCTGAGGCCTGAGTTCCGGGTCCTGAGCGCCGGGTCGGCGGGTCCTCGGGTTCGAAATGTGCATGTGAGTACTTGAGTCCCCGTCACCCGTGGATCTCGGTCCCCGCGCAATTCGAATGCTGATATGGGTCAGCGGTTTACAAACACTTTATGGCCTCCGACCTCCAACCTCCAACCTCCAACGCTGACATTCGCCCTTTCGACCCTCGGTACGCGCGTGTGCGTGCGCCTCTCCTCTCTCCTTTCATCACTTTTCACCCTTTTCACTTTTCACTTCTCTCACTTTTTCACTTCTCTCCTTTCACTTCTCACTTCTCACTTCTCTCACTTTTTCACTTCCCCACCTCTCCTCCTCCCCTTCCCATTGTTCACCCTTTTCAGTTCTCCCTTCTCGCTTCTCGCTGTGTAATATGTATTGACAGGCAAAGATCGTGAGCGCATGTCTGCGGGGGTATACCACCAGGAGGAGCGCTGTCGTGCGGTGGGATACCGGTACCTTGTTGGGAGTGCGTCGTCGAGGGTGCGTCACTGCGAGGGGGGGTGTTTGATTGAGGGGGAGGGGAAGGGGGAGTTTGATCATTGATGGTTAATGGGGAGGGGGTGGATGGCTTACGCCTTCCACCGTACACCCCCAGATGATACCCTCTACCCTCGAGAGAGTGGATAGGCAAGTAGGCGGTGTAGTCGGTGTAGTCGGTGCACGGTACTACCAACATTGCATATCGGACGTTGGATGTTGAATGTTGAATGTTGGATGTCGTGTTGTTGCATGTTGACGGGACGTATACCCACACGTTACGGATGAATCGTAATCACAATCATAATTATAATAATAATAACATATCATAAACCGACCCGAATTCGAGCCCAAATTCGAATACCACGCTCCGTGTATGGATAACATATACGGATATATATACGCATAACGCGAAGGATAATATATACGGATGATATGATGGTGGGTACGATGGCGGAAAGGAACTGGGTAGGGATGGAGAAGAGGTGGGGATGGGAATGTGGTATGCCATTGCCCGACCCATCTCCCGCAACGCACACCCATCATCCCTACCCACTCACATGTCCCCCACGTCCCCGCTCGCAAAGTACCCCATCCTCCCCATCCTCCCATCCTCCCCATCCTCCCCATTCCCCGCATGCTTATGCTTCTGCTTACGCGCATCCTACGATGCCACGATCCTACGATCCAACCATAGTACGATCCTACTATAGTACGATCCTACCATAGTATGCACGACGCGCAACGTGCGAGGAGGGTATAGATGGTCGCTACAGACGACGACGTACGAGGAGGGCGAATGGATAGTCGATCTCGAGCGTCCTCCTCCTCCTCCCCTCCGCCTCCGCTTCCTCCGCCTCCGCTTCCTCCGCCTCCTCCGTCTACGTCTCCTCCGTCGACCCACCTAACCCACCCAACCCATAATCCGTTCAACCACATCCACACAATCCACACAATCCACAGAACAAACAAACAGAGTAAGCGTTCGGCGTATGTCGGAGGGGGTCGAAGAACTGCAGAGTCGAAGAGTCGAATGAGGAGTCGAGGGGAGGGGGTGTAAGGGTGTAAGGGTGTAAGGAGTATGAGAACGATGTAAGGGTGCAGGAAGGGTGTAAGGGGGGGATGAGAACGCGCCGTCCCCTCCCCTCCCCGTCCCCTCTCCTCTCTTCTCTTGTGTCCTCCCCTTTTCGTATCCGCCCTCATATCCCTATATTATTCTCATGTAACACATATGATATCCTCTATATGAGATATTGAGCGTCGAGCGCGTCGTATATGTTCTCGGCAATATCTGTGATGTCTGTGATATCGGTCCGTAATGGCATGGTCGTATGTATGATATGAGGGCAATATACGAGCAATATACGAATGACAACGAGATATACTGATCATGATTTTGATTTTGATCATGTCGACGGCAGAGTCAACCCCCGTCGCAATCCCCACCAACACCCCCACCAAAATACCCGTCAAATCCCCGTCGAAATACCTGTCAGAATCCCCTCTATGCTCTACGTTCTACGCTCTCCGGGCTTTGCTACGGCTCTGGTTCTACGGCTGTCCGGCGCTACGGCCGTTCGCCACCCCACACCACCCCACATATACCTAGATAACTAGCTAACTCGAGAACTGAGGGCCGCTGAGAACTGGATGACTGAGGGAGCGGGGAACGGTGGAACGGGATGACTGGACGCGCTGTGGAACTGTGGACGCAGAACTGTAGAACTGGAAGGTGAAAGCGACGCAGAGAGCAAACGACGCAAACGACGCAAAAAAACCAACTTTCTATACATACACATCCAACATTTCTCTTTCTCTTTCCCTATTCCTCTATTCCTCAATCTCCCTATTCCTCTATTCCTCAAATTTTCTCTTTTTCTAATTCTATTTTCCTATTTTTCTGCGTCTGTGTGCGAAACGTCTAAACCACCAAACGTCCGACATCCGACATCGCCACTACCTACACCAAACATCCGCGCCACGAAAACGCGAAAACACAAGACGAAAACGCAAGTCAAATCGCCACACCGAGAACACGAGAACGCTGATTCCTGAACGGACGGTCAAGGGGGACGGACAGCGTAAATGTAAATCTAAAAATGTAAAAATCTAAAATGTAAAAATTAAAAATTAAAATTGGGATTCATAAATTCATAAAAGGGTTCATAAAAGGGGAGTATACAAGGACACGGGGACGAGTGAAAAAGAGGGAAGAGGGAAAGAGTAGAAGAGTAGAAGAGTGAAGAAGAGTGAAAACGCACAGCCGCACGGAACGCAGTCCAGTCTGAAACGGAAAAACGCAAACCCAAAAACACAAAACGCAACACACACAAAACACACAAAACACAAAACAAAACAGAAACAACGGAAGAACGGGAGGAGAGGGAGCGTCCAACGTCTATCGTTTGCGTTGTGTGATTGTCACGAATCCCCGACCACGTATCACCAATCCCCGACCACGAATCACCCATCCCCAATCGCGAAGAACAAATCGCGAAGAACGACGACTTCAGTTTTTCGTGCGCTGCAAGGAGTGTTAGCGGCGTAATGGTTGGTGGTCAATGAATAATAGTGTTAGTGGTTAGCGGTCGAATAGTGGAATGGTGTACATAGTGGTGTGGTGGTGTAGTGGTGGACCCCGTAGTCTAGAGTCTGGAGTGTGGAGTGTGGAGCGTGGGGTGTGGAGTGTGGACGGTCGACGGTCGAAGTAGGAATGGGCAGGAATACCCAAGGAATAATCATACGTATGCGCGTATCCTCCTGAATACTGAATACTTGAATACTGAATATTGAATCGTGACCTCCTCTGGACCTCGGCGTCGGCGGTGGCGGTGGCGACGTGTCATTAATTCATTATTCAATTCATTCAATACCCAATTCAATGTTCGAATGTTCACTGTTCGAATTTTCGGGTGTTTGGGTGTTTGGGTGTTATGTAGTGGAGAGTGGAGAGTCGCCAGTGCCAGTTCTAGTGTTGACGTTGGGTGTATATCAGCTTACTGCGATTCGGAGCGTACAGGCAAGCAGAGCGTACCCAACGGCAACATTCTCCATGGGCTCAGATATCCATCGCTTTACGCATCGCGCGTGTCCAATCCGTCCAGGCACCCGGCGTCTTTTGTGCCGACCCTAGATACGGTGGATCACCATCGATTGAGGGACTCGAGTGTATAACAAGTCCAACAAGTTCCGGAGGACGAGCTACGAGAGGGACAGAGAGGGACGCCCGGATTCGGGCAAGCGGGTGGGGGTGGCGTTTGTGGGCCGTCGCCTGGCCAACGTCGACGTCGACGGCGGCGTCTGAGATCTGATCGATGATCACGCGCGCGCCTCCGACACATTCACGCGCAACGTTAGCGTACCCCAACGAACATTCATGTGCGTCGGCGATGCGTCATACTCGAGTGTGCTCGCGCAGGTCGATGGCGGGTCTGGTTGGACAGGGTTATGGGAGGGTGCGTAGGGGGGAGGGAGAGTGGGGGGATAGGTGGTCGAAGAAGGCGATGGAGAGAGTGTCGTCGAGTAACCAATGCATTTCGCGCATGTGTGTCTAAGCCCCAGTCCACAACCCGCTCTTCGCGTCGCCTCCCCCATAGCCCATACACCCACCATCGACACCTCGAAGCCCGGATCGCACTCTGCAAGTCCCCAGCCTCCCTCCCGTGCTCAACCTGCTCGAGCTCGTACGTCCCCCTCTCCCTCGCGCTTCCCCCCCATACGCGTCCTCATGAGCACTCCCTTCCCTTCCCTCCCAACTCAAGGCCCCTCCCCCCTCCGCCTAATCCCTCCTCCCTCCTCTAACGAACGATGCACTCAACGCCTCGCTCTCGCATACGAAGACGCCGCTCTAGCGCATAATCCGGCACTCCACGTGCCACACCCGAACACTCCTTCGCTCCAGCGCCTATCCCTGCCCCCTCCCAACTTATCCCAGTCTCTTCTCCGCGTCACAGCTCCTAGCCTCGCATCTCTGCCGTTGAAATAAAGGATCGCGTGCGTCCCGGAGGTTGACAGTTCTGCACTTTCGGCCTGGCTTGGGAGGTCGGACGTCCTAAACACTATTGCGACCCACCTTCATCGACAACCTCCTTACTTTCTCCCCCACTTTCAACACCCCAACACGCGTCCCTCGTCTCCTCACCCCATACCGTCACAACGATATGTCCTCTTCCTCCCTCTCCTTCCCTTATACCACCGCCCCTCCACCCACGCCCAACACCTCACCCGCCCCCTCGAACTCAGCACGTCGCGCCACCTGCGACCTCCGAACCCAAAACCGCGCCCCCCTACAAACCGCGAGTTTTGGGACCTTGGGACCTTGCAAGTCATCTGCGTATCTGCGTGCGTGTACCAAAAAATTGGGTACATTGGGATATAGCAGAAGATTGGGAATGCTATGAGATTGTATGCAGTCGGGATATGTGAGATATTGAGGCGAGGATATTGAGATACGGGAAACTATGAGATCGGGGGAATGAGAGATTGGGTGGCGCGTAGGCCACCATACTCTACCGTATACCCCTCCCCTCCTCCGCTCTCCCTCTCCGCCACCTTACCATCTTAACATCCCAATACCAACCACACCGCACGCACGCCCATCCACTCACACACTCACACACTCATAGCCTCGGCCGTTCCGATTTACGCGACCCGTCACGCGCATACCCTCGTCCCTCTCCCCTTACCCCTTCCCCTTCACCTCCTCCCCTCCCTCCCCTTAACCCCTCCCCTCACCCTTCCTCCCCCTCCCCTTAACCTCCCCCTTCTCGTCAACTCAACCCTCAACAGCCTCAGCGCGGCGAAGGGCCAGTACCCACCGACATCAGCGGAGGCTCTGAAGGCTGCCCCCTGATGCTCGAAGGCTCTCGGTGCACAAAACGACGGACCGCGAGACTAAGACTAAGATAGGGAACGAGAAAGGGACAATAAGGGAAAGGAGAGGAGAGGGAGAAGGAAAGGAGAGGAACGATAAGGAGAGAAGAGGAGAGCGACGAAACTCTCCCCAACCCAATCCCCATCCCCTCCCCCTCCATCCCACTCCCCACACCCAAACTCATCCCATTGTATCGAAGGCGATTCCCATTTCCCATTTCCCATTTCCCATTTCCCATTTCCCATTTCCCATTTCCCATTTCCCATTACCATTTCCGGGAAGATGTGCGTAAGGCAAGATATAAGGAGGGAGGGAGGTGAGGGAGGGGAGCTGAGGGTGCGAGGGTGTCGAGGTGGGGAGAGAAGCGAGTGCGCTCATTTATCGCCCAACTCATACCCACCCATAACCTACGAACCCATAACCTACACCCTATATCCTTACAAACCTATGCACCGCTTACGTTCATCCAATCCACCCCTTACTCAACCCAATTCGATATCCGTTTATCCAATTCACCGTCCGTCCGTTCCTCCGTTCCTCCGTTTATCGTTTATCGTTTATCGTTTATTCGATCTTCCCTTACGTTCGACGTTCGTTTACGCTGGAGTGAACGGGAGTGAAGGGGAGGGAAGGGGAAGGGAGTGCGAGCGGGAGTGGAGGGAAGGGGAGGAGGGGAGGGATCGATGACAAGCGTAATATCTAAGCACCCAACCACCCAACTGTCGCTAATCGACCCTCGCCTCGCCTCGACCCGCTAACCGCTAGCCGCCAACCGCCAACCGCCAATCGCTGACCGGAGTAATGAAACCGGGAGGGAGGTTAATGTTGGGAGGTCAATAAAAGTGGGGGGGAGTCGAGTGGGAGGTTGGAGGAGGTTGTAGGAGGTTGTAGGAGGTTGTAGGAGGTCAAGACGAGGTGATCTCTCCCTCCCCTCCCCTCTTCTCCCTCCCTCCCTCCCTCCCTCCCTCTCCTCTCCTCTCGCTTCCCTCTCACCCCCACCCATCCTCGGCCTCAGATTATCGATTTCGAGCATCGAGCATCGAAATTACGGCGATTTTGTCTTGTTGAGAATATTGACAGTGTGAGGTTATTGAGATTATTGAGATTATTGCTCGTATATGTATTGATGATGGTGATGAAGGCGGTGATTGTATATCGAGTAAGGTTATGGCGTGGTGGTTATTGAGGATATCGAAGGCAGGCACGTCCTCGCGCCACCCCCTCCCACTTCCCCCCCTTTTCTCATCTTCCCCCACTCCCTTACTTCCTTGTCCCGCGCCCCCAATCCCTGACGGAATACTGAAGCACGCGTGGAGTCGTTAGCTGTTCGTTTAGTTGTTAGCTCGTTTATTCGTTTGCTCGTTTGCTCGGTTACCTGAATAATTCATGTATAGTCATGTACGTGTTCGAAGTTTACTCGTTGCTTGTCAATTATTAGTGCTAGGGATGGGTGTGCACCCCCCCCCCCTCCTCCCGCCTCGTTAATAGCGATCCGCCTCCTGCCCAATCCACCGACACTCTCATCGAATGCGCGCACGGAAATGAAAGACGAGACACCACGCACGAAAGACGGTGCGAGAAGTTGGAATCGGAAAAGACGTCGGAGGAAGAGGAGGAGACGAGAAGACGTTGGAGACAGGAAGGAGGGTGGGGTGGGAGGACAAGCAAGCGAAGGAGCTCCCCCTGATGATCATGCATTCCTCGACCCTTTCCTTGGGACCCTTGGAGACAGGGATAGGGATAGGGAGGACGCCACACCCACCTACCTGCATTGACGCTGTCAGACCTTGTCGTTTTCGTTTTTGGGACTGGATTGGATTGGATGGCGCTGGACGGCGTTGGATGATGTTGGATGGCGTTTGGGACGCGGTGCCTGCCCCTTGTCCGCTTTTTCTTCTGCTCTTACTCTGTGAACTGGGGAAGGGGGGGTGAGAGGGGAGGGAGGCGAGAGGGGCGAGGGAGAGAGGGGAGGGGATTGCGCGTTCTAACACAGTGCAAGGCGTACGGGCGTAGGGCGTACATGTACGGTGTTAGCACACGACGACGGATTCGAAGAGACGACTGAACAAGACAAGACAGGACAGCTGGGGACAGGTCACGTCGTGACGGATTGCGCCATCGTCCATCGAGCCACCGTCATCGTCATCGTCAATGCGACAAATCCACCAACTACCAACCAAACCAATCACTACACTGACACTCTGACAACCAACGAATTAATATTTAGAGATCAACGAGCTGGTCAATAAACGGTGTACAGCTGTAACAACCAATAAGCGGCGTAGCAGAAAAAGAGAAAAAGAGGAAAAGAGGGGGAGACACAGCCCCCGCCGCAATGGCAGGTCCATCATCTACTACCACCTCTCATCCATCACCATCTATCATCAGCTATCATCTGCAGGTGCAGGTGCAAGGGGCACTATTAGCCTCCGCTTCCAATCGCGCATTCAATCTTCGACTTTTGCATGTTTTGGGAGGTTTTGGGCCTTGCAGATTTTCGAGCCTGAATATCGCGACACTGTCCTGCACGCCTGCCGCGATGAAACGATGACACTCGATGACATGCTACAACTCCCTCCGGAACTCTATGGAAACTGCCACTGAAGAGGAATATAAACAAGAGTGCGTCCGGTCGGAGCACGGTTCGACGCATACACATACCCCGGACGCGCATCGATTTCGATTTCGATTAGAAGGGCCCCGCTACTCCGCCACTGGTCAGTAGACGACCTCGACGCACGACACTCGGTGCGCTGATACCCTTCCGCCCACCACCGCTCCCTCCACCCGACACCCCATCTCTCCCTCTCCCATACACGCCCTCCCTACTACCTTCTACCCTCTTCCCTGACCCTACCCGTACGCATAATCCCCCCGTGTCAACATGTCCACCTCCGGCATCCAGGGCTTCCGCTGGGGCCTCGCAAGCCTCACCTTCACAGGCTCCCTCCTCTCCGCCATCGGCTCCGGCTGCATCCTCCTCTGCTACCTCGCCCTCCCCCTCAAGCGCCATTTCAGGCACGTCCTCATTCTGAATCTGGCCGTCGCTGGTGAGTACTTGTTTGTTTTTGGGGGTGGTTGGTGGGCTCTTCGTTGGGGATGAGAATGGGGTGGGCGTAGAATATGGTATGCTGATTATGTTTTTTGTGTGTTGTAGATTTCGTGAACTCGGTGAATAACGCGGCGTCGGGGGGACAGATTATCATGCATAGGAGGGATCTTGCGCCCGGCCCAGGGTGTGTGTTGAATGGCATGGTCGGCCAGATCACTGTCCAGGTATGTCGTCAATCGATCTCCTCCCCTCCCCTCCTACTCACCCACCCATCCACTCCCACCAGGCCACCGACTGCGCCATCCTCGCCATCGCCCTCGTCACCGTCTACACCATCACCCGCACCTCCTCCTCGCGCCTCATCCAGGGCGAGTGGGCGTGGCCCCTCATCCTCGCCGCCACCGCCGCCATCTGGGCCCTCCCCCTCCTCACCGGCCTCCTCGCCCTCGGCAACCACTGGTACACCCCCGTCTCCGGCAACTGGTGCTGGCTCACCCCCGACCCCGTGTACCTCCGCTACGCCCTCACCCACGGCTGGCGCTACCTCTTCATCGCCGTCGAGGTCGCCGCGTACACGTACCTCCACGTCTACCTCCGCCGCCACTTCCGCCGCCTCGCCGTCCCGATCGTGTCGAACCCCCCCTCGTCGGCGGCGGCTGAGCAGACGCGCAGCATCCCGCTCACGCCGATCACGTTCAGCGAGTTCAAGCAGGACGTGCATGTGTCGCGGTCGGGCGGGCACGACGAGGGGGATGAGGGGGAGTACGCGGGGAAGCGCGTGACGATTACGATCACGGAGGACGACAGAGCGCCCGCGACGGCGACGCTCTCGAAGGCGTCGATGCCCATGACGCACATCATGGCGCACCAGCGCACGCTCCCCTCCGGCCTCCACTCCACCACCACCGCCCCCGGCGGCGCAGGCGCAGGCGCAGACGCACCGAACTCGCGGCAGCGCGCGATCCAGCGCGTGCTGCTGCTGAACGCGTACCCGCTGCTGTATATCGTGCTGTGGATCCCGGGGCTCGCGCACCGCATCGTCGAGGCGACGGGGCACACGTCGCAGGTCACGCAGATCATGCAGGCGTCGACGCAGTTTGTGGGCCTCGCGAACGCGCTGACGTATGGCTGGAACGAGCGCATTGCGGCGCAGATACGCGAGAAGGTTAGGCGGAGGGGGTGAGGGGTGGGGTGGGTGAGGGGTGGGGTGGGGTGGGGAGGGGGGTGAGGGTGAGGGGTGGTTGTGAGGGTAATTTATTTTGGGATTGAATGCAACTGCGTGTAATTGATTATCTCTATCTCGGTGTATGGTATACATGTTTTAGTGCTAGTTTGGTAGTATTCGTTTTTGGTCTTTTGGGGTGTATGGGTGTATGTATGAGTTACAGTACACTCGAGCCGGTGTATGTAGGGTTGAAACGTTGAGGATGCAGATGGATGATGGGTCGAATACCGAATAATCACACTAAAAGGACGACTGCGAGTGCAGAGAAATCCAGTCATTGATAAATCTGACGGCGACGCATTGTTACTGTTCTCACTTCTCTACTTGCTGTTTGCTGTCGTCGCTCGTGCTCTACTCGTACTGCCAGCTAGGCGACTTGGCCTCTCTCTCATTTACGCAGCAATTACCCAGACGATAAATCAAAAAGACGATGAAAAAGAGGAAGAAGTCGAGCCAAGGATCCTTGCTCTCGAGGGGGAACTCAGTAGGGCCAACAGCAGCATGAGGAATGCCGCCACAATGTAGTAGTACTACTCCCTGGGTGCGTATTTCACCGTCACTATGAGGGGGTACGACTTCCTCATGACCCACCCAAGGACAGACGGCCTCATCACCTCCACCGTCCGATGTTTCAAGATTTCTCTGCCCTTCTTCCTGAAGAACCTCTCTCCGAAGTGGCTCCACTTGATGCTCGTGGTCACCCAGTTCCCCATGTGCCAGCAGTAGTCTTTCACGAGCTTGTCGTGTTTTTCAGGGAATTGCGGGAGCTCGTTGAATTCCTTGACGTATTTGTCGCGGATGCCGGCGTAGATAGTTCCAACGTAGTCCATGGCTTCCTGCACCGACAACCCCTTCTCGCGCATGGCTACGGCGACAAGATTATGCCTGTCCTCACCGCGGCACTGCTCGACGTTCCATGAATACACGTCCTACGCAAGGAAGTCAAAGTCAGGGCGGTGTTAGAGTGGACATAGTTAGCGGCCTACATTCGCCAGGATCGTCATGTCCACCGCGCCCAAAGCAAGACTTGCAACGGCGGGGTGGTCAATGTACTCGTCGGGGATATCATCTTCAAGAAGAAAATAGTCGAAGGAGGGATAAACGCCAATGGTTCCGCGGCGAAGCTCCATATATTCTTCAATCGTTCGTTCGCGGCCCATGAGCAATCTGCAGATCCTAGAGACGACCCCTCTAAGGATAAAGGCAAAGGAGTGGACCCTCGTAATTGGGGGAACCTCGAATTCTCCGATAACGAGATGAACCCTGCAGTTCGAGAACTGGAAAAAGCTGCAACGTGAGCAGTGTGCATTGCGCGATCATCAGCAAGGACATTTCAACCCATCTGTCGCGGAACCACCCGCACCAGTGCAGAACGTAAACGAAGACCTTCTACATGAACTTCAGGCTCTACGAGCTGAGAACACGCGGCTGAAAAATGCACATGAGCCTAAAAAAGCACAAACCCTCAGGCAGATCCTGTATCCAAGGGGTCGCATCCCATCAACAGCACCGCGAATGCGTGGAGGGACCTGCCGCTCCCCTACAGCCCAGCAAACAGCTCCCTCCTGACAGCTACCTAGAGAGAGCCCTAGGACCAGTACCACACAAACGGGCCACAATTCCCGATGAGAGTGAAGACCCTTCTTCCTCTTCGAGCGAGGACAGTTTCAAGCCTTCATCCAGTGAATCGGGCGAATCTTCGGGAAGCTCAGATAGCTACCGATCTCGAAGACGAACCACAAAACGAAGGCAGTACCGAGAGAAGACCAAGAAGCGTAAAGTTGGCTTGATTAAACCGTCGCCCCCGGAACCCTATGATGGCCGTGTGGACAGTCAGGCATTCTTCCGTTTCATGCACGAGGCGAAAACCTACGTCAGTGAGGGCCAGGTGAAGCGAAAGCACCAAGTTGCCAAAGTTGCCCGGTACCTACAAGGGAACGCCTACACGGCGAGCCATGCGTGTTGCGCAGAATCTCTGCCTCGTCGGTCGGTGGGCCCGGGTGCCACCACGTACAGTGTCCCGACCTTGTGCGTGCCTATCACCGGAATCCTGTCCAGCCCTTGGAGGAACTTCTGGAGAGACGGTGCAGAGACGAGCCTGCGGACGTCAGGCGCACTGCGCCGGCCGGGGTATGCAGATAGCTGCAGAACGAGGAAGGCCGGGGCTATAAGGACGTCTTTTCTTCGTTGCGAAGGCGCAGAATCACCAGCGTCTTCTCCGCAGGGAAGGCCGCTCGGTCTGGGGATGTCGCGGTCCATGAGCAAGCTCGCAGTAACCGACACCAGATCTGGGTCCACCTCCCCCACGCATGTCAACGGCACATTCTCTATTCGACAAAGGGTTTTCTTGAACCGTTGTGACAAGCGCTCGCGGCGGGGGGTTGCAAATTCAAGGTCCGACTGGTGTCTTGGCCAAGGGACGCAGCTTGCCACAAACTTGCCAACCGCGTCCATCATGCCACCCACGTCCATCATGCCACTCAACTTCTGGTGCTACTTTCCAGTAGAGCGACCATTTTTCACGGAAATTGATATGGCGGGCTTTAGGACAGTCATGGGGCTGTTGCAGCAGATCCACGAGGAGCTCGTTGCCCGACACTATGATGTCGAACTGGATGACCTCGCGCTCTACAAGGTTCGCTACCACATACTCTGCGATGCCAAACGACTGACTGCCAGACAGACAGATGTGGAGATGCAGCCCAAGGAAGGGCGAAATACTCGTATCCTTCAGTGGCTTCGCACCCAGTCAGAAGCAGACGAGCTTGATGTTACACAGGCTCTCCAAGATGCCTTCGCGGATGGCATATCGCACAAAGTCATCATCGCCAACGCCGAAGGTCTGTTCCTTGAATGTTTTCATACACTTGCCCTCATTCTGCTTCAGTGAAGGAGTTACTCGACCACGCTGACGATGCTGAAGTATGGCCTCGAATACGTATCAGGAAGGGTAAGCGCGAGTCCACCCACTCATCGCTTGCTCGACCCCCATTCTTTTCGCAGACCTTGGCAGGCATGTTAGAAAACTATCAGATAACCCCAGCCCTTCCTCTATTGTCGGCAGTGCTGCTACTTTGAAGAAGTTCCTCGACGCCGATGGTCACCCTGTATGCATCGATCATGTCCCGGCTGCGATGTTCAGCCCGCTGCTCGCGGCCCTGCAGAAGAGACTCTTGGACCTCGAGCATGTTGATGTGACCCCGCAGGACATTACCTACGCGGCTGGCTTCCTCAGTGCGACGATCCAGTTTTATGACGATGATGCCCAGCGTCAGACTGCCATTGAGCCTCACCTCAACAACTTAATGGGGACGGCTGGTATATGGGTCACACAACTCAAGTGGCTAAATGACATTGAGCCCGACGCGATATGGTGGCAAGAATATGGCAAGTTTGCAACTGCGATCTTGGAGCTGAAGAATGTACATGGTGTCGGTGGCGATCCTTTTGTTCAAAGTCTGGCCAACTACAGCAAGATTGTGGCAAACAGCCGAGTGCGTAGCTTCATATGTCCCTGTCCTTTTCACTCCGACATAACATTTCTAGCTTGCGCCATTTCAAGGGTCCTGCAATTTTCCGGCCTTGCTTATAGGTCTCTCAGGGACTCGACTCGAGATTGGCGCGGCCGTCTGTGTTGGGTCGATCTACGCGTCCAGATTTGTCTCCTTTGACATCACTGCTGGCGTTCACTTGTCTGACAACATCGTCCGTGTGGCTCGCACCTTCAAGTGCCTTTCGTTGTGTCTAACGGCGCTGGAAGAGTACTACCTCGGAATCACTGGAGATCGCACGACTACTGCCGCAATCTATCCAAACCCCACCTCAGCCTCTGGCGATGCAATGCCGTCTCTGACGTATCATGGTTTCCTCTTACCTAGCGGCAAGCAATTGTTAGACGCCTTGCAATCCCAAGACTGGACAATTAGGACCACTTCGCTGTATAGGGCTACACTCAAATCTGGCGGCGATAAAACCGAGGAGGTTGTCGTCAAGTTTACAAGTCGATACAATGAAGCAGCCCATCGCCTCTTAGCCAATGAGCAACTGGCTCCGAAGCTTCACTGGTGCGGGCAAATTGTTGGGGACCTGAATATGGTCGTCATGGAATATCTCGAGGATGCTGTCTCCCTCTGGCAAGCCTTCAAAGATCCTAAGAAACGGAAGGGTGATGTTCTTGGTGTTGTTCCTGGTGTGGTCTTGAAGAATGTGAAAAGGGCACTGGAGCTCTTGCATTCGCATAAGCTCGTATTTGGAGATCTGCGGGATGCGAATGTTGTTTGCTCTAAGGGTCGAGGGCTCCTTGTCGATTTTGACTGGGCGGGGAAGGAAGGAGTGGACCGGTATCCGGCTTCGATCAATGTGAGCAAGTCGATTGGGCGAGATCCGGAGGTTCGTGCGTATGTTGTCATGAAAAAGGAACATGACAATTACCAGCTTGGGCTCTTGGAGTGTCTGTTGAAGTAGGCATTGGATGTTTATTGTACATCATTATACCGTTTCACTTTATATTCCCGTATCTGAGTGTGCCATCGTCATGACAGGTTGAGAAACGTGAGTGTTTTTGTGCTGCTTAGTACGTTGCGCTCTGGCCGAGCTCGTTCTCGCTGAGCTCCTTGCTCAAGGGCAGGTCATGCCCGTCATGAATTCGTGGGTCCAACAGGTTCGTTGGTGTTTTTGCGGTTAATCGTGCCGCCGACCTACCGAAGATGCCGCCGCATCGTGGTCTCGACATGGAGAGAATCTTGGAGGTGACATGCTGACGTGTGGGCCACGTCGACTCTGAACGGGTGACGCGTTCTCAACACGCTAGATCGTAGCGAGTTCGTTTGGTATTCCAATGGCGGAATGGTGCTACTGAGTATGCAACGACTTGGCAAAAACGGCGAATCGTAAGTGGGCGAAAACCGCACAATCGCGATCCGGTCTTCCTCATTTTCGCTAGCATCGCTTTGATCAAGGCCTTCACTGTTCTAGAGATATCTTGTGCGCGCGAGCGACATCGAGGAATTGGTAGCCGAAAGCGGAAACTGTTGAGGCCTTCCTGAAAGTACGAGATACCTGCGTCGGTGAGGTTGCACTCCAAGCAATTTCATGCGTACTGGAAAGGGAAAGAACACGGCAATACCAATTGGTGGCGGTTGCTTGAAAATTGAGGACAGCACCTTCACTGCTCACGAAACTCATCGGTATTGCATGTTGCACGACACGTGCAATATATTAAGATGGTATAAACTGGGGCTCAGGTTCTATTTGATGCAACGAACTTTGAATGAATCGGTGATGACTATGCGGCCGTGAACCCAGCCTCCTTTAATTTTTCTATTAGCTGGTCGACGTTCTCTACCTTGGCACCGCCGACGCGCTTGGGGGGCTCGGAGACTTTGATGGTTTGGAGCCGGGGAGTCAAGTCGACGCCCAACTGCTCGGGGGTCAGCTTTTCGATGGGCTTCTTCTTGGCCTTCATGATGTTGGGAAGCGACGCGTATCGAGGTTCTGAGTGAAAGGGTTGTTGAACTAAGCCCTAGTGCGGATAACAGAATGATTCACGTACCGTTCAGACTTGAAGTGAGAAGTTGAAGGCGACGGGATCAATTTCTAGAATGGGTGGGTAGGGGAAAAGCTCACCGAAGGTCCGTCGTGATGATCACAGGCAACCGGCAGCGAATCTCCTCTGAACCACCGTCTATCTCTCGCAGCACCGTAGCCTCCTTCTTCTCCACATCGATATCGATCTTGGACGCGAAGGTGGCCTGCGACCAGCCCAAAAGACCCGCCAACATTTGACCGGTTTGTCCAGCATCATCGTCGATGGCTTGCTTGCCTAGGATAACGATGTCGACGCCACCTTGTTGCTTAGCGATGATCTGGCGCAGGGCCTTGGCTACTCCGAGTGGTTCTGGCGCAGGAGCCGAGTCGGGTGTTTCGATATGAATGGCAGAGTCGGCACCCATGGCAAGGCCAGTACGGAGTGTTTCCGAACATTTGGAGGGACCAATGCTCACAAGCTTGATGGATTCGATGGAAGCCTTGAGCTTTTCGCGCAGACGGACTGCCTCTTCAACGGCTACAACCATAGATGGATGGGGTCAGGCTCAAACTCCGTTGTATGGGATGAAGCTAACCGATTTCATCGAAGGGGTTCTGATAGAATAAAAGTTCTGTGAAGATGTGAAGCGATTAGTCGGAAAGATTGTGCGTACCATAGAGTGCTTCACATTTGTGTCGACACCTGTTTGCTGGGGATTGACGCGAATTTTCACAGCATAATCGACCGCGCTAAGATCTCACAAAAATGGGAACAAGTCAAACAGTGAGAGGCCAGGTGCGCTCACCGTTTCACGGGCACGAGGATGTTGAGAAGGCGCGCTGGTGACGGTCGCATCGCTGTGGTTAATGGCAAGAACCGGGGCCCGGAAGAGAACCAGTGCAAGCTCAGCCTCGTGACCCGACGTGACAATCGGAGCCCTTCCAGCCTGTCAACATGTCACCGCTTGTAATCAGTTGTAATCAGTCTTTCACGCCAATACCACTACGGGTATGGAAAATACAATTGTTTCTACCATTTAACAGACAATGGCAACTATCCAATTCGTGCAGGATGGAGGTTGTCTAATTCAGACAAAGCTCGTTCTTTCTGTGTTTCCGCGGAACAGGTCCACTGCCATTTCCACCCTTCGATCAACTCCGCGATTATTTCTCTCAGCGCTTCGGGGGTGACTGATTTATCTCCAGGAAGAGTACTAGTGTGCGCGAAACGTGGCCCATTCAGATCATAGCAAAGCCCCTGGCGCCTCGAGGCTTCGAGAACGTGGTTTGCGAAGGGCTGCCGGACTTCATTGTAGATGCGAAGCACTTCGGGGATAGAGCCTGCTGTACATCGGGGATCGCTGACAAGGGCGGTGGGACGGCGTGAGTCTCAGATGGTCACTGACCTCGACCGCCTGCGAAGCCCCAGCCCCTTGATGGGGTGTCATTGCATGTGCCTTGCAGTGGATGACTACGTCTGCGATGCGCAAAGGGAGACAAGGAGACGCACCGCATCACCAATGAGGGCTACCCGCGATGAGACGTAGGTCGGTAGCGGCCTTGACGAGTGAATGGCCCATTTAGTTGGGGCATCGATGCACTGGAGGGAATATGGAGTTATGACGGGTTGATGGAGCTGCAAAAGCGAATTGTTGGACTCACACTCAAGAGGACGGTGACCTCGTGTTCCCAAGTTTCGTATTCTTGGAGCAGCTCGTCCTTGTTGACAGCCATTTTCCAAGGGCGGTCATACACCGTACCCGCTGCGTTCTGATTCGAGCAATACGCTACGACGTTGATAAACCGTCCTTGGGCGATTGGGTATGCAACGAGGTGCTGCACAATTATTGGCCGCCGAGAACATCGGAGAAGAGAAGGGCGTACCTTATTCTTGCCCCAATACTACGCAAGACGGAACATGAGCTCTATAACTGGCAGGAGAACCAAGGATATACGGCATACCTGGGTCGGTCTTGTCAAGGTGCGATGGTCGGGTATATGTCCACGCAGCACAGAGCTTTCGACCAAACCACGGTAACCAACCGTCCCAGTGAAGCACGGGTGGATGCATTCTAGATACTGCGTGGGATCCACGCCTTTGGCGCCAGCAGCCTTTGCTTTGTCCTCCATCATAACGCGTCGGGCGGCGGACTTGATGCCATCGCCCGCCACCAGAATATCGCAGGTCGCTGAGGCGCCATTTTCGAACCTCAAGTGAACGCTGTCTTCCCGCTCGGTATAAGAAGAGAGTCGATGCGAGAGGTTGAAGCGACAGGCGGGGCTGATATTTTTGATCAGAATCTTCTGAAGATCGGTGCGATGGAAATTTATTGGGCCTCCTTTGGCGTCGTTCCATGACATCAGCCAAGAGAGAGAGCCGGAGTGTTGGGATGTGGTACGTACCCTTGATAAAGAGTTGGTAGAAGGACACACCGGGTTCTTGATCGCCTTTACGGAACTCGAGAGTGAGTGCTAGAGGGTCTGATCAATGCCCTATCAACAGAGGTGACATGCATTATTCACCTTCAGAATTGCTACGGGGAGACTGCAGCAGATCTTCAAGATCATGTTGGACGCCGAGACGGCCCATTATTTCCCAACCACGTTCCCATATTGCGATGCCTGGGGGGGAGATCACGACAATTGTGAAAGCGCATCGTTGTGGAGTTACACATACCAGCACCGCTCTCAGTAAGCATTGGAGCCGCCTCATAAAGCTGAACTTGAAGGGATCTGCAATCACCAAGAGCGAGGGCGAACATCAGACCGCCTATGCCGCCGCCCCTGGATGATGATCATGAGCGCGCTCTGTTGCACTCGAGTGGGGAGTACGGACACTATTGCCACCGAGAGCCTTGTGTCGATGTTGTCCATATTCAAGAGAGTGAGGTTCAAGGATAAACAACAGCTGGGGGGTCAAAGGACTCTTTGCGTGTTATTCTAGTGCGACGAACGTTTGCGTTTGCGGATTGACTTTCGATAGTTGATTGACTTTGTGACTTCTCCGAAGTATGTACAGCATGCTGGAAGAACCTGAGGAAGGGCCTCGTCGAAGTGCTAGCTAGGCTACGGCCTATGATCAGGAATTGGCGAAGGAGAGAGGAAGAGTGCAGACAGGTCCCTCTGCGTGACTTCCGGAAAAATGCCCATGTACCGAATTAACTCCTCTTGCCAATCTAAAGGTGACGTAGACCGAAAGCTACTGAGGTGAAGCTCCTACAGTTCCCCGCTGGTCCCCTCTCGTTCAGGGTAAGTTGCCGCCGAAACCTGCCATTTAAAAGAGACCTTGCTTGTTTGTGTTTCGTGTTTGGGTATCCAAAGCGGGACACAGATCAAGCAAAACACGCAGGACAAGAAGTGCTGAGGTCTTGTCGACGTCTATGCCTTGATCAGCAGGGCATTGTGCGACGACCAACAATGCGGAACACAATCTGGCGCAGACCGAGACATGGCCAACATTCTGGCCATTGGTTATTCTGGTCTCGCGCCGTCAGACCGTACTAGAGACTAATTAGCTAGCGATCAGAACGGTCAGTTGATCAGCAGACATAGACCATGTTGGCCGTAAGTTTACCTGGTTCACCATGTCTGGTGGAGTACAACATCCAGATACAAGTCTGGTAAGTAAGTTACGGGTGAGGAAGACATGGTAGGCGCCGGCATGACTTGCCTTATTAAGCCCACCAGACAACGACCTTTTCGCTGATGGCCAGCACAATGCAAGCGTGTTCTCGATTCCTTTTAGTTTTCTTCGAACTCCAGGTGCACGATGTCGGGAATTCTAGAGAATTTTTGGTTTGACCCATGAATGACCTGCGTGCGTGGGCTTATTCTCTGGCAATGCAGCCTGGGCGAAGCCTTGTTCAGTTTCTTCCTGGTTCCTATCTCGGCTTCTGTGAATCAGCAAGCTCCTCGCGGACTCAAAGGACTCACGCGCACCGTGAGCGTCATTGCACGTCAGTCGATGGGATATCCTTGCCGATACTTAATACCTGATAGAGTTTGATATGGGTGAGCATGTGCTCATTCTGAGTAGTCATAGAATCGCTTAACCTCGCGGGGGTAGAGCGTATGTGGGGACTCAGGGGGACTCGTGTACAGGACCTTGTGTTGATGAGTTCCATTTTTACGACACATGACCACTGATAGGGAGCAGAACTTCCCGATAGGATGATCGTTCCATCGTTCTAGAAGGTCTGCGAGATACCAATTCTGCATTAGCGTGGCGACAGCTTCATCACAGCGCCCTGTATAAGACGGTCCCTGGGTCTGCCATGCACTTTCCCAAAATCACTCTTGAGAGCTCCTGTACGTCCTCAGCTAATCCTAGAAGTTGATTTCTATTGATGCAATGTTCTCCTGCAGAAACACCAAGCCAGATGTCAACCGAGCCAAATTCTTCCACCGATGCTGCAGGCATTGTGTGGAAAGAAATGAAGAGCGAGAATGGTGCAACCTTTGAAGTCGGTGTCAAGGCCAGCGAAGCAACTACGGGAGGCATCGATGAGGGGGAGCCTGACAGACCGCGAGACGGACCCCCCATTGCCGTTGACTGGCCTGTCGGTGACGACACCTGGAAGGACGTCGACACCGGAGCAAAGGGCATCACACGCTATAAGCTCCATTCCAACTTGCCGTCCATATGGAAATACAGGTTGGACTTTTCTAACGTCCGCAAAGGGACGTTCATATTCTTCGACGAGAGTGGAGACGGGTACAAGGTTGCGACGTATCAAATTGGGGACCATTACGTGCGCTACAATTCACCTCGTCCGACGATTAAATGGGTTCAGTAGATAAACCAACGGGACGCGAGGTGAGCAGTGATTCATGATGGGCTATACGGGCTCCCCTGTCACGATTTCTGATGTCTCTGATTTTTTTAGTAGCGGAGTTATCACTGCGCCGTTCAAGCTCTTCTCTTGTCCCCTTTCTGCATCCGCTACGATCGTGTACCATTCGTACCCGTAGCCATTGCTCCGTGCTCAGTTACAACATTCTTTACCCCTTACGTTTTTAGTACTTCGGATACTGCTGTTCATCCATCGTATTAGCTCACTTCGGGGTCTGCTGTCTACCTCAATACCTCTAAGAAAGTGAGACTCACGGGCAGACTTGAATTGGGTAATTAATTACGCACACATCAAATACGAACAACATGGCGTATCGAGAATGTCGCCGCCGCGTAGATTTTAGGAGGGAAAATAACCTTTGAGGTATCATGTGGTATTATACTTCCAGGATTGAACCTGATCTAGGCGCTGGGCATCGATAGGAGCGGAGTCCAAATCCTCATCGCGATGATAAAAAGGGTGTTCTTTGCCATCAACTTCATTCTTCCTTTCGCCCATCTCACCCCAAAGGAAAACATGTCGTTCAAGATTTTTGTTGGGTTAGTCTGCGCCTTGCAATGGTTTCCCCTCGTATCTCCTGCCAACGATATGGGGGATGCGACAGAGGCTAAATTGTTGATTTGATGTACAGTGGGCTCAGTTGGAACACGACCGACGATACTTTGCGTCAAGTTAGTGTAACCCTTGGATCGCAGCTGCGCGCTGCGTCCCATCTCTTGATCTTGATGTTTTACCATACCACATTTTTCAATTATAGGCCTTTGGAGAATTTGGCGATGTCCTTGATGTGCGCGATCTTATCTTTTTCTGTGTCTTTCATATAAGACCGTCGTGTCCGTTTGCTAAGCTGAGTTTATGTGTATGCTGTGCATCGTTTAGTCTATCGTCATTCAAGATCGAGAGACTGGTCGTTCGCGAGGCTTTGGCTTCGTGACCTACGGAAGCAACGAAGAGGCCGAGGCCGCTATTGCTGGTTATGATCAACAAGAACTTGATGGAAGGCGGATCAAGGTCAACATGGCCACCGAACGAACTGGTGGTGGAGGCGGACGTGGCGGAGGCGGCGGAGGCTACGGTTTGTCCCCAGATTCTCTCTCTTGATAGCGAAATGCTTATACATGCTTCCTGGCTAGGTCGTGGTGGAGGTGGAGGTGGAGGCTACCGTAGTGGTGGCGGCGGAGGTGGTTACCAAGGTCTGTCTGCTTGCTTGTATATTCTTTCGTTTGTCTCACTCGAATAGGTGGAGGTGGAGGCTATGGTGGAGGAGGAGGTGGAGGCGAGCGTTGGTGATTTGTTCCAAAAACAAAGTTACGGTTGCTGTGAGTCCATCGGACAGTCGTACTCTGTGACACGATGCTCATCAACTGCTTTTTGTGTAGATTGTTTATGCCTGGGTTGTCTTGTCTGCTCGCTCGATGCTCTCCGTGTATTCGCATTCCCTCATTTGCTTGGTCCCATTACGCAAAGTTACTTGTAGGCTTGTACTTGATATTCCATCCAATGTATGCATGTGATCCGATTACGCTCCAAAATACGAGCAAATAACATGAGTTCTATATATAAGCAAGTAGCCGTTACTCAGTTTTTTCTGGCAATCTTGCCCACTCGCCATGTCGTCTGCCCAATTCCTCGATGCCTCCTCTGCCCTCGACGTTCTCAAATCCTACCAGTCCCGCGATGGCCTCAGCGTGACAGATCTCATGGACTCTCCCATCCACGGCGGTCTGACCTACAATGACTTTCTGCTTCTCCCGGGAAAGATCGATTTCCCTGCCTCTGAGGTCGTCACGGAGAGTCGCATTACGAAAAAGCTTACTCTGAAGACTCCCTTTATGAGTAGCCCTATGGACACCGTGACCGAGAGTGAGATGGCGATTGCTATGGCGGTACATTCTATCTCCACTCACCAATTCCCCTGCCTCATTGTCCCTCCTTGCAGCTCTTAGGCGGCATTGGTGTCATCCACCACAATCAGTCCCCAGAGTCCCAAGCAGCTATGGTCCGAGCCGTAAAGCGTCACGAAAACGGATTCATCACTGATCCGGTCGTGCTGGCCCCGGAGCATACGGTCGAAGATGTGCTAGATATCAAGCGGCGGCTAGGTTTCTGCGGTATCCCCGTCACCGGTGAGTGCGCTTTGCTACATCTTTCCTCTGCTGTTATTACACACACGCCACGATGAGACTTTATTTCCATAACCTTCGTTCTTCCGAGTTCATAACGCGATCCTTCGCGTGATATGCGGAGATACTTTGGATTCTGACTAGCCTAATCTCGTTGTAGTTGATCATGTTTGACTGACATCGTTATCATTTAGACACTGGCGCACTCGGTGGCAAACTACTTGGCATCGTCACGTCCCGCGATGTCCAATTTCAAGACCCTTCCACCCTCCTCTCTACGATCATGTCCACGACCCTCGTCACCGCCCCCCAAGGCATCACCCTTTCCCAAGCAAACGACATTCTTCGTGACTCCAAAAAGGGCAAACTCCCAATCGTTGATCCCTCTGGTCATCTTGTATCTCTGCTCGCTCGATCTGATCTATTGAAGAATCAGGAGTATCCTCTCGCGAGCAAGGACGAAAAAACCAAGCAATTGATTGCGGCGGCCGCAGTTGGTACCAGGGAAAGCGACAAGGAGAGACTGAGGTTGTTGGTGGATGCGGGTCTGGATGTTGTCATCTTGGATTCGTCGCAGGGGAACTCGGTTTATCAGATCGAGATGATCAAATGGATCAAGTCCACGTTCCCCTCGTTGGAAGTAATCGCAGGCAACGTTGTCACGCGCGAACAAGCGGCTTCCCTCATCGCTGCCGGTGCCGATGGTCTTCGCGTGGGCATGGGTTCAGGATCCATTTGCATTACCCAGGAAGTCATGGCCGTAGGCAGACCGCAAGCAACAGCGGTTTACAAGGTGGCCGAATTTGCAAAGAAGTTTGGAGTGCCTGTCGTCGCCGATGGAGGGATTGGTAACGTCGGGCATGTAGTCAAGGCATTGGCTATGGGCGCGGGGGGTGTTATGATGGGAGGCTTGCTGGCGGGGACTGAAGAGGCTCCCGGGGAGTACTTCTGGCAAGGGGGCAAGCGTGTTAAAGCCTATCGCGGGATGGGCAGCTTGGAAGCTATGGAGGGTGGGGGCAACTCCAATTCCGCGAACAGCAAATCAACCCCGAATAAGGGCGGAAGCGGTGGAAGCGGCGTCAAGGTCAACTCTACGAAGACTGGCGGGATCGGCGGAACACCCAAAAACCCCACCATCATCGAAAACGCGGCGACATCTCGATACTTTTCCGAGTCTTCGTCCATCAAGGTTGCGCAAGGTGTATCGGGCGATGTTCAAGATAAGGGAAGCGTCTTCTCCTTCATCAAATACTTGCACGTTGGCGTCCAGCATGGGATGCAGGATTTGGGAGTTAAGAACCTGAACGAGCTGGCTGAGGGCGTCGAGGGCGGGCGGGTTAGGTTTGAAATCAGGAGCGGTAGCGCTCAGGTCGAGGGAGGCGTTCACGGGTTGAATTCGTAAGTGTTAATGCGTCTGTCGGAGACCTGCTCACGGACTGTTCTCATTCATAGCTACACGAAGCGGCTTTTCGCATAAAAAGGATGACCCGTGGACTTGCGCAATTTTTTGTGTTACTTAATGTGGGGACGGATGACATCTAAACCGCTTCCTTGCGTCAGTACGAAGGGCAGGGTGATAGCATATACATTTTCAAGAAATAGATAAACTATTGTGATGCCACCGAGACCTTTGTCATTGCAGCGGACGGACACTGGAAGAACTTCCAAAGTAAAGGTTAGAGCGTAGTCGTGCCATCCGCTGGTCTAAATCCTCGAAAAATAGACCCTCCTCCGTAAGGGCTTTCTTGTATGAGGTCAATGGTGTATCGACCTCGAGGAGAGATTGACGTATGGTCGCAGGAATGAGAGGACTACCCCGGAGGTGCAGTTGATAGTGAGTGTGGTGGGGTGGCTGCGTGATGTCCAGTACTACCTTGTGCTGGGTGTATATAATCTTCAGCGGGGGTCGGGGTCACCAGGATAACGATATGTTGCTGGTCACAGGCTTCAGGGGCCAATGCCTTCAATAGGGGCTCACGCTATGTGAGAGTTTATAGCTATATCGGGATACCGGCAAAATTTACTACGTCGCTTGAATAGGGCGCGCTGCTCACGACGATATATATCGTGTCCTTATACCAAAATGGCCGAATATGACCTCTCGAAGACGATAATACCTTACCTTGATCGCCACCTGACGTTCCCCATTCTTGCTCATCTTGCTGAAACGGAATTGTTCCCTGAAAGCGAGGTCCAGGTTGCACAATTCGAGTTGGCGAAAGGAACCAACATGTTTACCTATGCTGCGAGTCTGTTCGCCCAAATACACCCTGATGAGGAAGTGCCAGCGGGTGAGTAAATCTCTGCATCCGTGGATATTCATAATGAAACTCTAGACAGAGTTCGATGAAAAACGAGAAAATGCGGTCTCGGTAAATGAACGGCTGCAGCAAGAAGCTCAGGCTGTCCTAGACGTTATCGAAAACCCTGAAGTTGCTCAAGCGCTGCGCCAAGATAAGAACCAAAATCTACAGTACTTGAAAGATCATTTTGGGGTGCGTTTCTAAACGCTGATTTCACGTCGATTTCGCTAAGGAGACGACCTACAGCTCACGCTTGATCAAATTCGCGCTCTGTATACATTCGGGCAATATCAGTTCTCATACGGGAACTATAGCGGTGCCGCCGATTACCTCTACCACTTCCGTGTCTTGTCTACCGACAACGATCTGAACACCTCCGCTCATTGGGGTAAACTTGCATCGGATATCCTCACGGGAAAGTGGGATGTCGCGCTCGAGGAGCTCAACTCCCTTCGGGACGTCGTGGACTCACGTCAAGCTCCCCCCCTACTCCCGAACTCTTCTTCTACCAACGCCTCCGAACCAGCTCTCACCCAGCTGCACTCTCGTTCATGGCTGCTCCATTGGTCGCTCTTTGTCTACTTTAACCACGAACAAGGTCGGACCCTTCTACTCGAGACATTCCTCTCCCCCACCTATCTAAATACCATCCAAACCGCTTGTCCTTGGATCCTGAGGTATCTCGCTACTGCCGCTATCCTATCACGGAAGACTGCCGCTGCAAGTTCCGCCTCCAACCCTGCCTCTTCTCGCGTCCGAAACGCCATCCGCGAAGTCGTGCGCGTCATACAGATGGAGGAATATCAGTTCCAAGACCCCGTCACCTCCTTCCTCAAGGAACTGTATGTCGAGTTTGACTTCGAGGCTGCCCAGCGCCACCTTGGCCTCGCAGAGAAGGTTGTTGGGAACGATTTCTTCCTGCAGGAGTTCAAAGATGACTTCATGGATAATGCTCGTTATCTGATCAGCGAGGCCTACTGCCGGATACACCAACGCATCGACATCGGGTAAGTCGCCCTTTCTCCCCAACGAATTTTCCTCACACAGCCGAGTTAGGGATCTCTCCGACCGCCTGAATCTGTCCCGCGACGAAGGCGAAAAGTGGATTGTCAACCTCATTCGCGAGACGCGCATGGGTCAAGACGCAAAAATTGATCTTGAAAAGGTCCATTTCCGTGCTTTCTTTTCTTCGTTCCTAATCTCTCCTCCCAGAACGTCATCGAGATCAACAGGCCGCCACAGCCAATTTACCAGTCTGTCATTGAGAAGACACGGGGGCTATCGATTCGTACACAAGCCCTTGGGGCAGCATTGTCACGAGCCAGCGGCCCTACTTCGCAGAATCCAGAAGGTCAACCGACGACGATAGCAGTAAATTAACACACAACTTAGTGGGAGTCTTGTTAGTACAAGCTGTAATCTCAGTTCCCCCGTTGGCTTATGTAACAACTATTGTTCGCTCTGAACTTGCTAGCCCCCCAAGGCATACACTTTTTTCAAGCAAACCCTCTAATCCCCAGAGCTAAGAGCCCAAACTCGCAATAGCGCGGTGTTCGCAAACTCACGGCGGGTCCTAAACACCATACCCTTCCGGCTTTCCATACGCCAACGATTTCGTGGGCGCTGTCCCAGCACGTTCGCACCTGTCGTTTTACATTGTCTATGTCTGGTTCCTTACGATCAAGATACCCGATCGGCCGCGCCATTGTGAAGTTTATTACGCGACTGCTTCTGCTTGCCCACGAGGGCAACCAGGAGGTTGAAGAGCTAACAGAGGTTTGCTTCAACTGGCCGGCGCGTTACACATACGCGAGGGCGGATCACGACCATCTGACTTACTGCTCAACGACATTGTCATGAATACATATAGCACGCTCGCAAAAAATGATGATCGCAGCAAGAAGACTTTAGGCAACTCTGTTTTGACTCTTCGCAGCCTCAAACGCGCCGGATGGGTGGAAGTCTTGTCACGACGCCCTTCGGGATTCACGAAAACCCTTTGTCGGATAGAGAATGTGCCGCTGACATGCGCGGGGGAGTGGACCCAGATCTGGTATCGGTTACTGCGAGCTTGCTCATGGACCGCGACATATCCAGACCGAGCGGCCATCCCTGCAGAGAAGACGCTGGTGATGTACCACAGGTCAGCCGGGTGAACATCGATGCCACTTGAGGAACCCTTGGTGGTCACGACGCAGAGCGATTTATCGGCTATTCTACCAGCGGACGGCTCGGAGACAGCAAATGGGGCTGAGTCACCCCGCCGCCTCCATCAGATCCGGTTATCTGCGCCTTCGCAACGAAGAAAAGACGTCGTTGTAGACCCGGCCTTCCTCGTTCTGCAGCTGTCTGCATACCCCGACCAGCGCAGCGTGCCTGACATCCGCAGGCTCTTCTCTGCGCCGTCTCTCCAGAAGTTCCTCCAAGGGCTGGACAGGATTCCGGTGATAGACACGCACAAGGTCGGGATACTGTATGTGGCACCCGGGCAGACTGTGACGTGAGTCAATCCTAAGAGGAAATTGTCACGGCACACGGAAAGATGGAGATCACACGAACAGACAGGGGTAAACCATCAATTCAGAGATACTAGAGAAAGAGAGAGAGATACAAGGCTTTATATACTATATGAGCATGCTAGCTGTACTAAGTAGCATGGATTAGATATAAGCTAAATAGAAATAGACCGTGTTTCAGTGGATAAGCTTAGGCGCTAGGAATTAGGTAGTGGGAAGTATTGGTATACCGGACCGTTCTGTTACATACGCCCTCCCGAATTTGCGAAGGTAAATTCGCCGTCTAAACGTCTTCATCGTCCTCGGTGATGTCACCGTCCTGAGCAGCGCCAGTATCCTCTGTGAGCTCGCCTTCCTCATCCACACCATCTGCTTCCTCAATTGGCAGCGTGACGGCACTGCCGGGTCGATCAACAGTTACAGGATCATACGACGATGGCCCCGCTACTGCTGAATAGTCTGGCACAGGTGACCCATCCATGATGAAGTCCTCGGCGGGGCCCGCATGATCCACGTGAATGCCTACATCGGCGCTTGGAGGACAAGGATAATATGCAGGTGTGCGTCCCGCAAAGTCATGCATACCGGCGTCCCTGTAATCCCTGACCGTCCGCAGATTCTTCGAACGAGATCCGCCACCATTTCTCTCTCGGCGATTAATGACTGTGGGAAATGTAAGAAACTACTTTTATAATCAATTAAGTAACAATTTAAATAACTGGGGCACAGTTGATTGAAGTGTCAATTAACTGAACCCATACAGGAGTAGCTAGAGTGCAATGCGCTGAGTATGGGCAAGTATTTCTAGAATCAAGTTGATTGAACTGTCAATCGACAGGGTGCATACAGAAGTAGCTGAAGTGCAGTTGGTTGGGTGCCACATCAAGTACACTGGATACTCTGGAACACAGTTGATTGGACGTCAAATCCAGTGCACTGGGAATCAGCAAGTATACCTGGGTCCCAGTTGATTGGATACCTAGTTAACCCCTATACAGCTATGCCTGAGCTCAGTATTGAAAACCTAGCTGGGAAATAGTGAACTGGATCAAAGGTTTCCTGGGAATAATCAACTGAAGGGTTCAACATTTACCTGACCTTCAGTTGATGCTACCTGGCCCTTAGTTGAGTAAACATTTGGCAGGTATACCTGGTGATAGTTAACTAGAATTTAGCCCAGGTATAACTGGATATATTGTATTTGTTGAAGTGATGCCAAACTTGTTGTACAAATGTACAATAAAGTTGCGCACTATAAGCGCCCGGTTCCCACGCATTAGGGACCACCCATAGACACTGCCAACACCCATTGGGACAACCCAGGCCATCATGGGATGACTGGTGTTGACAGTATTGCTAAAAGTGAGGAAACACCTTTTAGCAATCTGTAAATAAACTTCAAGCGCACCGACTCTCACGGTCAATGGAACGTTCCCACGTTTGGCGCCCCATTAGTAGGTCTATTGACCTCTATTGTGACTGCCAGAACAGACCCCGGAACGCCTCGGTCTCAACAGGGAAGCAAAAGGAGCGAAAATGAAACATGGAGCCATCATTAGAATGATGTCTGGCATGTTCCCAAGCTGCTCCGGAGCTAATCAAATTCGGACGCGATTTAGTGGACACCTATATTCACGCCTCGCGCAGAATGGTACCCGTGGGAACCCTGGGAGGTCATATTCCATTTATGTCTAGAGTACTAGACACAAAGACTCAATAGAGCGCAAATCATTACATATTATTGATTGATTGGATCAACACATCATTAGTGATTGTTACTAAGGCAATTAGAAGTCATTAGAACGCTTAATTAAGCTTCTGATCAAACTTTAATAGCCTAAAGTTTAACAGAAGAGTGGGAGGCTGGGCTCTTGCATCGAGATCGCGGTGATGGGATGGATATGGCATTGAAGGACAGCGAAGGGGGAGTGCCCACCCTCCGTTAGATACCGAGAGATCAATTCATACACACTGTTTCGATCAGTTAAGTGGGGTTTGCAGCAGGAATTGTTGTACTTACCCTATTTCCCCCTCTGCATGGGTGTGAGCGCGTTTCTTGCATTCATAGAGAGCCATGGCACGCCAACACCATTGAATCGCAATCATGTTGTGGCAAATGTGGGTCGCTGCCTTGAAGCGAGAACTTAGGTCGTCGCGTAGATGATACACAATTCAAAAGCACGTCAGAGGGATGTCGAGCTCGTTGAATGCGGCAGAGACTGGGATGGAGGTGAATAACGACCAGCAGAGCGTATGCAATTGTTCCCAAAAAGGAACAGGTGCGTGGACTAGGTCCTCCGGAATGTCCGAATTTAGAAACTGCTTGATTTGGTACATTTGCGTGTCCGTGGTGATAACGGGGAAGCCGGGGATGGACTTGTCGACAGAGCGAACAACAAAAGTCATCATGCAGGAGAATATGTGAGCATAGTGGGACACAGTTGAGCAGTTCTGAGGATGGCGGAACGGGTATCTCTCGCAGTTGCCTCTAAATGAATTTTCACATCAATGCAATAGACAAGGAAGGGTAAGGACGACTTACTTGTCTGGAGAGTTAATGAGATGGAGGAGCATAGTATTGCTCCTCTGCTCGAGGATTGGGGCAACAATTTGGACGATGTAGTGATTAAACACGTCAAAAATTCGATGATGGTTCGACGGGGCAAGGTCTGGCGCCGGTGGGCGAGAATAAGTTTGAACAAGGGCCAGGTGCGCTCCTTGGAGGGCGAGATGCCATTTGGTGATGTTTTCTAGCGGCGAAAGTTGCGTGTGGGTGGTTAGGCGATGGTCTTCAAACGTGAAGGCACCTTGATCTTGAAGTTGCCTCTTCAGATCACGCCAGGAGCTTTGGGATGGTGACAGGTCGTCGAGAGCTGTGGTGGAGTTGATTGATTGCGACATATCTAGTGAAGTTGCGGGCGTTGAAAATGCGTTGACATTGAGTTTCGGTAAAGATTGGCGACTGCTGGGGGTGCTTCTCTTGTTGGTGGGCATTTTTGGCGGTTTTGGATCCGAATGCGTGACCAAAGCAGGGACCAGGCGTGCCGCATCGCCATCCTGATTGAATGGGAAGTACTGGAATGGGCCGGTCAAGGCCGCCTTCGGGAAGGAGGGGAGACAGGTTGGGGCCGACTTCCTGCAATGCCAAGGTCAAAGCATCTGCATCGTATCTGGAACGTTGGGGGCAAGAGTCATTGACGTGGGTGTACAAATGTTGAGCCGGGACCGCAGAGCAACATTCGATGCAGATGAGCAGCTGTGTGGATGAATGAAAATATATTCTGGCGTCTTTCAGTGTGAAAGTTTTCACAGTTTCGCGACGGCGATTCTGTCGAATGGACTTGGGGAGTGTCTGGGTATTTTTTGGGAGATTCTGTGGCGGTATAATGAAGCACCTGACAGTTCACCACATCTTCAGTTGGATACCAACTGGATTCAGTTGGGAACTGGTGTTCAGTTGGTGTTCAGTTGGTGTTCAATTGAATTTTCAATTTTTTTTATTTGGCTGAGAATGGCTGGAAAAGTTCAGTTCAACACCAAGCCAGTTCAGTTCAGTTCAATTCAACACCAGTTGAACACCAAGTGAACTAAGTGAATAATTGGTGTTCATTTGTTGTCCAACTGAAAATTCACTAGAATGTCAAGTGGTCACCAATTGAACACCAAGTGAATGTCACTTGAACACCAATTGATAAAACTGAACTTGTATATACATATCTATTTTGGACAATTTAGACAATTTCGGTGAATTTATTTGAATTTTCTACAATTTATTGGAGGTTTTTGAGAAGGGCTCAGGAAAGGCAGGAGTGGTTGCCTGTTGGTGGAGACAGGTCAGTGGCAGCAAGCATAGCAACTACTTCTCTGCTCCTAGGTTCTACTGTGTGGAGACTATCTGTGCTCCATGTGATTGCCTGACACAAGTTTGCCAAGTCAGAAGGGGTGGCCAAGATTCTTCTCAGCTACATTGCCATTGACAAGGGGTGCACCTTACTTAAGCATATTGTCAGGCATGGGCACTGGCCTGCTTGGGAACCCACCACTCAAATCATTGTCGACTCCTACCACTACATCAATTACCGGGTCACTGACCACCTCTTTCAGACTTGGTGCAATCCTGCACCTCTCAATGGAGATGCCCCCAACCTGGTGGTGGTTGACAATGACAAAAAAGGCAATCCATACTACAAGAGGGCCTTCAACACTCAGGTAAGTGATTCTACTAGTCAGCCACTTGCACTTGTCTAATTTGTTGTACTTAGGCTTGTGAATAACTCAAGTGTGTTTCAGACAGTCCTCAACTGGATGACTGTCAGCAACTTTGACTTCACCACACATGTGTTGCTGTTCTTGCACACCCAGTGTGTTATTGCCAGGCAGCAGGGGAGGGAAGAAGAAGCAGGTGATGAAAGTGAGGATGAAGAGGATGAGAATGGAGTGAGATATGGGCTGCAGGAGATGCAGGATGATGATGATTGACCAATATGAGCAAATTCACTTGTAGTTCACTTGTAGTTCACTTGGCATTCACTTGTATATCAGTTGAATTTCAGTTGGACAACACTTGAACATCACTTGAACACCAATTAAACATCATGTGAATATCACTTGAACACCACTTGAACATCACTTGAACATCACTTGGACACCACTTGGCCACCACTTGGATACCACTTGAATATCAACTGTAATGTATGCTTGGACTTGTATCTGTAGAAGATCACACTCAGTTGGTATTCAGTTGGTGGCCACTTGAACACCAACTGGGAGCCAACTGAACACTCCCCAATATAGTGAGACTTGTAACTATGTCTGTACTCCAACTCATACCACTTGAACCCAATTGACCACCAAGTGAGGTTCACTTGAACACCGTTTGGACTTGTGTAAATTCTGCAAAGTCCAAAGTCCACTTGAAACCCACCTGAATACCAACTGAATACCAACTGAACACCAGTTGAACAATCTCTTCTACTTCTACTGACTCTACTATGCACAGTTCACATGGACACCACTTGGATATCAATTGAACACCAACTGAAACTTCTCCAACTATATAAAGTGGTAGTCACTTGGTGTGAAACTGAACTGGACTGAATGTAAGTGAACTTACTTGGTTGAGTTGATGTTCAGTTGGTAGTTCAGTTGACTTGAGTTGGTGTCCAACTGGTTGAACCAGACCAACTGGATTCAGTTGATGTTCAATTGTAGACGTGGTGAACTGCCAGATATACGTATGGACATCTTGGGTGTGGGGGTTCCAGGAATAAGAGTAAAGTCGGACGGCGGTTCAGAAATGGCATAGGGATCAGACGATTGAGGGGAGAGAGTTGATAGCAATACGGGGGACGATGGATGTGAATGCACTTGGGCGTAACTGTTGAGTCTTCTGCGAAGGCAATTGATCACTTCAGGGATGAAGGGGAACTATGGGGACTGATATTCAACGGTGAGTTGGGGGCATCCGTGGAGACATTTTCTGCGTGATGTTTGGATACATGTTCTCGTATGTCGAGCTCCCGATTATGTTTCTCTGGGCAGAGTGGGCATTGATACAAGTAATTGTCTGTCCGCTGTTGGAATGATGTAATCCGGCACATGATCACCATTTGAATGGACTGGATAGGGGCATGTGTCCGGCCAGTATTGATTGAATGGTTGGGTGGTCATGTGAAAGGGAGATCACATTCAATGTTGTGCAACCAGTAACCAAGGCCGGATAGCTCAAATGGTAGAGCGTCTGGAAAGCAACCAGAAGGTCCTTGGTTCAAACCCTTGTCTGGCCATCTTTTCTTGCCCCTGATTTTGACATCCGCTTGATAACGAAGAATGTGGTTTCTTGGAAGGAGATTAGATAAGATAAGAAAGATTTGTTTGGTTGTATTTACCATTCGGCTTTATGGTAGCTTCGGCCGGATGTACACATCGTAGATGGCTCGGAGTAGCCTTGTTGCCGTAGTGAACGCAAAGGGGCATGGTGATATGTAACAATTGACAATTGGTGCTAATAGAATATAGAATAACAAAAAAAAAGGCCGTCTGAAACGATGCTGTCTAATAACTAATGTTCCGATGAGTGAAGTACAAGTGTAACTACGACAAGTGCAAATACAGGAGGGTAATCTAAGCGTCCGTTGGTGAAGAGAATGAGACTGATGGTGTTCAGAAAGCGAAAGAATAAAGATCATCCGGGAGTCTACGACTCTGGGACGTGCGTGAGGCAATCTACAATTGTGTTGACGCGGTAGCAAAAAGATTGTAAAGAAGGCGAGCAATCAGATTAATGTGGATGGAGCGGGCGACGAGGCTACTAGAGGAAGCAAAAGGTTAGCAGTTGAATGTGGCTGGGCAGGACATCACATACCTAGCGTTCGATGATGGTATTTCACTATAGTGGGCAACGAGAGTGCTGGCGGGGTCAAATGGTTAGCAAGCGATGAGGAGACTCTGGGTTCACTTACCCGGCCTTATTAGCATGTCCAAGGGAGACATCAAGTGGATTGAAAAAGAAGGTGTCACTTTGCGATGTGTGATTATTGTGATAGTATGGTCAAAGTTGACATACTCACATGTGCATGGCCTTCTGCGCAGATCTGCCCGAATTGTCCTCAATTAATGTAGATTCGCTGTGTGGACAGTATTAGAGAGGTTGCGCAGAGCCACCAGGTGGCTGAGTCAGCCACCTGGTGGCATGTTTTCGCGTGCGCAATTTGGTGGCTAGCCTGCAGGGATCAAATAGATTTATACACATTATCAAAATTTTGCGCGAGGCTCATACAGAGGTAAGTATGTTCATGGTATATAATTGTGTTGAATCCTTGTCTTCGTCGGAAAGGGTGATGTGAAGTCCCTTAAAATTCGGGCGCTTAACAGCCACCAGGTGGCTCGTGGGAGTCTCAAATAGCAGGGGAGCCACCAAATCACGCACGTGCAAAGGAGCCACCTGGTGGCTCTGCGCAACCTCTCTATTGTATAAGTTTAGATGGGTGAATGGAAAAATTAAAGGCGCACCCGAATTGCCATTGCCCAAGTGTCGTGCCCATCACTGACCATCGCCAGCCATCAAGAGCTGCCCAGCGCATGAAAAGTCGGTGGAACACATCAGAGAAGTGATCTGCGTCAAGATCAGTGAGTTATCGGACGATCTATGGGATCGGGAGAATGGCTTACTGTCAGGGTCCCCCATCATGAGCCATCCGTCCCGACGACATTCAGGGACCTGCCAAGGCAGAATAAGGGTTGAAAATAGCAGTGAGTGTTGAAGTGATGCCAAACTTGTTGTACAAATGTATAACAAAGTTGCGCTGTGCGGTCACACGCTAAGCGCCCGGTTCCCACGCATTGGGGACCACCCATAGACACTGCCAACACCCATTGGGACGACCCAGGTCATCATGGGATGACTGGTGTTGACAGAATTGCTAAAAGTGTGGAAACACTCTTTAGCAGTTTGTACATAGATTTGAAGCGCACGACTCCCACGGTCAATGGAGGGTTCCCACAGTCAATGAGCTACTAGTAGCACATGTGACCGTGACTGTGACGAGCGGAACAAGCACCGGAACGCTTCGGTCTCAGCACAGGAGCAAAAGCAGCCAAAATGAAACATGGAGCCATCATTAGAATGATGTCTAGCATGTTCCCAAGCTGCTCCGGAGCTAAACAAATTCGGACGCGATTTAGTGGACACCTATATTCACGCCTCGCGCAGAATGGTACCTGTGGGAACCTCCGGAGGTCATATTCCATTTATGTCTAGAGTAATAGACACAAAGAGTCAATAGAGCGCAAATCATTACATATTATTGATTGATTGGATCAACACATCATTAGTGATTGTTACTGAGGCAATTAGAAGTCATTAGAACGCTTAATTAAGCTTCTGATCAAACTTTAATAGCCTAAAGTTTAACAGTGAGGTGGTCTATGACCATGTCGCTGTATTATGTTAAACTTTAGGCTATTAAAGTTTGATCAGAAGCTTAATTAAGCGTTCTAATGACTTCTAATTGCCCTAGTAACAATCACTAATGATGTGTTGATGCAATCAATGATAATTTGTAATGATTTGCGCTCTATTGACTCTTTGTGTCTAGTACTCTAGACATAAATGGAATATGACCTCCCAAGGTTCCCACGGGTACCATTCTGCGCGAGGCGTGAATATAGGTGTCCACTAAATCGCATCCGAATTTGTTTAGCTCCGGAGCAGCCAGACATCATTCTAATGATGGCTCCATGTTTCATTTTCGCTCCTTTTGCTTCCCTGTTGAGACCGAGGCGTTCCGGGGTCTGTTCCGGCGGTCACAATAGAGGTCAATAGACCTACTAATGGGGCGCCAAACGTGGGAACATTCCATTGACCATGAGAGTCGGTGCGCTTGAAGTTTATTTACAGATTGCTAAAAGGTGTTTCCACACTTTTAGCAATACTGTCAACACCAGTCATCCCATGATGACCTGGGTCGTCCCAATGGGTGTTGGCAGTGTCTATGGGTGGTCCCTAATGCGTGGGAACCGGGCGCTTATAGTGCGCAACTTTATTGTACATTTGTACAACAAGTTTGGCATCACTTCAACATATTATCCAACGATCGAGGTGCCCCTACGGGGCTGCTCAATGTTGTTCGACCGCAGATCCATAGGGTCCACCGAAAGCCATCGTCGTTCATCGGTTGTCCATCGGTTGTCCATCGAGAGGTTGCAGGAGGAGTAGTAGGATGTGAGTGAGGCAGCGAGGTAGTCTACAACTATGTCGCTGCGTTGCGCGACAATCGGGGGGCCCTTACGGGGCTGCTTGATGTGGGCAACAGTAAGGAGTGGGAGGGTGGAGCCAGTCGGACTTGAACTTTTCTGTTTGGCTTGGGCTTTGAAACCAAATAAGCCACATGTTTTTTGATCTTATCACTTTTCTTATCTTATCTGCCTGTGGTTATCTTATCATTTGTGGACTTAGTATCTGCGAACTTGGTTTTCTGAGCATTCTGGTACTTGGTGGAAATGGCATTGTTATGATGAGATCGTTACATGTGGTGTGCAAGAGATGGACAAGAGAACAAGATAAATACACAACAATCTGAACTATCAAATCAGGTCAATATACCAAAGGTAGTGAAATCCATTTTTGATACTGAAGTTACTAGGGGGTGCCAAGTTTCGTACCTAAACTCAAAGGCACTATCAGATGAAGTCACAGATCAGCTACGCTGTAAGAATGTGAAGCCATGAAGCAAAAGTATCAACCACTGAAGCGAATAGAACAGCCAATGCAAAAGCTAGTCAGACAATGATCAGAAATAAAGCTAAAGCCACACTACTAGCCAAGACATATCACCGCTGATGATGGAGTCTGACCCTGAAGAACCAGAACTTGGGTCAGGAGTGTATAACTACCAAATGCAGACTTCCCCATCACAACCTGATACCGGGAAATTGTGATGCACCAGCAAAGTGTCACAGACACCCAAGCAAAGTGGATTAAGTGCACATAGTTACCAAATGAAAACAGCCCCATCACAACCAGAGACCAGGAGCTTGGCGCCCTCCAGTGAAGTTACACAATCGACAACTCCCATTCCCATTCCAGCCATAGTACAGTACCAGAACAGTGATTGACCATCAGCCGGCACATTGATCTATTCTCAGTGGAACTGCAACAGTAGTCCCACACAAATAGAGTCTATAATTGACACAGGTTCTCAGCTCAACATCGTCAATGCAACACAAATCTAGTACCTGAATGGATTAGATTGCCGATTGATCCCCTTATGACTCAGAATATCATTGACGCGAGTAGTGGTGCTAGAGAGCTCAAAGGACTAATACGCGGTGTATCACTGCGTAGCAGTGTATATTTGGCAGTTCACCACGTCTACAATTGAACACCAACTGGATCCAGTTGGTCTGGTTCAACCAGTTGGACACCAACTCAAGTCAACTGAACTACCAACTGAACACCAACTCAACCAAGTAAGTTCACTTACATTCAGTTCAGTTCAGTTCCAAACCAAGTGACTACCACTTGAACACCACTTTATATAGTTGGAGAAGTTTCAGTTGGTGTCCAATTGATATCCAAGTGGTGTCCATGTGAACTGTGCATAGTAGAGTCAGTAGAAGTAGAAGAGATTGTCCAACTGGTGTTCAGTTGGTATTCAGGTGGGTTTCAAGTGGACTTTGCACTTTACAGACTTTACACAAGTCCAAATGGTGTTCAAGTGAACCTCACATAGTTACGAGTTGGGGAGTGTTCAGTAGGCTCCCAGTTGGTGTTCAAGTGGCCACCAATTGAAAACTAGCTGACTGTGATCTTCTACAGATACAAGTCCAAGCATACATTACAGTTGATATTCAAGTGGTATCCAAGTGGTGGCCAGGTGGTGGCCAAGTGATATCCGGGTGGTGTCCAAGTGATGTTCAAGTGATGTTCAAGTGGTGTTCAAGTGATATTCACATGATGTTTAATTGGTGTTCAATTGTTGCTCAAGTGGTGTTCAACTGAAGTTCAACTGATATACAAGTGAATGCCAAGTGAACTACAAGTGAACTACAAGTGAATTTGCTCATATTGGTCAATCATCATCATCCTGCATCTCCTGCAGCCCATATCTCACTCCATTCTCATCCTCTTCATCCTCACTTTCATCACCTGCTTCTTCTTCCCTCCCCTGCTGCCTGGCAATAACACACTGGGTGTGCAAGAACAGCAACACATGCGTGGTGAAGTCAAAGTTGCTGACAGTCATCCGGTTGAGAACTGTCTGGAACCCACCCAACCGTGTGTTGAGTTGTTCACAAGCCTAAGTGCAACAAATTAGATACATACAAGTGGCTGACTAGTAGAATCACTTACCTGAGTGTTGAAGGCCCTCTTGTAGTATGGATTGCCTTGTTTGTCTTTATCAACCACCACTAAGTTGGGGGCATCTCCATTGAGAGGTGCAGGATTGCACCAAGTCCGACAGAGGTGGTCAGTCACCCAGTGATTGATGTAGTGGTAGGAGTCAACAATGATCCGAGTGGTTGGTTCCCAAGCAGGCCAGTGCCCTTGCCTGACAATATGCTTGAGTAAGGCACACCCCTTGTCAATGGCAATGTAGCTGGGGCGTGAGGCAGGATCAGGATAGACATCTTCAAGGAACCAAAGAATCTTGGCCACCCCTTCCAACTTGGAAAACTTGCGCCAGGCAATCACCACACCACATGGAGCACAGATGGTCTCCATGCAGTAGAACCTAGGAGCAGAGAAGTAGTTGTTATACTTGCTGCCACTTACCTGTTCAACCTGCTCTGCAAGGTTGTCGTGAACTGTCTGTCAGGTGCTCAGTTTTGCAGGCGAAGGAGGTGGTGACCACGGCTTGGAGCGGTCTTTCCAACCTGGACAAAAACGAGCGTGGCAAATACATCCTCGCCCTCTCGCGCGTCATGGCCCAATGGAAGGACTGTCCATCCTATATTGCGGACTGCCTACAAAAGCCGGAGGACGACATCAACTTCTCGGCGCTCAAGCGCGCCTGCTCGTCCTTCTATTGTAAACATTTTTTCTATCATTTCGCCCGCACACCGACCATCCCCCATCGCACCATCATCAACCCCTCCCAATACATCATGCCATGATGTTTCCTTGTACATATTGTAGACACACTGTATTTATCTTGTTCTCTTGTCCATCTCTTGCACACCACATGTAACGATCTCATCATAACAATGCCATTTCCACCAAGTACCAGAATGCTCAGAAAACCAAGTTCGCAGATACTAAGTCCACAAATGATAAGATAACCACAGGCAGATAAGATAAGAAAAGTGATAAGATCAAACAACATGTGGCTTATTTGGTTTCAAAGCCCAAGCCAAACAGAAAAGTTCAAGTCCGACTGGCTCCACCCTCCCACTCCTTACTGTTGCCCACATCAAGCAGCCCCGTAAGGGCCCCCTGATTGTCGCGCAACGCAGCGACATAGTTGTAGACTACCTCGCTGCCTCACTCACATCCTACTACTCCTCCTGCAACCTCTCGATGGACAACCGATGGACAACCGATGAACGACGATGGCTTTCGGTGGACCCTATGGATCTGCGGTCGAACAACATTGAGCAGCCCCGTAGGGGCACCTCGATCGTTGGATAATATGTTGAAGTGATGCCAAACTTGTTGTACAAATGTACAATAAAGTTGCGCACTATAAGCGCCCGGTTCCCACGCATTAGGGACCACCCATAGACACTGCCAACACCCATTGGGACGACCCAGGTCATCATGGGATGACTGGTGTTGACAGTATTGCTAAAAGTGTGGAAACACCTTTTAGCAATCTGTAAATAAACTGTCAAAATCAGGGGCAAGAAAAGATGGCCAGACAAGGGTTTGAACCAAGGACCTTCTGGTTGCTTTCCAGACGCTCTACCATTTGAGCTATCCGGCCTTGGTTACTGGTTGCACAACATTGAATGTGATCTCCCTTTCACATGACCACCCAACCATTCAATCAATACTGGCCGGGCACATGCCCCTATCCAGTCCATTCAAATGGTGATCATGTGCCGGATTACACCATTCCAACATAAACTTCAAGCGCACCGACTCTCATGGTCAATGGAATGTTCCCACGTTTGGCGCCCCATTAGTAGGTCTATTGACCTCTATTGTGACCGCCGGAACAGACCCCGGAACGCCTCGGTCTCAACAGGGAAGCAAAAGGAGCGAAAATGAAACATGGAGCCATCATTAGAATGATGTCTGGCTGCTCCGGAGCTAAACAAATTCGGATGCGATTTAGTGGACACCTATATTCACGCCTCGCGCAGAATGGTACCCGTGGGAACCTTGGGAGGTCATATTCCATTTATGTCTAGAGTACTAGACACAAAGAGTCAATAGAGCGCAAATCATTACAAATTATCATTGATTGCATCAACACATCATTAGTGATTGTTACTAGGGCAATTAGAAGTCATTAGAACGCTTAATTAAGCTTCTGATCAAACTTTAATAGCCTAAAGTTTAACATAATACAGCGACATGGTCATAGACCACCTCACTGTTAAACTTTAGGCTATTAAAGTTTGATCAGAAGCTTAATTAAGCGTTCTAATGACTTCTAATTGCCTCAGTAACAATCACTAATGATGTGTTGATCCAATCAATCAATAATATGTAATGATTTGCGCTCTATTGACTCTTTGTGTCTATTACTCTAGACATAAATGGAATATGACCTCCGGAGGTTCCCACAGGTACCATTCTGCGCGAGGCGTGAATATAGGTGTCCACTAAATCGCGTCCGAATTTGTTTAGCTCCGGAGCAGCTTGGGAACATGCTAGACATCATTCTAATGATGGCTCCATGTTTCATTTTGGCTGCTTTTGCTCCTGTGCTGAGACCGAAGCGTTCCGGTGCTTGTTCCGCTCGTCACAGTCACGGTCACATGTGCTACTAGTAGCTCATTGACTGTGGGAACCCTCCATTGACCGTGGGAGTCGTGCGCTTCAAATCTATGTACAAACTGCTAAAGAGTGTTTCCACACTTTTAGCAATTCTGTCAACACCAGTCATCCCATGATGACCTGGGTCGTCCCAATGGGTGTTGGCAGTGTCTATGGGTGGTCCCCAATGCGTGGGAACCGGGCGCTTAGCGTGTGACCGCACAGCGCAACTTTGTTATACATTTGTACAACAAGTTTGCCATCACTTCAACACAGGCTTCACCATTGAGCAATTAGACGAGGAACTACAGTGCATGGCATTGATTCGGGCTCTGCCTGATGAATACAAGCATCTGTCAGCTTCTTTGTTGCTAATGGAGAAGTTGGACAAAGACACTATATACTCCAAGCATTCCGAAGCGAAGAGCTTAACAGACAGCGCCAGACCGAGCACGCTAATAGAGCCGGTCACAAGGGTTATGGAAAGAAGGGTGGGGCAAATAGTAATGGAAAGGGCAGAGGTCACCCCACAGTTGATGCAGACACCTGCTCATTCTGCAAGGGCAAGGGTCATTGGAAGAGGGATTGCGAAGCGTTGAAGAAGGTCATTGCTAGCAATAAAGACAGTGGATCTGGGGGGAGCAATGCCAAAGTGGCAGCTGAGAAGGCAGATGCTGTGACGGAGTTTGCTGGTCAGGCAAGTGCTCGTCCTACTGATGAGGCTTGTGCTACATTTTCTAATGATACACATTGGAATACAGATACAGGGGCCACTTCTCATATGACACCTCACAAAGAATGGATTCGCAATTATACCACATATAGAGTGCCTATCAGGCTAGCGGATCACACCATTGTATATAGTGAGGGCGTCGGAAATGTGCTCTTTAGACCTGTTATTAATGGTAGACAAGTTAGAGATGTGATGATCACTAGAGTACTCTATGTTCCTGCATTGTGCAATAATCTGCTTGCTGTTTTGTATTTGACTCGTAATAAAGGCTTTAATGTTCATATTTCAAAGGATAAAATGGAGTTTGTTCGTAATGATGTTCTTTTGTTCTGTGCTACAATCAGTGATGCTGGTATAGGCTATTTAGATGGTAGTACAATAGATACAAATGAATTTGTTCATGTTGCGTCCACTCTGCCTTTGGATCTGACACTATGGCATAGACGGCTTGGCCACCAACACCATGAAGGAATTAAACAGATGATTAAGGACGAAATGGTGATTGGACTGACATTGGACTCTTCTGCAAAGCCAGATCCAGTTTGTACACCCTGTCTGACAGGAAAGATGCATGCAAATCCATTTCCTTCGTCATCCAACAGAGCTGATGAGCTGTTGGCACTAGTTCACTCTGATGTTCACTACGTCGGAATTGATTCACACTCTGGTCAAAAGTACTGGGTCACATTTATTGATGACTACTCCAAGCTGAAGGTGGTTGTTCCGCTTAAGCTGAAGAGTGAAGTCTTTAATGCATTCAAACGGTTCAAAGCTTGGGCTGAAAACCAAACTGGAAAGCATATCAAAGTCTTCAGATGTGATCAGGGTGGGGAATTCATGAGCAAAGAGTTTGACAAGTATTTGGAGGAGCATGGCATAGAAAGGCAGTTCTCAGTGCGGAACAGGCCACAGCAGAATGGGGTAGCTGAGCGAGCTAACAGGCTGCTTAGTGAAAGGATCACTGCAATGCTAGATGAGTCTGGACTGTCAAAGGCCTTTTGGGCTGAGTGTTTGGCTGCACTTGTTCATGTCTTGAACCGATGCATTACATCTTCAGTAGCTCATGCTACGCCATATGAGGTGTGGCATAGACGAAAACCTGATGTTGGGCATTTGCGAGTGTGGGGATGTGTTGCTTATGTGCATATACAGAAGGACAAGAGGGAGCATTTGGGTTCGCATATGGAGAAGTGCGTGTTCATTGGGTATCCTGATGGGTACAAGGGTTGGAAGTTCTACAATCCAAAGACAAAGAAGGTCATTATTTGCGAGCGTGCAGACTTTGATGAGCGCTACACTTATAGTGGTCAACTTCTGAGCGGCATTACTCCAGAACCACCAGTTCCTAGTCCGAAAACCAGTCAGCAGAGCGCACCAGAGGCACTATCCAAGGACAACAATGATGCTCAGCAAAGGGCTGTAGACTTGCCTGCAGTTGATGAGGACGTCAGTGATGACAATGATAATGTGAAAGAAGAAGAACAGGTGGAGGGTGAAGCGCAACAGGAGCATGAGGAGACACCAGAGCCAGAGACTCCCCCACCTCGTCCTCGTCGTAGAAGAGCTGCACCTCGTGTGGATGACAGTGATGCTGAAGCTGAAGTTGATGATAGACCAGTGGCTATGAGGAGACCAAAACGCGACATCAGACCTCCAGGTGAATGGTGGAAGGTTCCTGCTGCACCTCCAAAGTCAAGAGAGGCAACTCCTGATGTTTGGGAAATGCGAGATCCAACTCCTGCTTTAGACTCGGACTCTGAGGAAGAAGCACTGGAGGCTGGTCCAGTTGGCAAGCTAGTTGAGCCAGAGACCTATGCTCAGGCTATGAAGTCACCTCACGCTGCACAGTGGCACGAGGCTGCACTTGCTGAATACAACATGCTGCTTGCTAATGGGACATGGACACTGGAACCTCTGCCAGAAGGAAAAGTGGCAATTGGAGTCAGATGGGTCTTTCGGGTCAAATATCATGCAGACGGAAGCATAGAACGGTTCAAGGGTCGGATTGTTGCTAAAGGATTTAGTCAACGACCCGGATTTGACTATAACGAGACCTTTGCTTCACCTTCCAGACATGCTACCATCCGGACTGTGCTCGCTCTAGCTGCTAGAGATGATCTGCACTTGCGCTCAGTTGATATTTCACAAGCATTCATAAACAGTGATATTGATACAGAAGTGTACATGGAGCAGCCTGAAGGATTTAAAGAAGGTGTAACCAAGGGTCAAGGAAGGATAGTCTGTAAATTGAACAAGTCCTTGTATGGGTTGAAGCAGTCACCTCGGTTGTGGAGTGAGAAATTGGGGGAGGCCCTACATTCAATGGGCTTCAAGAAGATCTACTCTGACCCCTCGCTCTACATCTATGATGATGGCAAAGTCAGAATCATAGTCCCAGTGTGGGTGGATGATATCACTCTTGCTTCGAAATCAAAGGAGGCTCTTGACAAGTTTGTTGTTGAGCTCCAGAAGCATTTCAAGTTGAGGGACTTGGGGGAGACTTCGTATCTGCTGGGCATGGAAATAAAAAGAGACTGGGACAACCACAAACTCTACATCTCGCAGCGTCAGTACATTGTTAACAAGCTTGCGCAATTCAACATGACTGATTGCAAACCGGTGGGGACTCCCATGGCTCCAGGTATGAAGTTGACAACAGATGACTGTCCCAAGACATTTGAAGAGGCAAAAGAGATGGAGGATATCCCCTACATGAGTGCTGTCGGCTCCTTATTGTACTTGGCTACAATGTCCCGGCCTGATATAGCCTTTGCTGCGAGTGCACTGGCTAGGTTCAACTCGAACCCAGGCATGATCCACTGGAAAGCTGTAAAGCACTTGCTACGCTACGTGAAGGGAACGATGGATATGAAGTTGGTGTATGGACCTGATCCCGCCATTGGAGATGAAATCTTTGTCACATACAGTGATGCTGATTATGGTGGTGACAAGGGGTCAGGGAAATCTACAAGTGGCTACTTGGTTAAGATTGGGCTGGGAGCGGTCTGCTGGAGCAGTAAAGCGCAACAGATGGTTGTTCTATCGACCACTGAAGCAGAGTATGTTGCTGGGGTTGCTGCTGGTAAAGAAATATGCTGGATGAAGAACCTACTCTCTGAAATTGGCTACAAACCGACTTCGCCATCCACGCTATACATGGACAACCAGTCAGCCATTAGAGTGGCAAAGAACCCCGAGCACCATGGCAGAATGAAGCAACTCGATCTCAGCTTCTTTTGGTTACGCGATCAAGTTGATTGCAAGCGCATACATCCAGTCTACCTGCAAACAGAGGATATGCCCGCAGACCTGCTCACCAAAGCACTGGCCAAACCACAAGTAGAGAAGTTGAGGGCGATGATGGGACTGTTGGAATAGGAGGACGTATTGGGCCAGGGGGTTGTTTATGGGTGCCCCAATACGTGGATTGACCAAGTATTGCATCAGGGGGTTGTGTTGAAGTGATGGCAAACTTGTTGTACAAATGTATAACAAAGTTGCGCTGTGCGGTCACACGCTAAGCGCCCGGTTCCCACGCATTGGGGACCACCCATAGACACTGCCAACACCCATTGGGACGACCCAGGTCATCATGGGATGACTGGTGTTGACAGAATTGCTAAAAGTGTGGAAACACTCTTTAGCAGTTTGTACATAGATTTGAAGCGCACGACTCCCACGGTCAATGGAGGGTTCCCACAGTCAATGAGCTACTAGTAGCACATGTGACCGTGACTGTGACGAGCGGAACAAGCACCGGAACGCTTCGGTCTCAGCACAGGAGCAAAAGCAGCCAAAATGAAACATGGAGCCATCATTAGAATGATGTCTAGCATGTTCCCAAGCTGCTCCGGAGCTAAACAAATTCGGACGCGATTTAGTGGACACCTATATTCACGCCTCGCGCAGAATGGTACCCGTGGGAACCTCCGGAGGTCATATTCCATTTATGTCTAGAGTACTAGACACAAAGAGTCAATAGAGCGCAAATCATTACATATTATTGATTGATTGCATCAACACATCATTAGTGATTGTTACTAAGGCAATTAGAACGCATTAGAACGCTTAATTAAGCTTCTGATCAAAGTATAATAGCCTAAAGTTTAACAGGTTATGGGCCCTGGGCTCTAAACTGACAACATTAATTGATTGATTGTTCCTGCATTATTGAATTGCTGCCTATTGTTATTACTGGGGGTTATTGTGATTGATCTAGTGACTCATTGAGTACTGATCTCGCATTTTGGCCTATTGGAGCTTATTGAAAGTCACAACAAGACTCAAACACTGTTATTGAATAGTCATCACAAGACTTTAAATTGTTATTGAACACTATGTCTACAAGTTCTACTTCAGATAATGGGGTCAAGGTGAAGCCACTGTCCAATTCTAATTATCAGGAATGGTGTGGTGAAGCCAAAGCCTATCTGATGAGACTAGGGCTGTGGAGGCTAGTGGCTGGAAGGGAATCAAAACCATCAGTGGCTGCTGAGCTGACCAAATGGGAGGCCAAAGCGGAGAAAGCTGCTGGGGAGATATACCTTTTGGTTGAAGCAGACCAAAGAATTCATTTCAGAGGTCTAGAGGATGATCCAGTGGGAATGTGGGCTGCCCTAGAGAAGGCACACCTATCAAAGAAGCCCGGCGCACGCTTCAATGCTTATGACGACCTGTTCTCAATTCACAAGGAGGACAACGAGGGCCTAATTGATTTGGGAGTCAGGATTAGCAAAGCCATGGCTAATATCCAAAATCTGCGTCCAAAAGGCTTCACCATTGAGCAACTAGACGAAGAGCTACAGTGTATGGCATTGATTCGGGCTCTGCCTGATGATTACAAACACCTGTCAGCTTCTTTGTTGCTGATGGAGAAGCTGGACAAAGACACTATACTCCAAGCATTCCGAAGCGAAGAGTTAAACCGTCAGCGCCAGACCGAGCACGCTAATAGAGCCGGTCACAAGGGTTATGGAAAGAAGGGTGGGGCAAATAGTAATGGAAAGGGCAGAGGTCACCCCACAGTTGATGCAGACACCTGCTCATTCTGCAAGGGCAAGGGTCATTGGAAGAGGGATTGCGAAGCGTTGAAGAAGGTCATTGCTAGCAATAAAGACAGTGGATCTGGGGGGAGCAATGCCAAAGTGGCAGCTGAGAAGGCAGATGCTGTGACGGAGTTTGCTGGTCAGGCAAGTGCTCGTCCTACTGATGAGGCTTGTGCTACATTTTCTAATGATACACATTGGAATACAGATACAGGGGCCACTTCTCATATGACACCTCACAAAGAATGGATTCGCAATTATACCACATATAGAGTGCCTATCAGGCTAGCGGATCACACCATTGTATATAGTGAGGGCGTCGGAAATGTGCTCTTTAGACCTGTTATTAATGGTAGACAAGTTAGAGATGTGATGATCACTAGAGTACTCTATGTTCCTGCATTGTGCAATAATCTGCTTGCTGTTTTGTATTTGACTCGTAATAAAGGCTTTAATGTTCATATTTCAAAGGATAAAATGGAGTTTGTTCGTAATGATGTTCTTTTGTTCTGTGCTACAATCAGTGATGCTGGTATAGGCTATTTAGATGGTAGTACAATAGATACAAATGAATTTGTTCATGTTGCGTCCACTCTGCCTTTGGATCTGACACTATGGCATAGACGGCTTGGCCACCAACACCATGAAGGAATTAAACAGATGATTAAGGACGAAATGGTGATTGGACTGACATTGGACTCTTCTGCAAAGCCAGATCCAGTTTGTACACCCTGTCTGACAGGAAAGATGCATGCAAATCCATTTCCTTCGTCATCCAACAGAGCTGATGAGCTGTTGGCACTAGTTCACTCTGATGTTCACTACGTCGGAATTGATTCACACTCTGGTCAAAAGTACTGGGTCACATTTATTGATGACTACTCCAAGCTGAAGGTGGTTGTTCCGCTTAAGCTGAAGAGTGAAGTCTTTAATGCATTCAAACGGTTCAAAGCTTGGGCTGAAAACCAAACTGGAAAGCATATCAAAGTCTTCAGATGTGATCAGGGTGGGGAATTCATGAGCAAAGAGTTTGACAAGTATTTGGAGGAGCATGGCATAGAAAGGCAGTTCTCAGTGCGGAACAGGCCACAGCAGAATGGGGTAGCTGAGCGAGCTAACAGGCTGCTTAGTGAAAGGATCACTGCAATGCTAGATGAGTCTGGACTGTCAAAGGCCTTTTGGGCTGAGTGTTTGGCTGCACTTGTTCATGTCTTGAACCGATGCATTACATCTTCAGTAGCTCATGCTACGCCATATGAGGTGTGGCATAGACGAAAACCTGATGTTGGGCATTTGCGAGTGTGGGGATGTGTTGCTTATGTGCATATACAGAAGGACAAGAGGGAGCATTTGGGTTCGCATATGGAGAAGTGCGTGTTCATTGGGTATCCTGATGGGTACAAGGGTTGGAAGTTCTACAATCCAAAGACAAAGAAGGTCATTATTTGCGAGCGTGCAGACTTTGATGAGCGCTACACTTATAGTGGTCAACTTCTGAGCGGCATTACTCCAGAACCACCAGTTCCTAGTCCGAAAACCAGTCAGCAGAGCGCACCAGAGGCACTATCCAAGGACAACAATGATGCTCAGCAAAGGGCTGTAGACTTGCCTGCAGTTGATGAGGACGTCAGTGATGACAATGATAATGTGAAAGAAGAAGAACAGGTGGAGGGTGAAGCGCAACAGGAGCATGAGGAGACACCAGAGCCAGAGACTCCCCCACCTCGTCCTCGTCGTAGAAGAGCTGCACCTCGTGTGGATGACAGTGATGCTGAAGCTGAAGTTGATGATAGACCAGTGGCTATGAGGAGACCAAAACGCGACATCAGACCTCCAGGTGAATGGTGGAAGGTTCCTGCTGCACCTCCAAAGTCAAGAGAGGCAACTCCTGATGTTTGGGAAATGCGAGATCCAACTCCTGCTTTAGACTCGGACTCTGAGGAAGAAGCACTGGAGGCTGGTCCAGTTGGCAAGCTAGTTGAGCCAGAGACCTATGCTCAGGCTATGAAGTCACCTCACGCTGCACAGTGGCACGAGGCTGCACTTGCTGAATACAACATGCTGCTTGCTAATGGGACATGGACACTGGAACCTCTGCCAGAAGGAAAAGTGGCAATTGGAGTCAGATGGGTCTTTCGGGTCAAATATCATGCAGACGGAAGCATAGAACGGTTCAAGGGTCGGATTGTTGCTAAAGGATTTAGTCAACGACCCGGATTTGACTATAACGAGACCTTTGCTTCGCCTTCCAGACATGCTACCATCCGGACTGTGCTCGCTCTAGCTGCTAGAGATGATCTGCACTTGCGCTCAGTTGATATTTCACAAGCATTCATAAACAGTGATATTGATACAGAAGTGTACATGGAGCAGCCTGAAGGATTTAAAGAAGGTGTAACCAAGGGTCAAGGAAGGATAGTCTGTAAATTGAACAAGTCCTTGTATGGGTTGAAGCAGTCACCTCGGTTGTGGAGTGAGAAATTGGGGGAGGCCCTACATTCAATGGGCTTCAAGAAGATCTACTCTGACCCCTCGCTCTACATCTATGATGATGGCAAAGTCAGAATCATAGTCCCAGTGTGGGTGGATGATATCACTCTTGCTTCGAAATCAAAGGAGGCTCTTGACAAGTTTGTTGTTGAGCTCCAGAAGCATTTCAAGTTGAGGGACTTGGGGGAGACTTCGTATCTGCTGGGCATGGAAATAAAAAGAGACTGGGACAACCACAAACTCTACATCTCGCAGCGTCAGTACATTGTTAACAAGCTTGCGCAATTCAACATGACTGATTGCAAACCGGTGGGGACTCCCATGGCTCCAGGTATGAAGTTGACAACAGATGACTGTCCCAAGACATTTGAAGAGGCAAAAGAGATGGAGGATATCCCCTACATGAGTGCTGTCGGCTCCTTATTGTACTTGGCTACAATGTCCCGGCCTGATATAGCCTTTGCTGCGAGTGCACTGGCTAGGTTCAACTCGAACCCAGGCATGATCCACTGGAAAGCTGTAAAGCACTTGCTACGCTACGTGAAGGGAACGATGGATATGAAGTTGGTGTATGGACCTGATCCCGCCATTGGAGATGAAATCTTTGTCACATACAGTGATGCTGATTATGGTGGTGACAAGGGGTCAGGGAAATCTACAAGTGGCTACTTGGTTAAGATTGGGCTGGGAGCGGTCTGCTGGAGCAGTAAAGCGCAACAGATGGTTGTTCTATCGACCACTGAAGCAGAGTATGTTGCTGGGGTTGCTGCTGGTAAAGAAATATGCTGGATGAAGAACCTACTCTCTGAAATTGGCTACAAACCGACTTCGCCATCCACGCTATACATGGACAACCAGTCAGCCATTAGAGTGGCAAAGAACCCCGAGCACCATGGCAGAATGAAGCAACTCGATCTCAGCTTCTTTTGGTTGCGCGATCAAGTTGATTGCAAGCGCATACATCCAGTCTACCTGCAAACAGAGAATATGCCCGCAGACCTGCTCACCAAAGCACTGGCCAAACCACAAGTAGAGAAGTTGAGGGCGATGATGGGACTGTTGGAATAGGAGGACGTATTGGGCCAGGGGGTTGTTTATGGGTGCCCCAATACGTGGATTGACCAAGTATTGCATCAGGGGGTTGTGTTGAAGTGATGGCAAACTTGTTGTACAAATGTATAACAAAGTTGCGCTGTGCGGTCACACGCTAAGCGCCCGGTTCCCACGCATTGGGGACCACCCATAGACACTGCCAACACCCATTGGGACGACCCAGGTCATCATGGGATGACTGGTGTTGACAGAATTGCTAAAAGTGTGGAAACACTCTTTAGCAGTTTGTACATAGATTTGAAGCGCACGACTCCCACGGTCAATGGAGGGTTCCCACAGTCAATGAGCTACTAGTAGCACATGTGACCGTGACTGTGACGAGCGGAACAAGCACCGGAACGCTTCGGTCTCAGCACAGGAGCAAAAGCAGCCAAAATGAAACATGGAGCCATCATTAGAATGATGTCTGGCATGTTCCCAAGCTGCTCCGGAGCTAATCAAATTCGGACGCGATTTAGTGGACACCTATATTCACGCCTCGCGCAGAATGGTACCCGTGGGAACCTCCGGAGGTCATATTCCATTTATGTCTAGAGTACTAGACACAAAGAGTCAATAGAGCGCAAATCATTACATATTATTGATTGATTGCATCAACACATCATTAGTGATTGTTACTAAGGCAATTAGAACGCATTAGAACGCTTAATTAAGCTTCTGATCAAAGTATAATAGCCTAAAGTTTAACAGTTTACTCAATGCGACCTCCCCAGAGGTGGTAATACGGACGTGGTTGAAGCAGAGCGGTCGAACACGTTGGTCGCTGGCCATCTCAGACGCGCCAGAGCAGAGCACGCCACCATCTCCATCTCCGGACTATACCAACATAGTCCTCTCGGCAGGCATAGACGTTCGAATCAGATACATCAAGGCACAATTGACCAAGCGAGCAAGCGACGCTGGCCTACACTTCAACGCCAACTTATTTCCTTGGGTTTCCATGCGATATATGATCTGACAAGCGGGCTACCAGACGGTGGATTTACCGGATCAGGTCCCATTCCCTGGTCTTGAGGTCTCGAGGTCAGCACATCGGGGTATCACTGGCCTCCCTACAGAGCTCACTATGGAGTGGGCCCGCTATCTCCCTGTGGAAGAGCAAGACAAGGGCATCAAATTCCGTCGCCTCAGCAAATCAGAGGCAAAAGGTAAAATATCTCTCCTTTTTGCTGCTACGTGCCTAACGTCTTTCAGATGCGAAGGTTGGCAGGATCCCAATCATAGTGTGCGCCGCGCCCCACCCGAAATCTCCTCATGACTATGCAAAGTGTCTGTTTATGACGGAGGGAAGGATGTGGGAGGACCGTGGCGGTCCCCAGAGACCTGGCCGGAACGACTTCGGTGGTGAATACTTCCCCACGAGTGTGGGCGATGTGCAATGTGAAACCTTGTTGATGGCGGTCGATGGAACGCGCAAGGGTGTCACTCACAAGCAGGGCACTTCCCAACGTCTGAAGGATCTCGTATCGCGAATAACTCAGGCGCCGAAGGCTAGTATCGCCGTCATGATGAGGACAAAGATGAAGCAACCTTTTCTGGAGAACCGAGTTCTAGCGGGTACAGCGAGTACAGCGAATCCAGCAAGTACAGTGATTCCAGCGATTCCAATACCCTCCGTAAGTGGACTCTGTTACTAAGTTGTAGTTGTGTGCTGATGACATGTTAAATGTGCCTAGCTTCAATAACACCAAAGACCTCGTCCAAGGGCCGCGCTGGCCCAAAAGAAGTAGCAGGGACCTCGTCGAAGGACCACACAAAAGGATCAAAAATTTTGTTGAAGGACCGCGCTCAAGCAATCAAATTCCAACGCGAAATACTTTCGCCCATCCATCAGCCTGGCATCAGCATTACTTCTCATAAACTTCGACGTGTAGCCCTCGTAAGCGATGCGACCTCTTCCAAGTCCTGCCATAATCGGCACAATGACGAGAATGCTAAACCGTCCGCCAAATCCCATCCTGCAGGGCCCTCAACTGGTGGGGTCTCCTCCAAGCCTCGCCAACATCATCGAAGCAAGCATGTTGGTGAGGATGCTCTGCTCTCCACCAAATCGCGCAAACATTGGCAAGATTGAACATTACGGACAATTTGCATTGAAACAACGAAACAACTGTTCTCTTTCGTTGCACGCATTACATGATCTCTTGGATGTACGCATAGCTTACGATTGATGTAACAAATATGATCTCTTGGATGTACGCATAGCTGACGATTGATGTAACAAATACCTACTGTACATGTAATCAAGATCTACGAGAACGTCGAATCATCTCTAGAACATCCGGCTGGAGCTCCTCGGGGCGCAAGACATCACCAAATATCAGAGCTGCAACAACGTAGAGTAGGAAAGCTTTGGAGAGGACACTTAGCACGCAGGCACACCAAGCGAGTGTTAAACTTTAGGCTATTATAGTTTGATCAGAAGCTTAATCAAGCGTTCTAATGCCTTCTAATTGCCTTAGTAACAATCAATAATGATGTGTTGATGCAATCAATCAATAATATGTAATGATTTGCGCTCTATTGACTCTTTGTGTCTAGTACTCTAGACATAAATGGAATATGACCTCCGGAGGTTCCCACGGGTACCATTCTGCGCGAGGCGTGAATATAGGTGTCCACTAAATCGCGTCCGAATTTGTTTAGCTCCGGAGCAGCTTGGGAACATGCTAGACATCAGTCTAATGATGGCTCCATGTTTCATTTTGGCTGCTTTTGCTCCTGTGCTGAGACCGAAGCGTTCCGGTGCTTGTTCCGCTCGTCACAGTCACGGTCACATGTGCTACTAGTAGCTCATTGACTGTGGGAACCCTCCATTGACCGTGGGAGTCGTGCGCTTCAAATCTATGTACAAACTGCTAAAGAGTGTTTCCACACTTTTAGCAATTCTGTCAACACCAGTCATCCCATGATGACCTGGGTCGTCCCAATGGGTGTTGGCAGTGTCTATGGGTGATCCCCAATGCGTGGGAACCGGGCGCTTAGCGTGTGACCGCAGAGCGCAACTTTGTTATACATTTGTACAACAAGTTTGGCATCACTTCAACAGTTTACTCCCCCTCGCCCTCGCAGGATTCGTGGCCAGCTTCGTAAAAAACACCACCACCCTAAGACTTCTCAACATCCCTCCTCTCTAACCCCATCCTCTGTCTCTTTCGATCCATCTCCACACCCCATCATAGCCAATATTGTAAGGGCAACCTCAAGATGGCCGCACAGCGCAGGCCTAGGAGAGGGAGAATCCAAAGGTATGAATAATGCTACCTACAATACATGAGAGAATACGCACCTAGCAGAGGGAGAATCCAAAGAGAACAAGATAAGGATCCTCCATGCTAGGATGTGAAGTGTATACTGTAGAAGCGTGGGAGAAGAGTGAAAGAACTGTATAGTACACCCGCCACAAGTCCGATGAATATCACAAGGTACGAACACAAGCATGTGATAGTAAGTGGAGGGGAATATACAGGAGTCGTGCCAGCGACCCAGGGAAATGGGAATAAGAAGGGAAAGGGTAGGAAAGGTGGGGGGAAGTCGTCCCAAGGAGTCCAGAGGCGTGCGCACGAGTCCGGAGTGAATCCGGACTGCGCGAACACTTCGGGGTCATCGGAACGCTCTGGAAGGCGAGGGAGTGGGATGGAACGATGGAACGAAGGATGGGACGAAAGGGAATGTAAATAAGAGTCCGTGGAAGGAAAAGGAGGGGGGAAGGGACGAGGGGAAAGGGAAATGGACAGGGGAATAGGGAAAAATAGGAGTGTCCCCTTACAAATATCATGTCCGATTTAGAAAAGGGATTTGGATTATCTCCTGCCAACGACACTGCCGCTTCTCCCCCTTTACCCAGCGACGAAACCCTCTCCTCACCCGACGAGGACTTCTCCTCTGGCAATCAGACAATCCCCACTGCGACCTTGCTCACTCGTGAACAATATGTCTCCATGTGTGACCCTACCTGTTAAGAGCCACACTCGCGAGGGGGCTCGGGGATACGCGGTCCCGCGGGTCCGCGGTTCCACGTAGAAGCGCGGAGGAAACGAGGGGAGCGAGGACGTACGGGCTTGGCTTCAGCTACTGGCTGCGCCTCCCACACTCTTGCGTGCCCTGTATTTCCAGAGGGGATCCTGTGCGGGTACCGAGGGTACGAGCGAAGGCGAGGGGATGCGAGGGGACAACCTCAAGGAGAGGCGAGGATGCGAGTGAGGAAAAGGAACTAATATTCGAACTAAGGTGAACTGTAGGTATGGTACAAGACTATATACTAAGGAACACGCGGTAGCCGCGCGTCCGAGTCCGGAGACAATAAGTACAGCATGTTCGAATTATGTCTAAGTCCCAAGTCCGTGACAAGTCCGTGTAGCCGCGTGTATGCGGGGCCCGAGTTCATAGCCGGAATGCACGTGCGTGCGCCCCTAGTAGCCCCTCAGGGGCTCCTCGGATGCGCCTATAACACTACCCCCCACCCAAAACTTCAAAATGTCGCAGCTGTTGACAACATGCCTTACTCCTACAAGTTTACCAATCCCCTATCAGGCGCCCAATTCATGGCCACCATTACCAACGTCTGGGCTATTGTTGTTGTAGCCAGTCAGTCATCTCCACGAAGGGAAACACATCCAGTTCTACTGTGAACACTACAGCGACGTCTATTACAACCTCGCAAAGTGTATCAACCAGGAGACCTATCTTCAGGAGAAGAACTGCCAACTCCCCCTAATCACTGAAGACAGACTCGTCTTGATGCTCAGCACTCATAACCCAAGCATGTTTGTCCTTGGATTTGTCAACATCCCTGACAAGGGTAGACATTCAAAGGAGGAAGTAATGAAGTGTCCCATCCCTTGTCACTCTAAACTGTCACCAGCGGAACCGGCTCCCCCTATCACCTCACCCAAACCTCCTCCTCCTCCCGCTTCCACCAACCCCTTGTCCGCATTCACTCGCATGAACCTCGAGATGTTGGCTCACGGGATGATCTCATATACTGAGTACATCAACAAGAAGATGCAGCACATTGAAGCTGCCAAGTTCCAAGCAAGGGCTAATTATGCGGTGCGTCACCACCATTCCAATACCATTGGGACATTCCAGAGGACTCCCTGCCCATATCACCAGCTACAACGGCGATGTCACCATGTCAGAGGCCTCCTCGTCCGACTCCATGTAGCCTCGCTGTTATTGGCGAACAAGTTAGGACTTGTTCGGGAGGGCGTATGTGACGGTTCAGTTCCCTTTTTGGATATCTCCCGTACCCCCTGTTTCAATGACCCTATTGTCGGAGAAAAGCAAGGCCCCTGATCCTTGACGATCAGGCGATATCATGTAATCAACCCAGAATTGATTGATCATCGCCTTATCGTCGGGCTTTTAAGTGGATCAAGGTTCATCAAACTGGAAGTGGCTGATCAGGGAAAAATGTGGAGTCAGGTGATCAAGTATCGACACAGTGATAAGATATGATCACTCAGAAAATCGTGATAAGATATGATCAAGCAGTTTCAAGAATATATTAGTTGATCATCAGTACATAAAAAGATCAAGCGCCTAAGCGTATGATCATGATTAATTATACTGATCAAACACTGGCCAGCGCCGGAATTGAACCAGGGACCTGCCCAAGTCTATGATAGCAATTGTTAATACACTATACCGTTACACTATAATACTGTTATTGAATTTCTTATCACGCATAAATATAACATGTAAGGCTGCCCATACTAGATTAAAAAAAAGCTGTATTGCATACCAACAAAGGACAAATGGGGGGGACAGAGGGGGAGGAAAGCAGTAGGTATGCTATGGAAATACTACAAGATGGCTACGAGCGGGTACGATGACTTACGCGGCAAGATTGCGGCTCAGGTGCCTTACCTCGGCCTCGCCCTGCGCATGTCATCTTCTTTCCACCTTGCCTGGCACCTGGCAAGTCCGCAGAAGCTACCTGAGGGTCGTCGACAATGAGTTCAGCCGGGGGTGCCCCGTTGTCTGCGGGCATAGGGTTGGCATCGTCTGATTCACTGCCGACGACCTGGTTGAGCTGTGGGAGGTCTCGGGTCTGCAGGTGGGTCGTTGGGGTTCTGGCTGCCATCGTAATCGTAAGCCTCGTCGTCTGAGCTTTCAATATTGCGGAGGGCGTCACGAAGAGAGTGGACACCGTGTTGAGACTCCGCTGGCGCTGTCGTAGCCGATCCCACTGTGCTCGCATGCATGATCCCTTCGAAAACAGTTACTGCGTGTAGACGAAATGCCTTGCAAATGGGGGGGGGGGGGAGTCGGGGTGTAGCACTAGTGTGCTCTTGATCTTGTAGTAGATTTTGTGGTAGGGAATCAGGCTCACGAGGCCTGTTTCGTTCAACGATGAGTCAGGAGATAACACATAGATAGCCTAATATCATGTGAGTGCTGGAACGACAGCAAAAATGATGAACATACTGCAATCACTGCAAATGCCAGAGACCCGGGCGTAAGCTTGTTGATACCCCACATTTTCCCCAGCGTTGACATCTGCACCGTTGGCTTATCAAGTGAAGTAATGCCGAAGAGAATGACTTGCAAAATCTGCAAACCATTAGCATTAGTAACCGTTAATGAATTGAACACGCACCCGGCCGAGGAGAGGATTGCAGAATACTTTCCGTGGGTTCGCAACGAGACGCAACAAGATCTGGGTAAACGAGAGGCAGGACTTCAGGGTATTCCTTGTTGCCTGGAAACTTGAGAAGAGATTGAATGATCGTGGAGTCAGCGCGGGTTGTCGGGGATGTCCAGTCGCTCGCGGGTATTCCGTAGTCTTTGAAGATTTGAGGAGCCGCCCATTTGATGTACTTGAGGGCGTCTGCTTGCCCCTCTCCCTGCTTTCTGCACAACTAAATATAATGTGAGTTTATCATGTTCTGCACCATCTGAATCAAGAGAGACTGACCAGGCTGCACCAGTCACTTCGTGATTGGAGGAATGAATGATACTGTCAAAATCAGGGGCAAGAAAAGATGGCCAGACAAGGGTTTGAACCAAGGACCTTCTGGTTGCTTTCCAGACGCTCTACCATCTGAGCTATCCGGCCTTGGTTACTGGTTGCACAACATTGAATATGATCTCCCTTTCACATGACCACCCAACCATTCAATCAATACTGGCCGGGCACATGCCCCTATCCAGTCCATTCAAATGGTGATCATGTGCCGGATTACACCATTCCAACAGGTATGTGTGAACAAGGTGAGTACAACATGATGGCGTGCCCATACAAACACTTACGGTTTGCCGTAGTTCGAGGTGGTAAATGTAATCGGCAAAATTAAGTGTGCCGTGTCAGAGCGCTCCAAGTATTAATCTGCGCCCCGGCTAATTTAATTAATGGCTACAATCATTGTATCGTCAGTTACCTCACCCCACCGATCTCTGCAATGTATATCAAGGCGTTAGACTTCTTCCAAAGATTGAACACCATCTCAGTGATGATCGAAAATGGCAGATACAAGCTGGACATGTTCACGTCTGAATTGAACATTCTCTGAAATGTTCTTACAGACCCATTTAAACGGTGTAAATGACACAAGGATAAAAGTTTCAATTATATAAGCAACCGATATCTAAGAAAAATATCACCATCAACTGTATCTACAAGGAAATAGTCTCCTTGCTGAATAGAGTCAGGAACTACAAGTGCACCCCATATAATTGAGGACAAAAAGACAAACTCCGCAGATTTCCGGGGTCGCGCTCGGAGACGAAGCAATTGCAGGTCAATGTCTTTCTGCTGCCTGACACCGGAGGGTCGGTCAAGTGGATACACAAGTGCAACATCATATGTGGCTTCATCTACCGTAATTGAGAACACCATCAAAAGTTGCACGACAATGTCCATGCCGAGCGTTGTTGGACGTGCAGTCTTGATTATAACGTGATCGTACCGTGGTGCTCCTTGGAATTTCGGGCTGCACCGAAGCAAGTCGGTATCTTGCCGCCAGTCAACAGTTGACTCATAATTGATGGTTAAATATTTTTTCGGGATGAATCTTAGAAATTTTGAGATATGAATTTCTATATGGTTAAAGACATACCTTTGTAAGTTGGTCACCTGGAGTTCGGAGATACCGGTACCCTGGCCGTTTCTCTATATCCAACTCCCTGTTGAGAAATTCTGAAAGGCATAATCAGAACCTTTCAAATGCTGCATTTGCTTGATGATTTGCTTCGACCTCAGCAAGTGTGATGGGCTTTGAACGTGAACCAAGTCTATAATGGCCAGAAGGTGGTTGAACATCATCACCATCATCTTCATCCTCCTTATCCCTTAAGAACATACCTGCAGAAGTATCGACAGCTCCTGGACTTCCTGTCGACCAGCCGAAATGGTCTCGGAAGTATGAACCTGAAGCCCAGCATACATCCGCAAGTTGATATAGCACCGCATGCATTTGAGAAGGATATATCCTGCAGCATCTACTTGCCGGGTGAGAATATTGTGGGCTGCAAACAAAATGCACTATCATTGTGTTAGCACCATATAGAGAATTAGTTAGCATGATTCACCTTTGATATATCTTCACTCTTGGAGCCATCATTGAATGCCAATGTAGTAATCGCCTTGAAGTGGTTAAGACCGCTCCACCGAGGAAAGGCCATCATTCTATTGATAAAATCTTCATTATCAGAGGCGGAGAATAATATATAAATGAAGAAACAAACTGATTATCAAGAGTTGCTAAAGACTTCCGGCCAAGAGCAGTGACATGAAGGAGGATTTGTTTGAAGAGGTGATCATCAAATAGTCCCCCATCAAATGTATGCAAGCAGTCAAATGAGGTACTGCGATAAGGATCAGAGTTGGCGATTTTCTAAAATACATTCTGCAGAGGGGTCAATAACAATACTTTGGGTGGTAAAGATCACTCACATCAATGCCACGTAAACCAAATTTCTTGAGCAGATTATTGGATTCATCCACAGTCTTCATTGCCATGGCATCTTTGTATATTTTCTTCATAGTAGCTTGGGTACGAAGTGGATAAGTGGTATCGTGGATGGCCAACTTATCATCTGGGACCAAGCAAACGGGGCAAGGGAAGTAGGAGTTAGTCCCCCTTGTCAATGTCATCACACAGCTAGAGCAATAAGTTAGCAAGGCCAAATAGCAGATATAATGAGACCACATACACTTCCTCATAATCAGCAGACTTTATGGAAATGCAGGGATACAAGGTTTGATGACTACCATCACCACATTTCACCGCAAATCCAGTATGAGAGTGAGTAATAATATCCTCCAAGATAACCCCCATTGCACGGTGGTATACGGTGGCTTTATGACTTTTCCATTTCGTTTGGTGTGTCTCAGATGCCAACTCCTCAATCTACATATTGTGTATTAGCGGTGGACAACATTTAAAACCACTTTACTCACCACCGGTAACCATCCAACCATAAACCCACCACCTGGTCCCTCACCATTACAGATATCAATGTTCAGATTACCAACTCGGGCAATGACAGGATAACCTTTAGCCGTTCCAAAAGTTGAATTAAGATGAGGGGCTTTCCATCATCAGGTAGGGTTGACTAGGGTAGAGTTTTGTTATTCATTGGCCAACTGAATGGTAGCTTACATTAGACTCACCTGAAGCTCCCACAAAAGATCACCAGTAACAAGTTCATCATAAAACTGTATCCAAGACTTGCCATTGAACTTATACAACTGCTTTGCGTCCCATTCAAAGTGAGGAGCAAGAGAGGGATCTCGTACGAGCTTCATGACCCAATCCCAAATAGGGCGTCGCCACACATCGTAGCTCAACTGATTACCCTTATACATATCAGAGACGATGTGCTTTGTGAACTTGACAAGGATATTATTGAGCAACATATATATATATATATATATATACATCTAAGAGTGACACACCCCAGGCATTTTGTCCGCAGCAAGCTTCCAAATGTTCATCATCTCCTTATATGATTGCAGTGTCAAAATACCACGGTTGTGTCAAAATCAGGGGCAAGAAAAGATGGCCAGACAAGGGTTTGAACCAAGGACCTTCTGGTTGCTTTCCAGACGCTCTACCATTTGAGCTATCCGGCCTTGGTTACTGGTTGCACAACATTGAATGTGATCTCCCTTTCACATGACCACCCAACCATTCAATCAATACTGGCCGGGCACATGCCCCTATCCAGTCCATTCAAATGGTGATCATGTGCCGGATTACACCATTCCAACACAACCCCCTAATCCAGCACATCAATTCACACGCTCAGGTGACCAATCACCTGATGCAGGGCCCATAACCTGTCAAAATCAGGGGCAAGAAAAGATGGCCAGACAAGGGTTTGAACCAAGGACCTTCTGGTTGCTTTCCAGACGCTCTACCATTTGAGCTATCCGGCCTTGGTTACTGGTTGCACAACATTGAATGTGATCTCCCTTTCACATGACCACCCAACCATTCAATCAATACTGGCCGGGCACATGCCCCTATCCAGTCCATTCAAATGGTGATCATGTGCCGGATTACACCATTCCAACACAACCCACTAATCCAGCACATCAATTCACACGCTCAGGTGACCAATCACCTGATGCAGGGCCCATAACCTGTCAAAATCAGGGGCAAGAAAAGATGGCCAGACAAGGGTTTGAACCAAGGACCTTCTGGTTGCTTTCCAGACGCTCTACCATTTGAGCTATCCGGCCTTAGTTACTGGTTGCACAACATTGAATGTGATCTCCCTTTCACATGACCACCCAACCATTCAATCAATACTGGCCGGGCACATGCCCCTATCCAGTCCATTCAAATGGTGATCATGTGCCGGATTACACCATTCCAACAGGTTGGGATCCCTTCCAACAGCACCGTAAGCGAGCTCAAGAAGAACATCAACTGTCTTCTCATTTAGTGACTCGGTGATGGCAATGGATGCAAATTCAAAATCACGGCGAGTGCGGAAAGGTCGCCATGGCTCATTGTCGATGATGTAGTCGACTCGCACCTTGAGATTATGGCCGTATTCATGGAAACGGTCAATCAATGCCGGACGTTGGCTCGATGGATGATACTCGCACTTGATGACATCCATTTGAGGCTCCTGTTCACCTACAGAATCGAGAAGATGAGATTAAACCAAGTTGACGTTGCAAATAGACATACCTTCATCGAAAGGAGATACAGGAGCCGAACCATGGCTGCTATCACTATAATCCCCAGTGTCGTCAAAGTCCAGGGGTGGTGGCGGCGGCGAGGGAGAAGATGGTGGCGGCGAGGGAGGGGAACCAAGGGGCTCTGGTGCTTGAGCAGTAAGTGTCGGGGAAGGTGGATGTGGTGGCGTGGTGACCTGTGATGCTGACGCGGCTTCATTACATCCATTAGAGACCCAAGCTGAGCATTTCCAATGCTTGATGTACTCACCTCGATCGATCCCCTTTACGTCTGTTTAGAATTTCCTGCGCCGTGCGAAGCCCTTCCCTTGCCAGAAATTCGTTGTCTTCTGCATGACTGGTCTTCTTCAATTTACAGGTGGCCATATGTTTCTTCAACCCCCTCTGCTTGTAGAGGCCGCCGCATATGGTGCATGCTACCAAGCTTGTAGTTGCAGCCAAGTTAGACATTCTGCAAGCCTGACGATGTGGTGGGGGAGGGGAACAACGATGGGAGCGAGGGGACTACGAGAGTGAGACGGCGAGACGGGGGAATGGCGAAACAGGGAAACGGCAAGGCAGCGAGACAATGCAATGACGAAACGGGGAAATGGCGAGACAGGACGACGGCGAAGCAAGGGAACAGCGAGACGAGGTGAAGGCGGAACAGGGAGACGGCGAGACGGGGCAACAATGAAATGGGCAAACAGCAAGACGGGGCGAGGACGAAATGGGCAAACGGTGAGGCGGCGAGACGGGGCAACGACAAAATGGGGAGACAGTGAGGTGGCGAGACGGGGCGACAAAATGGGGACACGGTGAGACGGGACGACGGCGAAGTAATAGGGAAACGGCGAGACGAGATGAAGGCGAAACGGCGAGATGGGGCGACGACGAAATGGGGAAACGGCGAGACAAGATGACGGCGAAATAGGGAAACGGCGAGGCGAGACGACGGCAAAACAGGGAAATGACGAAACGGGGCGACGGGGGAAACGAACAGGCAATAAATGGAAATGGGGCAATGGGGCAACGATAAGGCGGTAACGAGACAACAGTGATGGTGATGATGGGAGAGAGGGGACGACAAGGGGAGCGAGGGGACGACAATGGGAGCGAGGGGATGACAGAGACAGCGAGATGGGGCAATGGTGGGGACAAACAGTTGACAACAGGTAAATGGGGGAACAGGTGACGGGTGAGGGCGAGAGGACAATTTGATGGGGCAACAATGGGAGCAAGGGGGGACAGCGAGCAGGTGCTCGATGGCTGCTAACGTCTGGCCATTGATCAAGTCCTGATCAGGCGCTGGCCAGACCCTGGTCATAAAAAATGTTGATAGGCGCTTGAACGTTTCTCCGACAATTCTTTGCCATATGCTCTGCTCCTTTGTCTTAAAAACCCTCTACCTTACTCACATGGTCCCTCTCACTTCGTACTTGTTTATGCCTTGTCTCTAGCCACTGTATATATTCGAGCATGTACAAAGTAGTATGGTAGAGTTCCCGAAAATACGAACAGTTACACCTTTCACCTTTGACAGACTGACTCTACCCCTTTCCCCTAATATTCCCCTCTCATGTACGTGACCGTTACCCACTACACCGCGTCCCGCAGATCCATATTTAAAGACCGACAATACTGTGACCAGCCGTAAGTACCGTGAGATATCAGCCTTCAGATTTCGGTACCAAAATACAGGCCCAGCACTCGAGGTCAAGGCAGCCCAAGTTGAGAACGTCAACAGCAGGCAACTCCCATCTGGATTGATTTTTATCTACGCAGATCTGACTTAGCCTTCTGTCTATTCAGCGTCATGATACAATCAATGGCACTGAATGATGAATTCTACTAGCACACACTCGGTAATCAGACGGGAAAGGCTGCAGTCTCAAGCCGTCCACACTCTCGCGATGAGCTCGGTGAGACCTGATAACAAACGGCCCGCCAATCAGCACTCAAAATCACAGGCGCCCGTCGCGGCACTCACCGATATCGTTCGTGTTGAACTGGTACACGCCAACGAGCACGCCGACGGTCGCTGTCCTCAGCGTCCAGGTCATGATGGGCCCAATGAGGGGGAACTTGCGCGGGTGGAGATAATCCACGATCATCGAGTCGAACTATACCCATACGCCGTCGCACTGTAAGTATATGCGCATACAGCCAAGAGAGAGCAAAGCAAATGCGCACGCCGATGTGACTATGCATGACCAAGCTGACGCCGAGTATGCCATCAAGAATGGGGTAATTTGTTCCAGAGGTTACGAAGGCGGCTGCAGTGAGCGGAACCAGGCCGGCTGAGAGGAGTCTTTCGAACGCCCAGTGGTACGAGCCGTGCGACCTGGAAGGCGGCGGGAAGGTCGTCGGGTCGTTTACAGTGCCCTTGTAGATGGCTACGTGTCCGAGATGAATGGCAGCCCCGGAAGGTGAAAGGTAAATGGACTCACGACCGCCGGGAACGTAAGCAGTGGATGCAGCGTGCCTCACTATAATGGCATTCAGCGTCTGCAGCGTTTGTGATGTCCGCTCAGCAACGCGCACCTTGGTGAGCAGCAGCGGGCAGTCTTCGAGCAAGCGTCGTTCTGAGGATCGAGGTGGACATTGAGGAGAAAGGAGGACCGGAATTGCCCGGCCAATGATAGCGCGTGGTTTATGGCGGGATATTTACTTAGGGGACTTGGACGTCAAAATCATAAAATTGAATGCGACAACAGAGATACAGGCAGCTCGCGAAAATAGTGAAGGACATGATCATCCAAGTAGTAGTAAGGGGGTAAAGAAGCAAACATGAACCATCCATCGCATGGAACATGAGTGTGTAAGTACGTGAACGTAAACGACGGTGCCGACTTGTCCTCTACAAAACAATGCAATGGTGCTTCTTGCTCCCCTTGGACCGAGTCAAGAGCGCAGCGCGGGTGGCATATTGGAATACCTCGCGCACTCCCTCGCCCGACTTGGCGGAGCATTCCAAATAGTGTCTGGCACCAATCTTCTGGGCAACAGCCATGCCCTTCACACACACACGAGTCAGCATCAAGCGCGCAACAACGAAACAGCGCCAAAGAACGTACCTCTTCCGGGGTTACCGGCCGCTGGCTCGTCTTTCTGAGCTCCTCAATCACACGCGGATCCTTCCTGAGGTCCTTCTTGCAGCCGACGAGGATGATGGGCAACCCAGAGCAGAAGTGGAGGACTTCGGAAATCCACTGTGTGATTTGCAAAAGCGGTGCATAGCACAGCAGCATAGCATTACGTCAAATCGGTTCCAGTTGAGTGCACAGACGAGCAACGAGACGGGCAGAAAGCACGCACCTTTTCCTGGACGTTATCTAACGAGTCGGGCGAGTCGACGGCGAAACAGATGAGAATGACGTGGGAGTCAGGATAGCTGAGGGGGCGAAGACGATCGTAATCCTCCTGCCCAGCCGTATCCCACAACGCCAGTTCGACATGTTTGCCATCGACTTCGACGTCCGCGACATAGTTCTCGAAAACGGTGGGCACGTAGACCTGCAAATCCGTTAGTCACATTATCAATCACCACCAGCACCACTCTAGGGCGCGCAGGCGCAACATGCTCCCACAGCAGCAGAAAAACAAGTGGGCACGCACCTCAGGGAATGTTCCTTTCGAAAAGACGATCAGCAGACAGGTCTGGAGACAGAGAAACGGCCCGTCAGTGGGTCTGGCGTCCAAAATCGTTCCATATGGACGAAAAGGCGCACCTTGCCACAAGCACCATCGCCAACAATGACTAGCTTCCTTCTGATATCGGCCATTTGGATGATTGGGATGGGGCGGGGTGAGAGTGAGCAACGAGGAGGGAGTGTAGACGACGGGGTTGTGCTGGTTGAAAGAGTTGAGGACGGCACTCAAACTGGCGGTCGCCCACCTTTCAGGCGCCGCTCAAATTGTCTCAGAGTACGTAATGTCCTTGGCCTGTGCACTGCCGCATCCCGTGACCCTTTAGCGCTAAATAACGCGTGGATTTATTGTATGGTGCACTATCAACAACTAATGTAAACCCAACTCTCAGAGACAACAAATGATAGAATAATGTATAATACAACCAGAATACCCTCACTCGTCCGCAGCTTCCTTCTCTACCTTCTTCTTCATCACGCTCACTGGAAAGAATAAAATCAAGTCACAGCAACGCAGTAACCATCTAAACACCAACCTTCGCGAGAGACCTGTCCCGATGTCATCCAGCCGGGAGGGAAAGCGGCCACAACCTTCTGATATACCGACTTCCTCAGCCCTTGTTCGCTGACGGTAGCCATCGAATTTTCAAACGCACTACAAATCAAAGATCCAACATCAGCGGTGCCGCTCGGGAAGATCCCAAGATTTACAAATCAAGCAACACCCACTTCTTCTCGTTTTCCAAGCGACACAGCTCGTTGCTGATTGATACCAACTGCCATATGATCAACTTCATCGCGTCGGAGAGCTTATACCGCTTCGTCGGCGCATTCTCCTTCGCCGAGGTGCCGGCGCCAGAAGGATCGGTCTGTGAAGGCGGCGGGGGACCGTCGACATCCATGTCCTGCGTAGGTGGCTCCGGATCCTCCGTCGGTGGTCGACTCGGCTGCTCACCGCTGGCACCCGCAGACGACCCGCGGCCCAATTCGGTCTCCACGCGCAACTGCTCCTGCCGCTGCGCTAAACGTAAAGCCGTATTCGTAAGTAAAGCCGCGCGAACCGGAAAGACACCTACCCCATTGACTAAGAGTCCGTTCGTACTCTTCTTCCGCCTTCGCAAACCCCGCCTTCGCCAAGCCGGCAAGTTCTGCCAGCAACTCGTCCTGCCGATCAGTCAGAAGTTTGCAGTGATCGATGAACACTGTTCGTTTGATGAGTTTCTAACACAGATGTTTTAATGTCAAGCACTCGGATACGGCGCAGAAGAACGTACAGTCATGGTGAACTTGTTGTAAGGGAACAATTCCGGCATAAGAGCGAAAAAGTAATCATCATACTGGTCGAGTTTGATAGCTTGCACCGCGATCGAGTTCAGCAAGGGCTTGATAGACGGCGGGAATTTGCCCTTCTGCCCCCAATCCTCTGCGCGTTCGATCACATCATTGAGTTGCCCACTGCGAGCAACCAAGCACACGCACCGTTCGCGATCGCTTGTTTCAGCGTCTTGAACGACTCCTGCAGATCGGGGTGGAACGTCTCGACATCAATCATTTTCTTCTTCTTGTTGCCCTCCATCACCGTCAGATGCCTTTTGCCCTTGACGAGTGTGTGCCCTAACAGCCCAACCGAGCCTATGGATGGAACAGGTTTGCCGCGCGGTGTCCCGAGTTCGTCTTCCGCATCGGACATCAGCGCAATGGGCGCATCCTTCGTCCCATCGTTCTTGATCGACGCCGACGTCCGATGCTGGGTTGAGGTGGAAGGGTCCGTATGATTCCCCTTCTTAGCTTTCTGCTTCTTCGGTGATCTGCCATACATTAGATAGCCCATGTTTTACAGAAAGCTTTACATCACAAGAAATGCGCACGTACTTGTCTTTGAGCAGCGCAACCTCCCCAGAAGACACGTAGAACCCCTGCTGCTTCGTCTGCGCAAAATATGTCCGCTCGTCGATGGCGAGTTCCGAGTCATCAATAAAGGGGTCGTTGACGTCGTAGTACTCAGCGGCCAGCGTCTTTTTCTAGCACGGGGTCATTCTCCAACACCAACACCACGAAGAGATTCACGACATACCTTGCGTTTCCGAGGTGGTCTCAAGCCGTCTTTGATTTTCTCATCATCGTCACCCTCGCTCTCACTAGTGTCGCGCTTGACAGGTATCGGTGTCGGCGGACGTTGCCCCGTCTCTTTCGACAGGAATGAAATGTCCACTTCATAGTTACTGGGCCCGCCAAGTTTGATATCAAGCCGAATTGTCTGTCGTGGAGGTTGGGGCGGCGGGGGCGGCGGTGACGGTGACGGGGTGCGTGGTTTGTGGCGCACCGACTTTGGTTTGGCTGACACGACCTTGGACGATGATGAGGATGGTTTCGAGGGCGGTGGGTGCTGTTCAGGGGGAGGAAGGACGGTAGGAAGGTTGACGGGAGATTGAGCGCGGCTTGAAATGGTGATGGCGCTGTTGCTGTCGTCGACGATGTGGACGTCGTCGGGGACCACGAGGACGTCGGCGCCTGTCGCTGGCATAGCGGTGAGCTCGTCGTGGAGGACGGTGAGGAAGAGGAGGGGAGGGAGGGGAATATTTGATAGAGAATAAGAAATGATCTGCGTCGTCGCACAGCTGTTGGCAGGCTTCCGCACCCGAAAACGCCCTTTTCAATCGCTTTTCTCTTCTCAAAACCCCACTCGCAATGGTCCAACAGCATTCGCAATCTGATTGGCTCGGCATTTCCCATCTTCCACTCGAAACGAAAAAAACATACAAAAAATACAGAAATTACCCCTCGCAAGAGCCACATGCAACTGGATCACAGGGCGTGTGGACGACTCTATTTCTCAAAGGTTGGCGGTTGGCCGTCGCAATGATCCACAATATATCAAAGAAACAAGTCACCACGAGCTATTGGGGCGGAGAAAGTCGAAGCCCAAATGGTGAAACATTGTCGGAGATGATCTATGCAGTCCGGGGATCAATGCGAGTTCTGTCAGAGCGGATGTAGCAACCCCGAAGATAATGTGAGATAAGGACACGGAGGAGAGCATGGTCGCTCCGGGTCCGGATTAATTTCAAAGTCTCACGGTGCACTGCTTCTTCTCTGCACAATGTCATGTCGTCGCTTTGGCGGCCAGCATCTCTTCCGACCTCTTTGAATGAAAAAATCAAAGTCGAACAGTCCCGCCGAGCCTATGAATTCTGTCTCGAACTTGAGAAATCGACCGCAGAAGCTAAGACCGTGATGCACGCCAGAGTCCTTGGCTACTTGATTTTGTACGCCCCAAACGACGCAGCAGAAGCGGAGGTCGCCAAGTCTATAATATCTTGTGCTGCGAGTAGGGAAGAACTGAATCAGTTGGGCGAGCTCTTCGTCAATGGGTTCATCAATACTCGTAAGTAAATTTGCCTCATATTCATTTTCCTGCTATTGACTTACAGCCTATAGTCAGAAAGAGAAGAGCCCGAACCCCTGTGCGCTCTTCTGGCAGTAGTCGGCCTCTCTTTGGTCGGGAGGGAGTAATGTCAGCTCGCCTAAAAGAACCCCCAAAAGAGCACCACGACGCCAAGGCGCAAGTACGGATACCATTGCTATCCTACTTTTCGAGGAACTCAACTCAGTTAGCGCCTGACAGGCCCTCATTCGAGATGGATACAGATGCGTGATCAGTGGCGTATACGACGTCCTGGCAGAACGCCAGCTCCCCGGGATCTCATCGGAACAGCTGGACGCGGTCGGGGAAGTCAACACTCAGTGCGCCCACATTGTACCAGCACCTATTCACTTCAACGAGGGCGTGGATGAGCAAGGAAAGCCAACCAATAAAGTATAGTTCCTCCTGACATCCTCGCCAGTACTAAATTTTTGTTTGTCAGAACAAGTTTGCAGCATCGATGTTGTCCGTCTTGAAGCGTTTCGGCTATCCAGTCGAGCCATCAAACGGCGTTGGAGTCCATTCGCTGGTCAATATTATGACATTGGCGAGCAGTGTACATGATCTATTTGATCGTCTACAATTATGGCTAGAGGCCACGGTGAGTATTCTCTTATCCCCACGTCAGAACCTTCTTTTCCAACAGCTATCGGTTTCAGGAAACCCCCCATCGCTATCGTATACAATCTTCCAGGCGCACAGGAGCTATTGTCAGACGGCGGGAGTTCGTGACGTTTACGACCAGCGATCCACATCGTTTCCCGCTACCATCTCCAGAGCTCCTCGCCCTTCATGCCGCTTGCGCTAAGGTCGCCAACCTCTCTGGCACTGCTGAGTATCTGGATAAGGTTGACCGAGATCTCGAGGGGCTTGATGTCCTCAAGGCAAACGGGGATTCGTCCGAGTTGTTAGATGTTGCTATTTGGGCAACAGAATTGATGTTGGTGCGTAAGGTCTCTTGATAGGGAGTTACACCGTGTACGTGCCAAAGAATAAATAAACAACACTGATTGAATACAGCGTTGACATGATCATTGCATGCACTGTGAACATATGCAAGTAGGAGTTTTACGGTCACAGATAATGATAAGCATGTCAAAGGATTAACCAGGAAATAACCTCCTCCGTCCCCAGCACCTTATCCCATGTCCCCTCGCCCTTTTCCCAGAGAACCACACTCTCCACCTCAGCGCTGCCAAGTCTTTCGCTGTACAAATGCGGGAACGTACTATCCGCCATCCCATCTCCGCTCACTATGTTTGCCAAATTTGCGTAAGGGACAGCACTGCAACACTTAGTCCACGTACCTGGTACCGACGGCGCCTCCCATCGGACATCTTTCTTGATTGCTTTGATTGGGATGCGGAGGACATACATGCGCGGCTCGTTGGTGAAGAACAGCTTCAGCGTTCCCGGGACTTGTTGCGCCGTGGAGAGATGAATGAACCCTGACTGTACATCGAACTCGCTGAGGGGGAGGTTCTCCGGCAACGGGTCAGGAGGGGGCGTCGACGGATGGACGAGTTTGTACACATAGGTGAGTTGGGGAGTCTCGGCCATGGGGGTAGGTTGAGTCGCGGGCTCGCGAGGGAACCAAAGGTGAGCGACGCAATCTAGATAACTGTGTTCCAAGGCTGAGTTTGAACGAAGATCTGATAGTAAATCAAGGTTCCACGCGAAGGGACTGTGGGCGCAACGCCCTATATATACACAAGCGGTGGCAGTAGCAGATGGTCCAACACTGATTCGATGTCGACTTTCATCACCTCATGGCTGGGCTTCGTGACGACCGATGAATATCGCGCAAATCCGCAGTCGATGAACGACGAGCTACAGTCGTTAGGAAAAGATGCCGGGTGCACAAGGTGTGGTGCACATACACGTCGAACATGAGCCAGATCTAACGGTGCACAGAGTATACCACGGGGTCCAGCACGAAGACCCAGAATTCGGCTACTTGATACCCAGTGTGTTTACGCGGCATGACATCAAATGCCTACTACACTGACACGGGGTACATCTAGTATGGCCTTCCTCCGAGAGCAGACAGACGTTCCGAGAAAGCCAACGGAATACAGAAGTTCAAACCGTAGTCCTGGCCACCAAAGTCGGGACGATCGGCGAGGCGATGGGCGTCGACTTCACGTCCAATCCAGCGCCGGTATTCGAGGCCGGCATTGTCGAAGTGTTGATGGTTGAGCTCAAAGATGGCAAGACCGCGGCTGATCTCGCACCCTACCTCGACGAGATGACTTTGATGAGAGGGCATGGTGTTGTGGATGGAACATGGGGTACATCCGACAAAATTGATGGACAGCTTGTCGTAGTCATTGGCTGGGAATCGATCGAGGTGAGTCTGATACAAGTCCCGTCAAATCGTCTGACTAAATTAATCACCCAGGCACACAAAGCATTTGTAGCGGCGGGCGCAACGGAGAGCCTCAAGACAATCATGAGCAGTATCCTACAAATGGCTACTCTCAAGGTCAACCACGTTCGACTGCATCATGTCGCATCGTAGTAGCTAGAGAAGTTCATTGTTCATTGAACGAACCTCTTAACAAATTCCGGTGTAAGTTTCTATGAATCCTTTCATGCTCCCGGCTTCAACTACTCACCAAGTCTGAATGAGTAACACGCTGCTCGCTGAAGCGAATGAATGATCATTTTCTGATGCCTACAGTTGATCTCTTAATTAACTCGAAATCCAGCGGGTCGGAAAACACAAAGCGTGATGCCCAAATTTTACTATGGGTTTATCCCTATCCACGATTGATATCTACCTTCACCGAAACACTTTTATTTGCTGGGAGCTTGAACAGGGAAGCATGCCCATGTTGGAACGTGACTGGCGAGGAATAGTGAAAGTCTCACCTTGATCTCCTGCAAAGCAGACCAAGTGGAATTGGCTTCGAAGGCTAGACGAGGAAGATGAAAGTCAGAGCTTGGGACACAAAAATCATAGTGCAAAACCCCACAGAAGGTAGCCGGGAAGGCATCAGTGCTGTCAGCCCTGAAGATAGAGACACTCGCCAGATCATAGCCGGGCAGCTCAGCGTCGGTCTGTAAAGGAGGATGTGAGGTCATTACCCTTGATTGCACTCTGGGTGTAAGTACTCACAACTCTGAACTCGCTTCCAAACTCCAACCCGCCAGACACCAATGCTCCGCTCTGGAGTTCTTTCCGCGAGAAGTCTTCCTTATACTTGGCGTCAAAATTGAGAGTGCCGTTGCCTCCGTTGTTGAACATGTTCATGATCTGGTCATAGGATATAGTGTCTATCGGCGGGTGAATACATCACAGATAACTGCTAGTCAGATGCTGCTCACAGTTCCAATAATCGCCGTTCTTGATGCCGCTACCAGTTGGAGGCAACTGTTTCTGCGCCGACACGGATGAAGGTGCGATGACTCTAAACATAGAATCACCATATCTTCCATCAAACGCCAGATGCCCGTAGTGTACGATTACGACCATAACAGAACCCCCGTTCTCTTGAAATTGGGAGTCGTCTGGCCTAGCGCCTGTGACATAGGTGTAGATGTCAACTTTCCAGGTCAATGTCTGTACAGGGAACTGGATGGTTCCAATTGGGGTGGGAATGAAAGTCGCAGCGAAGTGCTCGTTATCAAAGAGGGTAGCGGTTTGGCTGCAGTGACAATTGGCATATGTTAGGACAGTATGTATTATCCACCTACCGTTGGAAGAACGAAGTGCCAACTGGGGGCGTAAGTTGATTGACATACTCCCGCGGCACGGTCTCTGGATCGTTGGAGGAATTGGGGGTGTCTATTGCTTGGAGCTCTTGCAAACGGCGAATGGCGGCTACGATTTCATTGTCGGACATGTTGGGCAAGCAGCTGTGAGTGTCGACTGGTCACTGGCAGGTCCATCCTAAATACGCTGGCTATGTGGCGCTGCAAGGCAGGAGGTTTGCGACAATCGGTGGCGAACAAGGACTACAACCGCTCAACAGCATCGGCACTGTGTACAAACCGTGACCTGAGTTGGGAAATCAACCATCCTTCGACGCCTTCGGAAGCAATCGTGGGCATAAGACCTGGTGCAACCCTCCCAATTTCGCGGGTAAAACATTAGGCCTCCCGAATTATGGAGGACCAGAATAGAATCAATTGAAAGGCACCAAGAGAACCAGAGAGGGTACGGTCGGCGGATGAGTTCCTAGACATAAGATTTGGCGATCTATGGACACGGTGTTTTCATAGTGGAGTGCCAGGTGCGCGGATACCTCGAGCTATTATTAGGGTCGCGAAGTAGGTTCTTCGGGCATGCAGAAAGGCCAGAGCCCACTGGGTACTACGAAGCTCTAAGCCGATTGGCCATTCGACATCTTAATGTGGGTGAGTCTGCGCCAGATAGATGAAACTCGGCGATTGGAAGGAGCGTCGGAATGCGGCGAATAGGACTGTATGTAGGGCGCTGTCTGAGTATTCTGTACTCGCCTCTTGCATCAGGGTATGTTATTTAGAAAAATGAGTACATGGTGTGAAAAGCGGTCATAGATTCGTCGACCCACAAGGAGCTCAGCGAGAACGAGCTCGGCCAGAGCGCGACGTACTAAGCAACACAAGAACACTCATGATTCTCAACCCATCATGATAGCACACTCAGATATAAAGTGAAACGGTATAATGATGTACAATAAACATCCAATGGTGTAGCCCTACTTCAACAGACACTCCAAGAGCCCAAGCTGGTAATTGTCATGTTCCTTTTTCATGACAACATACGCACGAACCTCCGGATCTCGCCCAATCGACTTGCTCACATTGATCGAAGCCGGATACCGGTCCACTCCTTCCTTCCCCGCCCAGTCAAAATCGACAAGGAGCCCTCGACCCTTAGAGCAAACAACATTCGCATCCCGCAGATCTCCAAATACGAGCTTATGCGAATGCAAGAGCTCCAGTGCCCTTTTCACATTCTTCAAGACCACACCAGGAACAACACCAGGAACAACACCCTTCCGTTTCTTAGGATCTTTGAAGGCTTGCCAGAGGGAGACAGCATCCTCGAGATATTCCATGACGACCATATTCAGGTCCCCAACGATTTGCCCGCACCAGTGAAGCTTCGGAGCCAGTTGCTCATTGGCTAAGAGGCGATGGGCTGCTTCATTGTATCGACTTGTAAACTTGACGACAACCTCCTCGGTTTTATCGCCGCCAGATTTAAGTGTAGCCCTATACAGCGAAGTGGTCCTAATTGCCCAGTCTGGGGATTGCAAGGCGTCTAACAATTGCTCGCCGCTAGGTAAGAGGAAACCATGATACGTCAGAGACGGCATTGCATCGCCAGAGACTGAGGTGGGGTTTGGATAGATTGCGGCAGTAGTCGTGCGATCTGCCACGATTCCGAGGTAGTAGTCTTGCAGCGCCGTTCGACACAACGAAAGGCACTTGAAGGTGCGAGCCACACGGACGATGTTGTCAGACAAGTGAATGCCAGCGGTGATGTCAAAGGAGACAAATCTGGACGCGTAGATCGACCCAACACAGACGGCCGCGCCAATCTCGAGTCGAGTCCCTGCGAGACCTATAAGCAAGACTGGGAAATTACAGGACCCTTGATATGGCGCAAGCTGGAAATAATGTGTCAGAGTGAAACGGACAGGGACATATGAAGCGACGCACCCGGCTGTGCGCCACAATCTTGCTGTAGTCGGCGAGACTTTGAACGAAAGGATCGCCGCCAATACCATGTACATTCTTCAGCTCCAAGATCGCAGTTGCGAACTTGTCCCCTCCTTGCCACCATATCGCATCGGGCTCAATGTTATTTAGCCACTCGAGTTTTTCGACCCAGATACCAGCCGTCCCCATTAAGTTGTTGACCTGCAGCTTAATGGCAGCCTGACGCTGGGCCTCATCACCATAAAAATCGACTGTCGCACTGAGGAAGCTAGACGCGTAGATTATGTCCTCCGGGGTCACATCGACACGCTCAAGGTCCAAGAGTCTCTTCTGCAGGGTCGCGAGCGGCGGGCTGAACATCGTAGCCGGGACATGATCGATGCATACAGGGTGACCATCGGCGTCGAGGAACTTCTTCAAATTAGCGGCGCTACCAGCAATGGAAGAGGGGCTGGGGTTATCTGATAGCTGGCTAATACGCGTGCCAAGGGCTGCGAAAAGAATGAGGATCGAGCAAGCGATGAGTGGGTGGACTTGCGCCTACCCTTCCTGATACGCATTCGAGACCATACTTCAAGATCATCAACATGGTCGAGTAACTCCTTCACTGAAGCAGAATGAGAGCAAGTGTATGAAAACATTCGAGAAACAGACCTTCGGGGTTGGCGATGATGATTTTGTGCGATATGCCATCCACGAAGATGTCTTGGAGAGCCTGTGTAACATCAAGCTCGTCTGCTTCTGACTGGGTGCGAAGCCACTGAAGGATACGAGTATTTCGCCCTTCCTTGGGCTGCATCTCCACATCTGTCTGTCTGGCGGTCAGTCGTTTGGCATCGCAGAGTATGTGGTAGCGAACCTTGTAAAGCGCGAGGTCATCCAGTTCGACAGCGTAGTGTCGGGCAACGAGCTTCTCGTGGATCTTCTCCAACAGCTCATTGACTGGCATAAAGGCCTCGATATGGATTCCCGTGAAAAATGGTCGCTCTACTGGAAAGTAGCACCAGAAGTAGAGTTTCATGGTGGACGCGGTTGACATGATGGACGCGGTTGGCAAGCTTGTGGCAAGCTGCGTCGCGTGGCCTCAAGAAGACACCAGTCGGACCTTGAATTTGCAACCCCGCGAGCGCTTGTCACAACGTCCTTTCTTTGTCGAATAGAGAATGTGCTGTTGACATGCGTGGGGGAGGTGGACCCAGATCTGGTGTCGGTTACTGCGAGCTTGCTCATGGACCGCGACATCCCCAGACCGAGCGGCCTTCCCTGCGGAGAAGACGCTGGTGATTCTGCGCCTTCGCAACGAAGAAAAGACGTCCTTATAGCCCCGGCCTTCCTCGTTCTGCAGCTATCTGCGTACCCTGACCAGCGCATTGCGCCTGACGTCCGCAGGCTCATCTCTGCACCGTCTCTCCAGAAGTTCCTCCAAGGGCTGGACAGGATTCCGGTGATAGGCACGCCCAAGGTCGGGACACTGTACGTGGCACCCGGGCCCACCGAGAGACGAGGCAGAGATTCTGCGCAACACGCATGGCTCGCCGTGTAGGCGTTCCCTTGTAGGTACCGGGCAAGACATAACTTCGAAACTGGAGCTGGTCACCGCTGCGAACAGGGATTCCAGCACATTGGAATGGTCCTCCCGATGCGCCTCGGAAGGCAAAGACCTTGGAGCGGCGCGGGTGCATCGCATCACATATAGCGCCGCACACTTACCATTGGCGTTTTTAGGTCCGTAGATCACTAGCAGTTCAAATCAGTTGGTCATGTATCATTCTGGATTTCCAACTTCACCCAAGTGCGTACATACGGATTAGTAAGTACACCGATCACTCTCAAAGCTCTGCGCCTCGCTGATTGCAATCACATAGTTTACTGGAGGGGCGCGAGGTCCTGGAAGGCGATCTTGGGATCCCCAGCAGTACCGGAGATAAGATATTTGCTTCCATTAGCCGCATTGGACACATAAGTGACCAAGGTACTATCGGTGTTGTCAGCACCCTGGCTGGAGAGGATCCGAACACGGATCTGCACATCGAGTCAGCACCCAAGCGGAGACATATAATGGAAGCGGCCAACATCATCACCGTTGTTGATGCCTTTGACTTGGGTGAGGTCGAGCGAGCGCGTCTCGCCGACGGTGATGGATCCGGCTAAGTAGTACGTCCCCGCATTTTTGAAGACGTATACGGTGCCGTCGAATGTACCGTCGTTGGTGACGATAAGCTGGCGAACCTAAAGCTGACGAATCAGACCGCGGCCCGCAGTTGGGATGAGTGGTGGTACGTACGCGGCCTTGGCTAGACATGTCTTAGTTGAAATTGGTAGGTGAGTTGTAAAGATGGTCGATGAACCTACTGATAACTGCACAGGCCCGAGACCTTTTATAGCGACCATTCTTTGGTATGGATACCTCACAGGCCCCCGATGAATGATGAATCGCTCGAACAAACACCATTGAGTTCCAATGCACATCCTGTCATTGTTTCCGCCGAAGGTGCCATGTTTCGCACTCGCCAATACTCACTCTTTACGTGGAGAAGGCACACCATGTGGACAAGATGAGGAGAACCGTTCGGTGTGTGTCATCCGTTATAATTGCTGTCCATCTGACTGAATGGGCGGCGTTCTGCACGGCGCCTCGAGCTCTGAGGTCGTGAGTTATAACTGCGTGGATTGAATAAATGGTGAGGAACACCGAGGACCCCAGAACTGTCGTCGGATTGGATTCTGCAATTCAAATGGTCTTCGAATTTCGCATCGGTGGCACGCAAATAGGCACAAAATCGAACGTTCGAACTTTACGGCTGTCCTCCGTATTATGTACGTGCGTGCAGAACCTTGCTCGACTTGGACGCCGCTATTCGGTATGAACATACTAGCCTGTCGCAGGTGACTGATCAGTCGACCTGTGCAAGCAATTATGAGATCGCCAAGGCACGCACGCACTATTTTTAGCTCAGAGTCAGGCCTCCAAGCTCCAGACCTGACAGTGCCACTCAATGGGCCTAGGCGATCTGCCAGTGATCGACGTCTCAATTCGCACCCAGAGAGTTCCGTACCGCGCTGGAGGTAGATCTCGATCTGATTTACGCCTTGAACGCCCTACGTGTCGCTTCTCCATGATCTCTTCGTGGACATTCGGTACCCAGGACTCAAGCTTAGCTGGGCATCGATGCGGAATTCTCGAGTGCCAGGCCATTGCACATTTCGGGGTGGCAATTGGCGAGATTAGCATCTCGGTATTGCCCTCAAGCTGGGTACCCTGATTTCACTCCGGGACAAAGTTCACAAAACTCTATAAAAGTACGCCATCTGACTGCTAAACTCTAGCAAACCAAACACAGCCTGTCTCTAAACTGCAAGCTTTCGTCACCTCGCAATGGCATCTCAAGGACGCGTACGTCTTTTTGTTTAGCCTCGCGAGCTCACACTGACATTGGCGGGCTCATTGACCTACAGGTTCAGCAAGTCGTAGTCACGAACAACGCGACCTTCGACGGCACCGTATATGTCTTCAAGAACGCCGGCACGTACTACTTGCTCGGCACCATTCGCGTTGGCGAAAGGAAGACGTTCCCAATCAACGTAGTTCAGTCAGGCATCAACAATGGCGACGACGTCGGTGACATTTCCAACCGCCTCCTCGCTAGTGGTACTGAGTTTCTGCTATCCAGATCCGTGCAAGGATTCTCTCCACCCAAGGCGCTGACAATACGGACAGTGTCCTGGTGACATACGTGAGCAACTCTGGCAACCAGGCAGAGTATATTGTCAGCGGCACCGCTGGCGATCCCAAGATCAACTTCACAGCAGTTGTTCCGATGCCAGGAGGAACCAGCCCCCCGCCCGAGTTGCGCCGCGTTCGCCAGGTCACTGTGACCAACAGAGCGACCTTCGACGGGACCGTGTATATCTTCAAGAATGCGGGGACGTACTACCTGCTCGGCTCCATCCGCGTGGGCGAGACCCAGACATTCCTAATCAACGACGTCCAATCTGGAGTCAACAATGGCGACGATGTTAGTGGATTTCATGGGTTTACGTATAACAGAGCTTACTGGCTTGGCGCAGATACGAACCAGGATCTTGTCCAGTCAAGGGGCGGACAACACAGATAGTACCCTTGTCACCTATGTGAGCAACGCCAACTTCGAGGCTCGATATATCGTGGACGGCACTGCGGGAAACCCAACCATCCGATTTGTCTCGGTGAACCCGTTGTGAAGGAGAATAATGCAGGGCTGCATGGTGGCCGTAGTAGGAATCCTGAATTTGTTGTCGATATGTTGAGGCTGAATGAATGAGTAGCGTGAACTGAGACACTCCCGGAAAAATAATAGATTAACGTGATCATCAACACTGGTAGATATTGACCTTCGCACCGGCAACAGGTGACTTCTACAATCACCACTCGTGAAGTACGACAGTTGCCGCGACGACTCTATCGCTCCATACACACATCGAACTCCGTGATGATAACGGGTAAGACAGTATCCAATGAGAGTTCGCCGCCATGAGCAATGGAAAGAGAGAAATCTTTTAGAAACGTCCCAGTTGACTCACTTAAGCGACAAGTAAATATGGCATGGTTCAGCGAAACCTCAGCGTTATTGCTTGTCGGCCCACGCACTAAGCTGGCGAGGTCGCAAGGGTGCTTTGTGTCATTGTGAGGCGAAGCGCAACCAAGGGCGAAGATACGCGACCAAGAGAACGGCCATATATTTGAGACCGGTGGCGGTAAATATCTCCTAGATGTCAGCTATTCCTGTCATTGGTGGTCGTTGTGTATTGCCAGAGGACGTGTGGTCCTGTGGATGTAGCCGTCGAGATGGGGATTGACAGCGTCCGGGCGAGTTCGAGACCATCAGTCCTCGTCGAACTGTAAATGAGAGATGCGAGGACGTAATCAATCGGGAGCCGCACGCTTTCCTCTTCACATCTCCCCGCTTGGCGTCATATAATATGGATGTTTACTGCCAACAAGTTGCGCGGGTTATCAGGTTCGACATCTGGCCCACGAGCACGTACTTGCCCTACCTTGTTCTACCTTGTTCTCCCAGACTGCGGGACATGGGCATGGGCACATGATCGGTGGACACCTCTTCATGCGCTCTTCGTATCTTTGCTTCGCCCTGCCTCCCCTCGTCATGTCGGGAGCTCCACTTTGCGGAGCCTCAGCACAGTGTCATCGCCGCATCCTGCTATCACGATTTGGGGGATAACTTGCTTCGCGCGGAGGTACGTTTGAGGGTATCGTTACTTCTTCGTACTCGATGGTGGACTGACCTTGGCATTTTTTTTGGTCAGCTGCATCTGCGATTTCGGGTACACGCAGGTCGCCTGTCCAGTCCCCATTCTTGTTGAGACGGGGTAGATTCCAAATTTCCAATTTCCTGTGGTCGGCCGCTGCGAAGCGAAACCTCTTATCCGGCGCCTCCCGTCTACCTTCATGGCACTTCAGAGAACAGCCCCGGCAGATTGGGACTTTGCTCGCATTGTAATTTCGGTGGACAAACAAATGTCGAGAGGATGATCGCGAAGTGTCGCCACGTTTCAACAAATTTCAACCTTTGGCGCCAATTCTGAGCGCTCGACGGACGACTGGACTCCTGAACGTGAGGGCCACCGCGCTTCTTCTCCTAGCGTGCAAATCATCGGCGTGGACTGCGGGCCCTGCTGCCAGCTCAAGCCAGTATGCTCGCACGATCCTGGCAGCAAGTCCGTGCACAACTGATGAAGGCAACACTCCTCCATGCGAGCACTCATCAACCGGGAGTTCAGCATGGGAGTTTGGAAAACGTAGCTGACTAAAGTTGTGCCTCTAGATAGATCATCGGTGGTTTTATATAAAGGTAGAGGTGGCAAGGAATGATACACTCTATCGCCCTATCTCCCTCTTTCTTGACATAACATGCCAATCGTCGAATTTCTCACCATCAACACCTCCAAGGCCTACGTCGAAGATCCCACCTCCAGCATTCAACCTTTGGCTGGCGTTCTGAAGAAAACGGGTGGATGCATCGCGTATGTATGTCACTCGTCCTTATGTGGTTCAGGCTGTTGATGATGCCCACAGGGTTTATCACGGTATACAGGAGGAGGGGGAGAAGACCAAAGGGCAGATCGCTATCAGTTCGTGGCTACTCATTACTGATGCCGCCGTCCTGACATTGTCCGCAGTCTGGGAGACGTACGAGGATCATGCCGCTCTGATGAATGATCCGTCGTATCCCCTCGTTGGAGAGGCATTCGGCGTACTCCTCGCGCCTGGTGTGCCGCAAGAGAACGCGTCGATGGATCATATAACATTTTCCGTCGACTCCAAGACGGCGCTGTCTGCCCCCACGACGGAGATTGCTATCTTCACGCTGAAGGAGGGCGGCGATCCGCAGGCGCTGAGTGCTGCCTTGCGTGATCTAGCGACGTCCATCGATGCGGCGGATGGCGCCCATCCGCCTTGCTGTTGGGGAAATTCGAGAGAGAGGGGCAAGAAATTCTTTCTGTTGGTTGGCTGGGACAGTTTGAAGGTAAGCATGCCATATACTTTCGGTATCGGCGGCAAGCGTTTACTGTTCATGTAGGCACACATTGCAAGTGCATCCAGCCGTCCCGCTGAGGTGAAAGTCATAACCGACAGGCTGGGGAGTCTTGCGGACGTAGCGGTCGTGCATACGGCGTTTTCGAAGGCGTAAGAGATCGTGGTATGCAGACGCGAGTAGGAAGTGGGGGCTCAACGACTCCTGATAAATGTAAGTACCGTCCTAACGAAGCCTAGCCACGCTATGATTCGAGCTACTGTTTGTATGAACATGTAGTTTTGTGGAGGAGAAACTCACAGGGCTGCCTCCCCCGCGTCAGCTCTCTATGATAGTAATGTCTTTGACCCGATGAGCAAGCCATTCATCGCCCTTCCGACAGGTCCACCTGATGGTAGAGGGCGCACTGGGATCTCGATAGCAGCGTCGACAACGACCGCCGTGAAAGTCCATCAATACGGAATGACTTTGAAGCGCTGCCTAACCCAGGCCTCCATACGATCGTCGAGAGGTAGGCAGAATCGTATGGCTCGAGGATGTTGATGGCGAGGCGATCGGGCAATAGAGTCGATGTACAGGAGTGACTTGAAATTCATGGTGTTCATGAGGATTTAGTCGCGTATGGGGTATACGACGTCCGAGCCGTTGAAGATGCCAATCCGAAGGCTGTAAGAATCTCGGTGGCATCGATGGTCATGGTCAGGTTCCAAGAGATGGAGCCAGCTTATTGATGCGTTACAAGTGATTGTGTGGTATATGTACACGGGCATTGTTGGGCGAGACAAATAAATAGCGTACGAGAACAAGAACTAAACGATTCCAAATATGTTAAAAAATATGCAACCGATAAATGGGTTCAGTCCCTCATGGAAAATGCCAAATAATGAGAGCAGATTTAAAGCAATGGACAACACGAGATCATGGAACGCCATAACCATAAGCAGAACTCTCTAACCCGGCCTTGCTGACTCGTCGCATGGGTTGCAAGGTTTGCTCGTCTACAGGAGCGCGACGCGCATGCCGCCACCTACCCTGCGCGTCCTTAATCTCCATGTCCTGCCCCACTTCGGCACGCACGCTACCCACCAGCAACGTCCCTGCGCTCATCGGCCCAGCATCGCCCTCCCCACCCAACCCGTTCCCAATCGGCTCCAAAGCCGACACCGGGCCGGCGGTGGTGAACACGGGGGGCAGCGATTCCCGAATATGACCACCGCGCCTGCCACCAGCACCAACGCCGTGGCCATGGTATGCTTGATTTACACTGCTATCCCCTTGCTGCCCTCCGGGAACTGACGGCTGCACGCCAATACTCTTCCCGCCCAATTCTTCTTCCTCGAACGTCATAAGCTCCGAGACAAAGCCAATGTTAGGCGAGATGCCTTTCCTACGCTCGAGGACGAATGCATAGGCTTTTGACAGTGTCCAGTGATTCGCGTGTATCAGATAGGCGATGATAGCCGTCACCGAGCGCGATTTTCCAGCTTTGCAGTGCACGAAGGTGGGGGCGCTATGCAGGCGAGCGTCGTCTAAGAAATCAAAACATGAGCACTGTTCTAATTCAACAGGAGGGCTGACTGACCAAGTATATCGCAGACTTCCCTCACCTTGCCCACCACCCCCTCTTCCTCGACATGGTCCCTCATCGCGATTTTCGTGTACTTTTCAAACGTCTGCGCGAGAGCTAACCCATGGTCATTCTCGTCGCACTCGATGGCAAGGTTCAATATTCGTTTGACCCCATGGTCTTTCAGCATCTGCAGATGGTCCTCGGCAGACGGCTCCGGACCCAGAAACAGGAACTGCGGGAGGATGATAGAAACAGTAAAGGGTGGGTGCGGGTCTTCCGTCGTCGGGGGACCGTCAGTATCGTCGCTTCTTGGGTCGTGGTCGTGGTCGGAGTGGTGGGGAAACGAGCTACCGAACGCCGTAGGCGGAGGATCCATGCCGAATGACATGGCCATAGGCGACCGAGGAAACTCTGCATGAGACGGGGACGCCGGATACGAGATGTCGCCATTAGAAGACGAGTCGCTAGCAACAACATCCACACGGGGTAGGAACGGGGGAAATTCAGGCGCAGGTGATGATGAATCCGGTCGTGCAGTCTTCGGAGACGGAGGGATCCCGTTCTCACTCCGCATATCGTCGAACCCAGTCGGACATCCTTCGAAGACAGGCGCTTTCGGAGTCCCCGGTGAATGGGGCGGCGTATAATACGGCGTGAGCCTATCCTCTCCCCCCTTGTCCCGCGATCGCCCACGATCTGCTTCACCAAGCTTCTCCCCATTGCCATTGCCCCCATCCTGATTTGGTTGCACGCCGGTCACAGTTTGCGCCATCTTGCCATAGCCTGCGTTCAGGAATCCCCAGTCGACCGGACTCCTCATAGCCTGGTTCCCGTGCCCCCCGTAACCGCTGCCCCCGACGCTACTACCCCAAGCCAAGCCGCCCGCAGTGTTGTCAACACCAGTACCTCCCCCGCCTCGAATATTGTTAGCGAAGCCTCCCCCATCGCCTATAGCACTTGGCGGCACACTTAGCGTCGCCGAACGCCCTTTGACTGATGGGCCGATCCCTGTTGTCCGCAAGCTGAGCTTAGGGAGACGCTCAGCGGATTTCGTCCGTGTCGCAGATTTGATATCTAGTCGCGGAAGGGAGCTCACGGCGGCTGCCGACTTGATATCCAAGCGTGGTAGACCTTCCGTCGACCTGATATCCAGCCCAAGCTTCGGCTTCGTGGGTTCGACGCCTACAAGAGACACTCAGCAACACCCAAAAGAAAAGAAAGCGAGACAGTCCGAACCTGTACTTATAGATGGCAGCTTTTCCACCGATCTCGTGTTCAGACGTTGAATGCTTGGCCTGCGGGAATTTGACGGTGGTAGCGGCTTTCGGAAAGATAGATGAGGATGGGACTGGGATGGCGGCGGCGACGGCGAGGAGTCTATTATGAGGTGGTTCGGTATTGCGACACTAATTTTGCCACGCCCTAGGGAACCAGGGGTACCGGAGGGTGTGGTACTGGGCTGACGGCCAGGCGAAGACGAGGACGGACCCAGACTTGATGATTTGAACCGTCCGTTCATGTATGGGGATATGGGCGAAGACGCTGCCATAGCCGAGGGCATGACGGGCATGGGCGAGCGAGGAGGGTCACCAAGGTATGAGCTAGTATGCGCGGTGAGATATGATGTAGGCGGGGAAACGTGAAGATGGTGTAATCTGGTCGGAGACGGGGAGGAGACGTTGGACGACGATCCTTGCGGGTTGGGCGACAAGTTGGGTGAACTCGAGGACGTAGAGAAGTCATGCCGTGATTCTGACGGCGATGCAGTAGCAGAGGAACTCAAGTCTATCTCTGGCAGCTGCTTCGAGCGCGCAGCTGTTTGTGTGTCGAGCTGGAACAATCCGAGAGAAGGGAGCTTTTTTAGGGAGGATGTGTCGTTTGGTTTCGGTTTCTTCACATCGGGCTCCGTTAACCACCCACCGTTCCCAACGAACGCAGAACCAGTGGTACTGTTACCCGCCACGATATAGCCTGATGCAAAGTCCTTCCGACTGAGCGCAGCTGCGAAGCCACCTTCGAGATAACACAAACGACCAGTAGGGACATCTCGCAGTATTGGTTCCAGGATGTACAGGAGAGTCCAAGAGGCACTATTAGGATCTTCCTTCTGGGAAGCGTCCATGTGGTGATCGTAGACGACGAGAGTGCCGTCCCACCGAGGGCTGGGCTGGCCTTGGACGAGTAGAGAATCCCATACGGTAAGCGACTCATCGGTGGTAATGTACTGACGGAGGGAATGTAGGGTAGGGAACGTGGTACTCGTCACCGAGCGCTTCTGCTTCCGCGTGCGCTTTAGAAGGAGACTCGGGATTGCAAGGTTGACGGAATCGACCACATGGGCAGCGAGGTGGACCGGTGGGGGGCGGGTATCAATCATAAGGGGCCGGGTATCTGTGGTGGTGAGGATCGACTGCAGGTGGTCGGGCGTTATGGGCGTAGGCACGAGGGACGTTTGTATGGGAGGCGACAGCGGGGGGTGGCTGATAAGGAACGATGTGGGCGAGGGATTGTGTTCAGACAGTGGTGTGAAGTAGTTGGAAATGATGCTCGTCGCGCTCATGGGCTCGTCGCTGACATTAGTATCTGTCGTCGAAGCACTCACGTCCGTATCCACCGTATTTACGTCAGTGTCGACATCCGTCTCGGTGTCATCGGTCGAGCTTGTGGAATCGACGGCGTTCCAGGGCGAGCTTGGCGACTTGGACGAAGAATACGACACCGAGGACGATGGCGAACGGACGCTTGCGCTGGGTGATGGTGACGGTGACGGGGCAGGCTCGGTCGGGGTGAGAGACGACTGCGAAGAGGGCTTCCGCAGACGCTGGAAGCTTGGAGACTTGGATAGCAACGATTTTGCCGACGCAGGCGATGCCTCTGAGTTCGCGGACGGGGTCAAGGAGACCTTTGGGAGGCGCTGCGACGAGCGTATTGGACGGAGACGGAGGTTCTTCTGCACGGACTTGCGAAGCTTCTCGAGGGCGCGTAGGTCCTTGGACAGCTCGTCCGCATCAGCGTCGTCGCCCAAATCCAGCTTAATATCATCATCTGCGCCGTCGTCGTCCTTGTCCTCGTCACCGTCGGAATCCAAAGTCAAAATGGGCAGCGTTCTCGAGTGTTTATGGACGCCGTTCGAGTGCGGCGGGCTGCTCGTGTCGTCGTCGTCGAGCTCGGGGCCTATATACGCGATCAAAACTGACGGGTCTGTGCCAGATACCGACTGTTACGCACCGTCGGCGTCGAGGTCGACATCCTCGTCACTGTCTGAATCGAGGGATATATTTGAAGATGTGCTGAGCTCTTTGCTTGGAAGAGCGAGATTTGGGGGTCTTGTGCGCTTTGTCGACCTCTGCATCGCGCTCGAGGGAGAGCTGAGGATGCAATGTGAATTATGGGGACGTGATGATGGTCGTCAGTTTAGTGATGGTGAGATATTTCTAATGATCGTGCGAATAACCTGCCACAACTACATCCACACGTGCACTTCTACATTGGGCATCCCGCCCTCCGCCACCGAGCACACTAATAACCAGAATCCCTCCTCTTCCCCCGGTTTAACGATAACACAACGCCTCCTCCGCCTCCACCCGCAGTCCTGACACTTCTCCCATACCCCGCCTGCATATGAAGAGGCGTCCTATAATCCTTCCTCTCCGCATCCCAAGTCGCAAACATCCTGGCATCGGGCAGCGCAGCCGACTGAACCACCTCTCGTCCCCCCGCATCCCCCCTCTCGTCATCGTCGACGTCCTCCTTGTCCACACCATTCTTGTCCTTGTTCCCTTTGCTACCCTTGGACTTGCCAGCATTGGCGGACGACACCGAGTTCGCTCCACCATTCCAAGGTGCAGGCAGCCCAGGTCCATACGTGAACTTCTGCGCCCCACGGGTTATAATCACTGGATGAGACAGTCGACTTGTCCGCGTCAAAATCGCCGGCTGTAGGATCTCATCAGCCGCCCGTCACAATCAAAAGCAAAGAAGCGCAACGATGAACGGTGGAAAAAACATTGCGTGCTATCAGACGGAAAGCGCTCACAGGAAGAACCCTCCGCGCCAGTTCGGGGATCCTCGACGACTGCTGACTGACTAGATGCGCGACCCTCTCGCTCGTGGACACCGCCCTCGGTTGCGCGCCAGGCAACTTGATGTCCTTATCCTTATCCTTCCCGCTCCCGCCGCCCTCGGAGGCGATGGGAAGAGGGTGCGTCGGCCCGACAACGGCTCCGCGCGGCGCACACGGCCCCACCCCCCCAAACAGCGTATCCGCAATATCCCACCGCGGCGTGCACTGCATCTCAAACATGAGCGCCATGGCCACTTTGTGCCGCAGGGGATTGCTGACCCCATTCCCGACATTCGTGTGGCCGTTGGTTTGTGGGTAGCCGTAAGCATGCGAGGAGTGCGACTGCGAGGAATGCGTCAGTATGTGGTGGTATGCTTTGATGAACGCAGGCTCCGTCTGCGGGGTGGGCAATCTCGTTGATACAGGATTGGTGGGAGGGGGCGGCGGCGGCTGGGGTAGGTGCCATTCGGGCACGGAGGATAGCGTAGACTCTGAGTATGGCACTTGCGATAGATAGTCAGACGAAGTGACCACTTGCGCAGCAGTTACAGCGGCAGCAGCCGCTTGTGCAGTCGGGTTAGGTATGCTCGTTTGGCCCTGGATCTCCGCCTTCACCAAACCAATATCTAATCCAGATTGTGTCGGTTCCTGTGATAGAGAGGCAAGCGGCATATTCGTTTGTTGAGTATCTCCCTGCCCGGCCGCCTCCCCATCAGCCACCCGACCTGCGTCTATTGACATTGCAGGGAACGGGGGAAGGAAATTAGGGACGTGCTGCGGAGCTTTCCAGCTTGCCGTTCGCGCACGTTTTCGAGAAGGAGAACCAGGGTTAGATACGGGGGACAAAGGCAGCGTCAACGGCTGGCGGCCTGGTGAGGAGAAACTCGTTTGAATCGGCGGTAAGGAGTACGATGAGGGCGATTTGGGTGAACGCAGTTGCAGGGGACGTGTTGTCGATGCAGAGGGGGGAGGATGCTCGGCTTTGCGAACGAAGGGCGCGCTGGCTTCGAGGACGTTAACGTCCGTGTCCATCATCATTTCATAATCTTCCTCCTCAGCGTCGTTATCAGCTTCCGTTTCATCTTCAGCCGGCTGCTCATAAGTGATTTCGTCAAGCGGCCTATAGTGCAAGGGGAATACATCGTCAGTATCCTGCTTGAGCCCGTCCGCCAGTTGCGCTAGAGACGACCACCAGTCAAAAGCAGACCCAGAGGAGCTCCAAATAGCGCACGCACCGTTGAATTCACCCAACCAGGCACCCTTGATCCCGTACCTGCCACTCATCTCCCCGCCTTCCGAGACCCACCAATCTCTCAGCTCCTCGACGCCCACCCCGAGCTCATCGAGGGCGCCGACAGCGTCCCTCACCCCGACGTTCCGCCCGCGCCCCGCATGCTCGGCGAAGCGCCCGGCCGTGGCGGAGAGCAGCGTAAGATACCTTTCGAGAAGGTCAGTGAGGACGCAGGACGCTTGGGTGGAGGCGCGCGAGAAGTTCTGGGCGTGGAGGGTGCGGAATGTGGCAGATTCGAGTATTTTGTGGGCACCGTGATCCATGGCTGGCGCGTTTTTTTGCGGATGTATGCGAATGGGAGGGAACGCAGTCTCGACGACGCGAACGGTGGTGAAGGGAGGGATGTCTAAACGCAGTAAGATGCTCCCACGGAGATACACAAGACACACGTGATCAACGAGCTCATGCCATTTTGTGGCTTCGACAACACGACGGCGACAAACCAAAGGTCGATAATCCGGAACCAAATCTTTCCTGTTCCTATAGTCTGTGTATGTGAGTTATTCCCGCCGCCGTCAACGTTCGCACAATGACTCGACTCGCCGCGAACAGAACCAATCAGCGGGCCATGTTGGAGCACAATCCCGAGTGCTACTCCCTCGCGTTCACACATACTAACGGTTTCAAATGGATTTTATATTATTATCGCTTGCACCAAATAGATAAGGCGCGCACTAGGGACACGTTCGGTTCCTGCTGACTCCATCGGACTGAAAATGAACCACGGCCACAGACGTGGCACACGAGTCACGCCGCCGCCCCCAATGATTTCGCTGGGATTGACGTTGGATAGGGCATTCTTGTATGTCTGCGACGATGTGCTGGATGAGAGGGCTGCGAGCGAGTCGTATTGCGAGCGCGGTAGCCGCCGCCGTCGAAACGCAGGGTGCGAGTACGTGAGTAAGTCGGGATATGTGGCCGTCCATCGTGCAGCTTTGATCGGGGGCGCGCCTGGTTACTAACGACGCCGAACGAACACGTGAAGGCCGTCTGGTGTGAGTTTCATGTTGTGAGCAACGAAGTAAAGAGAGAGAGAGAAAGAGAGGAAACATGGCGGCTCACCTTGCCTGCGAACACGGCAGCGCACAAACGACACACCAGCTCCTTCGTCTTCCAGCGCTCCGGCCCAGTGTGTTCTTTGTGATGCCGACTGACTCTGAACGCCGCCGTTGATGGATGCGCCGGGCTGGATCCCATATGTGGATGCCGTGCGCGTGAACGTGAACGTGAGCGCAAGGGTTCCCAGGCGAGACAGCGCACTGTCGACGTAGAGATTGATCGTCCCTGTGCCCTGTGAGTCGTCGCCCCCGTCGTCGTCCTACTCGTCGCGTACTAACGAACACGTAGGATGGTTCGTCGTGAGCGTAGCCGTTGGGAATCGTAACGTCGCGGCGAGTCCAGGGCCGAAAGGAACAGCGAAGAAGCTGAACGAAAGCCAGGGATGGTGAGTGATTCATGCCCGGCTGATTGATAGGCCACGCTTACCTTTTGTTACAGCGCGTCCACCTCTGCAGCGTACCCCGACGTCACACGGCGCTGCTGGTCTCGATCCCGAGGGAAGGCCGGCGCCCTCGCGCGCGCGCGCGCATAGCTGGATCGATCCGTTGGAAACAAACACAACGATAAAGATATCTCTCTCGAGACATCTTCACCTCATGGTACGTCCCCCTACCCTCCATCCCTTTCGTTGTCGTTGTCATCTTCGTTCTTGACTGACCCCGCTTTGCATTGCCTTTCTAGCTGACTTTCCGGCCCGCATAGTCGTCCCCGCCATCATCGAAGGTGAACGCGCTGACGGGTCGGTCGAGTGCGCCGCTGCCGCCAACGCAGCCTCTCCATCTCGCTTTCGATCCTGCTATCGAGAGGTCCCTGCGGCTATCTATAATTTAAAGGTAAGCACATCGTCTGTATCGTGGATCGTCGCGTACTGACCTTGTCGCTGTCGATCGCAGGCTGCAGGGAAAGTACGATATTTCAATCGTTTTCCTCGAAACGACAAGACTGGCTTCCCAGGCTAAATACAGCCGTCTCCTTGTACGACACCAATCAGCTCACGCTACTTGGAACACGACCACGACCAGAGGACGCTTGGGGATGTCATCAAGTTGTCCTCACAATACTTCCGCTACGTCGCAGAGCCAGTGATGTTTGCCAGCGTTCCCTTGCTGGTACTTATCCAGCAGTAAGTCGGAAGCTCGGTTCAACAGTTTCCTCGAGACGTTCAGCGCACGACGAGCGTCATACGTTGGCTACCTTCGGATTGGCATCTTCAACGGCTCGGACGTCGTATACCCCATACGCGACTAAATCCTCATGAGAACCATGAATTTCAAGTCACTCCTGTACATCGACTCTATTGCCCGATCGCCTCGCCATCAACATCCTCGAGCCATACGATTCTGCCTACCTCTCGACGATCGTATGGAGGCCTGGGTAAGGCAGCGCTTCAAAGTCATTCCGTATTCATGGACTTTCACGGCGGTCGTTGTCGTGCTCGACGCTGCTATCGAGAATCCCAGTGCGCCCTCTACCATCAGGTGGACCTGTCGGAAGGGCGACAAATGGCTGGCTCATCGGGTCAAAGACCTCACTATCATCAAGAGCTGACGCAGGCGAGGCAGCCCTGTGAGTTTCTCCTCCACAAAACTACACGTCCATATTCATACAAACAGTAGCTCGAATCATAGCGTGGCTAGGCTTCGTTAGGACGGTACTTACATATATCAGGAGTCGTCGAGCCCCCACTTCCTACTCGCGTCCGCATATCACGATCTCTTACGCCTTCGAAAACGTCGTATGCACGACTGCTACATCCGCAAGACTCCCCAGCCTGTCGGTTACGGCTTTCACCTCAGCAGGACGGCTGGAAGCACTTGCAATGTGTGCCTACATGACCAGTAAACGCTTGCCGCCGATAACGAAGGGAGATCAAATGTTTACCTTCGAACTGTCCCAGCCAACCAACAGAAAGAACTTCTTGCCCCTCTCTCTCGAATTTCCCCAACAGCAAGGCGGATGGGCGCCATCCGCCGCATCGATGGATGTCGCTAGATCACGCAAGGCAGCACTCAGCGCCTGCGGATCGCCGCCCTCCTTCAGCGTGAAGATAGCAATCTCTGTCGTGGGGGCAGACAGCGCCGTCTTGGAGTCGACGGAAAATGTGATATGATCCATCGACGCGTTCTCTTGCGGCACCCCGGGCGCGAGGAGTACGCCGAATGCCTCCCCAACGAGGGGATACGAGGGATCATTCATCAGAGCGGCGTGATCCTCGTACGTCTCCCAGACTGCGGACGATGTTAGGACGGCGTCATCAGTAATCCATAGCGACGAACTGATAGCGATCTGCCCTTTCGTCTTCTCCCCCTCTTCCTGTATACCATGATAAACCCTGTGTGCATTATCAACAGCTTGAGCTACATAAGGACGAGTGACATACGTACGCGATGCATCCACCCGTTTTCTTCAGAACGCCAGCCAAAGGTTGAATACTGGAGGTGGGGTCTTCGACGTAGGCCTTGGAGGTGTTGATGGTGAGAAATTCGACGATTGGCATGTTATGTCAAGAAAGAGGGAGATAGGGCGATCCTCTACCCTTTATATAAAGCCACCGATGATCTAGAGGCACAACTTTAGTCAGCGACGTTTTCCAAACTCCCATGCTGAACTCCCACCAAGTGACATGGACCACGGTTGATGTCCGTGTCTGTATACCTTTGGGTGCTCGCATGGAGGGAGTGTTGCCTTCATATTGTGCGCGTGTACCTGGCTATCTCAGCTGCGCAAGCCTCTAGTTCATGTATGGACTTGCTGCCAGGGTCGTGCAAGTAAATTGGCTTGAGCAGCCAGGCCCTCTCGTAGTCCACGCTGGTGTTCGATCCCTCGCAATTGCAGGCTAGGAGAAGCGTGGTGCTTATGTTGAATCAGGAGTCAGTCGGTTGATTCCGTCGAGCGCTCTGAATTGGCGCCAAAAGAAACGTGGCGACACTTCGCTATCATCCTCTCGACGTGGGTCCACAATGCGAGCGAAGTCCCAATCGGCCGGGGCGGTTCTCTGAAGTGCCATGAAGATGCCGGGAGTGGTGAGTTTACAACGAGCGTATGGCGCCGAATAAGAGGTTTCGCTTCGCAGCGACAGACCACAGGAATCTCCCCCGTCTCAACTGAAAATATCTTGCTGAGAACGGACAGGCAACCTGCGTGTACCCGAACTTGCAGATGCAGCTGACCAAAAAGGGCTATCAAAACGGCGTCAACATACACCGTCGCCATCTGAGGACAACAAGAATATGGCAAGGTCAGTCCACCATCGAGTACGAAGATACCCCCCAACTCACCTCCGCGAAGCAAGTTATACTCCAAATTGTGATTGCAGAATGCGGCGATGACACTGTGCTGAGGCTCCGCAAAGTGGAGTCCCCGACATGACGAGGGGAGGCAGGGCGAAGCAAAGATACGAAGAGCGCATGAAGAGGTGTCCACCGATCATGTGCCCATGCCCATGCCCCGCAGTCTGGGAGAACAAGGTAGGGCAAGTACGTGCTCGTGAGCCAGACGTCGAACCTGATAACCCGCGCAACTTTTCGGCAGTAAACGTCCAAATTATATGACGCCAAGCGGGGAGATGTCGTGCGACTCCCGATTGATTACGCCCTCGCATCTCTCATTTACAGTTCGACGAGGACCGACGGTCTCGAACTCGCCCGGACGCTGTCAATCCCCCTCTCGACGGCTACATCCACAGGATCACACGTCCACGCTTACCTCTGGCAATACACAACGACCACCAATGGCAGAAATAGCTGACATCTAGGAGATATTTACCGCCACTGGTCTCAAATATGTGGCCGCTCTCTTGGACGCGTATCTTCGCCCTTGGTTGCGCTTCACCTCACGATGACACAAAGCACCGTTGCGAGCTCGCCAGCTTAGTGCGTGGGCCGACAAGCAATAAAGCTGAGGTTTCGCTGAACCATGCCGTGTTTACTCGTCGCTCAAGTGAGTCGACTGGGATGTTTCTAAAAGATTTCTCTCTTTTCATTGCTCATGGCGGCGAACTCTCATTAGATACTGTCTTACCCGTTATCATCACGGAGTTCGATGTGGGTATGGAGCGATAGAGTCGTCGCGTCAACTGTCGTACTTCACGAGTGGTAATTGTAGAAGTCACCTGTGGTTGCCGGTGCGAAGGTACCGTCAATATCCACCAGTGTTGATGATCACGTTAAGCTATTATTTTTCCGGGGGTGTCTCAGTTCACGATACTCATTCATTCAGTCTCAACATATCGACAACAAATTCAGGATTCCTACTACGGCCATCATGCACCCCTGCATTCTCCTTCACAACGGGTTCACCGAGACAAATCGGATGGTTGGGTTTCCCGCAGTGCCGTCCACGATATATCGAGCCTCGAAGTTGGCGTTGCTCACATAGGTGACAAGGGTGCTATCTGTATTGTCTGCCCCTTGACTGGACAAGATCCTGGTTCGTATCTGCGCGAAGCCAGTAAGCTCTGTTATATGTGAAACCGTTAAATCCACTAACATCGTCGCCATTGTTGACTCCAGATTGGACGTCGTTGATTGGGAATGTCTGGGTCTCGCCCACGCGGATGGAGCCGAGCAGGTAGTACGTCCCCGCATTCTTGAAGATATACACGGTCCCATCGAAGGTCGCTCGGTTGGTCACAGTGACCTGGCGAACGCGGCGCAACTCGGGCGGGGGGCTGGTTCCTCCTGGCATCGGAGCAACTGCTGTGAAGTTGATCTTGGGATCGCCAGCGGTACCGCTGACAATATACTCTGCCTGGTTGCCAGAGTTGCTCACGTACGTGACCAGGACACTGTCCGTATTATCAGCGCCTTGGGTGGAGAGAATCCTCGCGCGGATCTGGCAGGCATAAACTCAGCACGCTGGCGAGAAGACAGTTTGGGATGTCACCGACGTCGTCACCGTTGTTGATGCCTGACTGGACTACGTTGATTGGGAACGTCTTCCTTTCGCCAACGCGAATGGTGCCGAGTAAATAGTAGGTGCCGGCGTTCTTGAAGACATATACAGTGCCGTCGAAGGTCGCATTGTTCGTGACCACGACTTGCTGAACCTGTAGGTCGATGAGCCCGTCGATGTCAGTGTGAGGACAGAGGAAGACGTACGCGTCCTTGAGATGCCATTTTATGGTTAACAGATTAGCGGTGCTAAGACAAGGTGTGTTGTGCTTTGGTGCTGGTGTTTCTACTGAGCAGACGTGCATCTTATAGGATTCGCTAGCCTAGTGAGCATTGGTGTATCCAGCTTGAGCTCCGACGGCTGGTTACTACCTGTATCCCACCAAATGTCACCCAGAAGCACTCGGCACATTGGAGGCTCAATACCCAAGAATTCATTCATATTCGGTACGGCATGTAATACGGCATTTTCCCTTGGAAGTTTCCTCCAGGACGTTGCCTTCTGGGTGGCCCATGATCTAAATGTATGTCGATGATCTCATCAGCCAATCAATCAGTCAAGCATCTCATCTCCAAGTACCTCGTCAAGTGACACCTTTGTCATCTTATCTCCCAGTTTCACGAGACCCAGGATGTGGTTAACGTCTTTCTTCATTCCACGCTCCCCGAGCCAACGTGGCCCGACGAACAAACTGAGCATGTCAGTGCCCACGACAATAATGTTTGAGCCCCAGGCACCGAAGAATCCCCAGGGGCACTACCTATTCGCTTGTCAGTGAACGTAGCTCTGGAGCCTGCTGTCGCTTCTCTGACTTATGAGCCAAAAATAGACTCGCTTGTGCCGCTTAAGTGAGCCTTGGCGATCCATAGCAAGTCCAATGGCTTGCACGCGCTGAGTGTTCACCTTTGCAGACTGACGGACAAAGACGAAGTCCAATGGCTTGCACGCGCTGAGTGTTCACCTTTGCAGACTGACGGACAAAGACGAAAGCAGTAGTACGTGAGTGCAATTCCATTACTTCTTAGGATGTAATAACCGATGGAACATATCCGTGCTTGATGCTCGAGCGAGTAGAAGTATGTCCATGCCGAACAGAACAGCGGTGATCCAAGTGCGATCAGCCAGGTAATCTCCACGCCTGAGCGCTGGGCATTGAATACCTCTCTGCCTTCTTTCTCTGGCTCTATGTTAGTATCCACCGCACATGTCTCTACCAGGAACTTCAAGCCCGCTCTAACTCGGGTCCTTGAGGTGTTAGCCAGTCGAAGGCAAACATTTGAATTGAAGATGCCAGCGATGTTTCTGGGGTGCAGGCAAGATCGAGGGCCACATCCAAGTTTCATGGCTCACATAATCGATTGAATTATAGGCAGGAACCAAGCACGGGCTTTGGGCAAAGCAGCGTACAAACACCAATGGTTCTGGCATTGTCGCCTATCCCAGTAACAGTCACGGTGCTGAGTAAACCAGCGTTACCTCCTCGGCACTTTAGTCCCTCGTGTATCCACTCGGGCGTAGTTGGAAATGAGAAATGACTTTCGAACTTTCAAAGAGTTTATGGGGTTGGGAAACTCACCCCTCTTGTAGCTGGCACTCTAGTCAGATGTTGGAATTTGTGCTTGTCGCTCATTCGCCACCTAGACCTACAGATCGCGCAGATCATGCAGTGTGGTGACGAATTCAAATCTGACGAAGGGCGGTAAGCGCTCCCGCCATCTCGCTGTGTACGTTCCTTTGACCCCATTTCTTTTATCAGGTCGAGAACTCGCAACCATCATTCAAACAGCACCGAAGCAGCACCGAAGCAGAACAACCTGTGGCCAACACGGAGGACACAATTTCCGGAAATAACAGACACAAATAAATTGCGTTATTACAGCAACAGCCACGGCTAGTGTATTGTTGAACCGACAGAAGCCCCCCTCGCAAGATGTGTGATCATTTCTGAAATACAAAAAACCTTGTTGTAGTATGTGTCTAACATCATCTGATCTCTGCTTCTATACATAGTGCCCCATTGGTATATGCCCCAGGCCCCCAAGTACGCTGTTCCAGAGACGCTCACGATGTCTACGGAAGATGAATTCTCGCGAAGCCTGCGCTTGAAATGAGATGGCGCCTGCGAGTAAAAGTATCCGATTCAATAAATCACGAACCTCCCACTCCCCGCTCATCAATCTGTTCTAAGCCCAACCTGTGGGCTATCACTTGAATTAAATGCCAACGATACGAGTACGTAGTTTCTATCCGATGTTGTACATGAGCTAATCAATGTTCGTCAGATTCACTTTATGGAAGTCAACAACCAGTCGACCTTTGAAGGCACCGTCTTTGTCATCAAAACCGGGTTGGCATACGAAGTTGCCCCCACCTTTGGTGGTGATGTACACCAATGGGATCTCAGCAAATTTGAAGGACTGAATCCTGGTGATGATGTTCGTAGTAGTGTTCACCCAGGCCTCGTATTGAACTCGTCGTGCTAGCCTTGTAGATTCAGGTGAAGGTCGTCATGACCGAAGCAGGGCACAAGTCACATATGTGGTGTTATCATTCCGTATCAGACTCACCCTCCGAACGAGGCCCAATATCCTGTCCGCGGCAACGTGCGGGATGCTAAAATCAACTACCAGGCGATTACATACCCCGGGCCTGGTTTGAATGGATCACTGGCGGAGGAAGCTAATGAGAGGGCGAAGCCTCTCCTTTGACCGTGTTATGTTGTACAGAGGGAAAGTGTAGGACGGTATTCCTTAGATGAACTCCGCGACCCGATATATATCCAGCTTGAGAGATGATCAGAGTAGATAATGCGCAATGTATTTGGAAGTATGTACTCGCTTAGTGCTAATGATTGAAAGAGGGAACCCACCACCGACAAATCCCAAGGCCTTCTCAATGAGTTCGTAACATTCATTCTATGAGTCTAATAGCACCCCCCGAATGCGGCGATCCCCGCAGTGTCAGAACTGTTTGCGATTCACGGAGATTCTAACATTAAAGGGACTACTGATTGCGTGAGGTGAAGGCCCAAATATCCAATACGGCATGTTCGCCTTGTGAGGGTTATGACAAGCGATAGCATTCACTTGACCACCGAAGTTCGCGATCGATAATACCAACAAATCAACGATGTATTTCAACATGATTCTACTAAGCCCATCACACGGTTGTGGCTTCTTCATTTACAGCGGATTCACCGACGCGAATAAGATCTTCGGGTCCCCAGCAGTGCCGTCTACAATGTACCGAGCCTCGAAGTTGGCGTTGCTCACGTAGGTGACCAATGTGCTATCCGTATTGTCCGCTCCTTGACTGGACAAGATTCTGGTTCGGATCTGTGCCAAGGTAGTCAGTTCTGTTACACGCAAATCCGGGAGACCGACTGACATCGTCTCCATTGTTGACTCCAGATTGAGCCGCGTTGATTGGGAATGTCTGGGTCTCGCCCACGCGGACGGAGCCGAGCAAATAGTATGTCCCCGCATTCTTGAAGATATACACGGTCCCATCGAAGGTCGCTCTGTTGGTCACAGTGACTTGGCGAACTCGTCGCAGCTCGGGTGGAGGGCTGGGGCCGCCAGTCATCGGGGCAATTGCTGTGAAGTTGATCTTGGGATCGCCAGCGGTACCGCTGACAATATACTCTGCCTGGTTGCCAGAGTTGCTCACGTACGTGACCAGGACGCTGTCCGTATTGTCAGCGCCTTGGGTGGAGAGAATCCTCGCGCGGATCTGGATAGCACAAACTCAGTACCACTAGCGAGGAGGCGGTTTGAAATGTCACCGACGTCGTCGCCATTGTTGATGCCCGACTGGACTACGTTGATCGGGAACGTCTTCCTTTCGCCAACGCGAATGGTGCCGAGCAAGTAGTACGTGCCGGCGTTCTTGAATACATATACGGTGCCGTCGAATGTCGCGTTGTTCGTGACTACGACTTGCTGAACCTGTAGGTCAATGAGCCCGCCAATGTCAGTGTGAGGTCGCGAGGCTAGACGAAAAGACGTACGCGTCCTCGAGATGCCATTGTGAAGTGACGAAAGCTTGCAGTTCAGAGACAGGCTGTGTTTGGTTTGCTAGAGTTTAGCAGTCAGATGGCGTGCTCTTAAAGAGTTTTGTGAACTTTGTTCCGGAGTGAAATCAGGGTACCCAGCTTGAGGGCAATACCGAGATGCCAATCTCGCCAATTGTCACCCCGAAATGTGCAGTGGCCTGGGACTCGAGAATTCCGCATCGATGCTCAGCTAAGCTTGAGTCCTGGGTACCGAATGTCCATGAAGAGATCATGGAGAAGCGACACGTGGGAGGCAGAGATATATCTGAGGACTTTCAGGTGGAGAGTAAGAAAATGCGAAGAGGGTAGTTCCTTAGGGCGGTGTGCAAGGCGTAAATCAGATCGAGATCTACCTCCAGCGCGGTACGGAACTCTCTCGACATCGTGGGTGTGAATTGAGACTTCGATCGCTGTGAGATCGCCTAGGCCCATTTAGTGGCACTGTCGTCGGACATCAGGTCTGGAGCTTGGAGGCCTGACTCTCAGCTAAAAATAGTCCGTGTGTGCCTTGGCGATCCTCCCCCTCGACTCATAATTGCTTGCACAGGTCGACTGATCAGTCACCTGCAACAAACTGGGTCGCATTCTCATTGCAGAGGCAGAAGCTACCGTGGTCTACGATAATATCGCATTTGAGAGCCGGGCAGGCTGTAACCGATCAGGACAACTAGTCGATGGTTAGGAATGGTATGTTCATACCGAATAGCGGCGTCGAAGTCGAGCAAGGTTCCGCACGCACGTACATAATAAGGAGGACAGCCGTAAAGTTCGAACGTTCGATTTTGTGCCTATTTGGGTGCCACCGATGCGAAATTCGAAGACCATTTGAATTGAAGAAGCCAATCCAACGACAGTTCTGGGGTCCTCGGTGTTCCTCACCATTCATTCAATCCACGCAGTCATCAAGTCACGACCTCAGAGCTCGAGGCGCCGTGCAGAACGCCGCCCATTCAGTCATATGGACAGCAATTGACACAGACCGAACGGTTCTCCTCATCTTGTCCACATGGTGGGCCTTCTCCACGTAAAGGGTGAGTATTGGCGAGTGCGAAACATTGCACCTTCGGCGGAAACAATGACAGGATTGGAATGGAACTCAATGGTGTTTGTTCGAACGATTCATCGGGGGCCTGTGAGGAAGAATGGTCGCTATAAAAGGTCTCGGGCCTGTGCAGTTATCAGTAGGTTCATCGACCACTTTTACAACTCATCCAACAATCACAATCAAGACATGTCCAGCCAAGGCCGCGTACGTACCCCACTCATCCCAACTGCGGGCCGCGGTCTGATTCATCAGCTTTAGGTTCGCCAGCTTATCGTCACCAACGACGGTACATTCGACGGCACCGTATACGTCTTCAAAAATGCGGGGACGTACTACTTAGCCGGATCCATTACCGTCGGGGAGACGCGCGCACTCGACCTCACCCAAGTCAAAGGCATCAACAACGGTGATGACGTTGGCCGCTTCCTTCATATGTCTCCGTTTCGGCGCTGACGCGATGTGCAGATCCGTGTTCGGATCCTCTCCAGCCAGGGTGCTGACAACACCGATAGTACCTTGGTCACTTATGTGTCCAATGCGGCTAATGGAAGCAAATACCTTATCTCCGGTACTGCTGGGGATCCGAAGATCGCCTTCCAGAACCTCGCGCCCCTCCAGTAAACTATGCGATTGCAATCAGCGAGGCGCAGAGCTTCGAGAGCAATTGGTGTACTTACCAATCTGTATGTACGCACTTGGGCGAAGTTGGAAATCCAGAATGATACTTGTGACCTTTGACCAACCGATTTGGACTGCCAGTAATTTACGAACCTAAAAAAGTCAATAGCAAATGTGCGGTACTATATGTCATGCGATGCACCCGCGCGTACCGCAGTAATCTAAGATATTTGGCTTCCGAGGCGCATCAGGAGGGCGATAACGTCGTGTAGCGCAGAGCACTTCCATGTGCTGGAATCCCTGTTCGCAGCGATGACCAGCTCCACTTTCGAACTTACGTCTCGGAGTATGCACATAGCTTGCGTTTGAAATTTAATCTAAAAAACGGATAAGATCTGTCTCTAGGTCCCCGTTGAATGGTTCAGTATTTACTAATCTGTGTTCCATATTTTCAAGATTTGCGCCCTGCCGGGGCATCCTCAACCTTGCACCCGGCGTCTGCGTGAGTCAGGGTTTCCGCTTTGAAATGTAGCGCGCATCCTGCATCCCGCACCCCCGAGCACCCCTCCCCCCACGCTACCTCGTAACAGCCACATGCCAGCACGTCTGCCGCAAGCCTCGTCTCACACCTCACATTTGGTGTGCATTGTGTGGAACGTCCTACGCTGGGAGACCGCCGTGGCGTCGTATCTAATGCAACCCCTTTGCAATTTCCTCCAGTGTGTGTCGGGGAGAAGGTCTATAGCCAGATACGGTGGTAGCAGCGGTGTTCGCTCCAAGGGCCTCATCAAGCCTCTACTTCTACCATTCCACCTCCCTCTACTAGTGGGTCTCCCCGTCGCATCAGGCATCGCCGGCCTTCTCTACAGCGCCCCGGATCCTACTTCGGCCGGTCGCCTTCGTACTTCTCGCGTGCACGCGGTACGGAAACTTGGCGCAAGCTCCCCAGCTTTGTACTTCTCCAGTTTCCCAACGCGCATAGTTGCGCAGGGCACGCGCTAGTGTCTATAGTAATGGAACAACGCTAGTCCCTCCAACCAGCCTATGCTGACGCGGCCACGGCCCCGTGCTGGGCGTGCCTCGACAGGATGGGGATTTACGCTCACTTCTCGTGCTGTAGGTGCCTCCCCAGCCTGTGTGTGCAGTGTCCAAGCGAATCGATGGGCCCCGCCGTCTGTGCACCGAAGGGCTGAGTGCACGTCTCATTGCAGCCAAACGTACGGAATCTGACTTACTCTTTTCTCGCGCGGTGCGCCGCCCCTTCAACGCTATCGCCTTTCTGCCTGTGCCCCCCTCTGTCTTCCTCTAACCCACTCTACCCCTCACCCCGCGCCGTGTCCTCTCTGGCACCTGCAGCGCCTTGTGTCAGCGACGACCACCAGTGAATGAAGGCGGCGCGACAGAGAGATCGATACGCTGATCAACGGTGCACTTCGTTCGCTGTGTTTGGGTGCAGAGTGTGGGTAGTTGGTCAATATCGGTTATCGGGCCTTTGCCGCTTGGTTGCTGGTAAGCGTCAGTTGATAACATGAGGTGAGCGCGTTGTGAGTGGATCGTGGAGCATTTTTTGGGATAGCTAGAGGTTACATTGGAGGCGAAGGGGCGCAGGTCACGGAGGCAGCCTGGCGAAGGTGGCGGTTGGGTGCAAGATTAGGGCTACCCCTCGCATGTACTGAATGAATGACCGTTTAGTCTCATCCCTCACACTCACCACGCGCATGCTTGCCTGCATCGTCGTCGTTTGAGTTCTACGTTCTATCAGTGCGATGTTACGTATCTCCCGCGCTGCGTTGTTGCCAGCTCCACACTCCGTTGTTTGCGGCGTTCCCCGGTGCGTCAAAGGCTCATCGTCGATGATGATGCCAGCGCTGCAGTGGCGTTCACAGGCGAGGCCGTGGTACAGGCAGGCAATGTGTTCAATGAAGTTGTTCCACGAGGCAGAGCCGGGTAATGGATGATCAATGAGATCTTGCGGCTCCAGTGGCACTCGAAACATCGGGGGGTAGTGAGAGTTTTAGGTGAGGTAGGGCTGAGTTGTTGGCGTCGGCGTCGGCGTCAGGCGGAGGGAGATCTGGTGGGCAGGATGCAGACATGAAGGTAAGTGTTAGCGCTCGCTGTATCGGAGTATCAACTTTCTTCGACGTAGAATTGGTTGGAGCTGATCATGATGCTTGATGATTGCCGATAATGGGCTTTGTACTTTGGCAGACTGTCGAATCGATATTCCTCATGTGGAAGACCACCGGGGATGTGCCAGATATGCCCGCTGCGGAGATCTGGCCAGTAATCACTCCCCGGATGTCATACTGCGTCCCGGATGAACGCAGGTCTGATGGCTCGATAAGATATTCCGTAACGCTGTGGTTGATGAGACAGCCGCCAGAGGTCTTGAGAAACGACATGGAGTATATATATATATATATCCAGAAAGGGTTACATGATGAGTTATGAGGGTGATTATTTATGCCAAATCAATTAGATACCGAAAGAATGCCAGAGTAATTACCCAGACGATAAATCAAAAGGACGACGAAAAAGAGGAAGAAGTCGAGCCAAGGATCCTTGCTCTCGAGGGGGAACTCAGTAGAGCCAACAGCAGCATGAGGAATGCCGCCACAATGTAGTAGTACTCCCTGGGTGCGTATTTCACCGTCACTATGAGGGGGTACGACTTCCTCATGACCCACCCAAGGACAGACGGCCTCATCACCTCCACCGTCCGATGTTTCAGGATTTCTCTGCCCTTCTTCCCGAAGTACCTCTCTCCGAAGTGGCTCCACTTGATGTTCGTGGTCACCCAGTTCCCCATGTGCCAGCAGTAGTCTTTCACGAGCTTGTCGTGTTTTTCAGGGAATTGCGGGAGCTCATTGAATTCCTTGACGTATTTGTCGCGGATGCCGGCGTAGATGGTTCCAACGTAGTCCATGGCTTCCTGCACCGACAACCCCTTCTCGCGCATGGCTACGGCGACAAGATTATGCCTGTCCTCACCGCGGCACTGCTCGACATTCCACGAATACACGTCCTACGCAAGGAAGTCAAAGTCAGAGTGGTGTTAGAGTGGACATAGTTAGGGGCCTACATTCGCCAGGATCGTCATGTCCACCGCGCCCAAAGCAAGACTTGCAACGGCGGGGTGGTCAATGTACTCGTCGGGGATATCATCTTCAAGAAGAAAATAATCGAAGGAGGGATAAACGCCGATGGTTCCACGACGGAGCTCCATATATTCTTCAATCGTTCGTTCGCGGCCTTCATCTCGGTCAACAGCCTCTTGCCTAACCGCATCGGTATATCCGTCGAAGTTGCGGATGAAGCGTTCAGCAGACGACTTGCTTGAAACTTCAAGGGTCCGCTTCCAGTAGCTGCAAAAGACAGAAGATGAGAACAATAGTGGATGACTACGACGTATGATCGTACTCTCGGGTCATAGCTCCAAGTATGCTGTCCCCACCCGCTGGGATTTTGTCAGGGTACCTAGGTACATGGTCAGTCAGCGTTAACATCGATGCGGTGATACTGACCTGAGGGCGTTCATAATATCAGCGGCCTGCTGGCGCACGACGTCTCCGTTTTCGGCATCGCTAAATTCGTCGAAGACAAAGAACAGATTCATCAAATCGCAGGCGGCTCGATAATGTGTTCCCTCTGATCTGGGGTATGCCAACGACGCAAAGATGCCGAAGTTACAGCGGTTGAAGGCATCTTGGGCTTTTGGACTGAAGGCCTTGTATGATTCCACCCAGCGTGCGCTATCGTCGACAATTTCTTGGTGGGGGTTGGGCTCGGTTTCAAAAGGCCACTGGTCAAGAAGGTCTGGAAGGATGAAGTGCGAGGGAAGGGGGTGCTTCGTAGTCGAGGTCATGGCTCTGGAACTTGCTGAGGTGGCGAACTGAAGAAACCGACATATAGGCAGACGGTTATATATCTGTTCGCAGGATACGAGACCACCATGGACACTGCGCGTAATTTCGCAAAGGCCATGGTGAAAGACTCGACCGGAGATGGTTATCTGGCTTTAGACGGGACGAGGGGCACGCACAGATAAGCGGGGGCTGCAGCGCAATGAATATCAGTGAAGCATGAAATAGCAATTCGAAAAGCTCAGCGAAAGTTTGCGAGTAATTCGGCAGCAACTAGGACCTTCAGAATGCAGCGCCATCTAGTAGATGTGCCTCGTCGGCCAGAGCCCTTTTACCTAGCTAGCTGTGGGGTGATCTTTGCGATGCATTTTCACTTTGGAATCGACGCGTATTTGGTCGGAGTGTTCAATATGCTTCGAGATGGAATAGATCCCGGCAAAACTGATAGTAGTCTCCCGAGGTGCTGTCGTGGTCTCTTTTCTGGTGGGGTTCCCCGAACCTTCAAAAGCAGTGGGAGGCGAGATGGGAAACAACCTGAATCCTTCTGCTCGAAATCGGAGACGCGTTGTATTCAATGCTACACTGACACTTAGTTGAAATCGAAAACTCGGGACATAACCAGTAGTTTTTGATAGTCATCGATAATCCGATATCATTTCCCACAGTAAGGAAATTGGGAGTTTAGGCGCCGAACTCGCAAGTTTGAACTAATCATCCACGAACCTCACCACCCGCTTCGTGAGCATCGTATGCGATACACCCGCACTAGCCCCTTGAGCCCTAGGTCTTTATCTTCTATCATGCCGAGGCGCGTCAGATGGGCGATAACGTCGTCACGCCAGCAAATCAATTCTCCAGGCAACAGGGGAGTCTGACACCGGAATCTTTGGAATCTTTGTTTGCGTTGACCAAGACCACTTTGGATTGGAATTTATATGTCCTGAGTTGTGTTCTTCATCTTCAGGGAATTCAGGCTTGACTTGAAGAAACTAACATGTTCTCGCACCCCTACTAGGTCTTACAACGTCTTCAAGAACTACTACTTAGTACTTGATGCTTCTACACGTGCGCTTCCTCACCTCCGACGGTAGGTATGTGGTAGCGTATACCTGGCGTCTATGTGAGTCAGCTTTTTTTCTATTTCAGTCATACTTTCGCTCGCCTGAGAGAACCAAGTACTCAGTTTTTGCGACCCGCCGCATGAGTGCGCTCTGTCTAGTACTGGTAAGCGCCATTGGTACCAAGACAATAGATACAAGGACTCCGCCAATTCCAAGAGCGCATCAGTCGGTGAAAGGTCACAAACAATGATTCTGATTTCGAACTAATTCTTAATGGTCGGCAAGTACATTGATCACCCCTCGAAATTCTCCATCTCCTTGCTCGCAATTGCATAGTTCACTGGAGGGTGGCAAGGTTCTGGAAGGCGATCTTGGGATCGCCAGCAGTGCCAGAGATGAGGTACTTGCTTCCATTAGTCGCGTTGGACACATACGTGACCAAAGTACTATCGGTGTTGTCAGCACCTTGGCTGGAGAGGATCCGAACACGGATCTGCACATCACGTCAGCACTGAAACGGTGACATATAATGGAAGCGGCCAACATCATCACCGTTGTTGATGCCTTTGACTTGGGTGAGATCGAGCGAGCGCGTCTCGCCGACGGTGATGGATCCGGCTAAGTAGTACGTCCCCGCATTTTTGAAGACGTATACGGTGCCGTCGAATGTACCGTCGTTGGTGACGATAAGCTGGCGAACCTAAAGCTGATGAATCAGACCGCGGCCCGCAGTTGGGATGAGTGGTGGTACGTACGCGGCCTTGGCTGGACATGTCTTGGTTGAAATTGGTCGATAAACCTACTGACTACTGCACAGGCCCGAGACCTTTTATAGCGACCATTCTTCGTCGCAGGCCCCCGATGAATTGTTCGAACAAACACCATTGAGTTCCCATCCAATCCTGTCATTGTTTCCGCCGAAGGTGCAATGTTTCGCACTCGCCAATACTCACTCTTTACGTGCAGAAGGCCCACCATGTGGACAAGATGAGGAGAACCGTTCGGTGTGTGTCATCTGTTATAATTGCTGTCCATCTGACTGAATGGGCGGCGTTCTGCACGGCGCCTCGAGCTCTGAGGTCGTGAGTTGATGACTGCGTGAATTAAATAAACGGTGAGGAACACCGAGGACCCCAGAGCTGTCGTCGGATTGGCTTCTGCAATTCAAATGGTCTTCGAATTTCGCATCGGTGGCACCCAAATAGGCACAAAATCGAACGTTCGAACTTTACGGCTGTCCTCCTTATTATATACGTGCGTGCGGAACCTTGGAGTCGACTTCGACGCCGCTATTCGGAATGAACATACCTTTCCTAACCATCGACTAGTTGTCCTGATCGGTTACAGCCTGCCCGGCTCTGAAATGCGATATTATCGTAGACCGCGGTAGCTTCTGCCTCTGCAATGAGAATGCGACCCAGCTTGTCGCAGGTGACTGTAGCTATGTATATAAACAACTCATCCTCAATTCCTAGAGAGACATTACTACGATGTATAAACGACGGCCCGTCACGATACTATCTTCTCTATCGCTTCCAAGCTGATATTGGGGTTTGTTGCAGTCCCAGAGACAAGGTATCTGGCCTGCATAGTGGCGGTGCCAAGGTACGTGACTAAGTTGGTTTCAGTATTGGAAAATCCTTGACTTGTGATGACCTTGGCTTGGATCTATATACACTGTCAGCGGAGGCGAAAGAAGTTTGGAAAGTCCTCACATTGTCACCATTGCTGAGAGATTCGATGTTGTTGAGGTCGAACGCGATGTACTTGCTAGCAGGGACGCTGCCAGTTGGTATGTTAGTTACACTGTGCTTCACGGCGTATATGGTGCTGTCGAAGACTGTCAAGCGGGAGTCAATCACAAAGCGGCGGACCTGATGTTCGTACAGTTCAGCGCAAAATCTGTCATAAGTGCTCAAAGTACATACGTTGGCGCGGGACATGTTCAAACAGTTTTGGGCGAATTGCATTTGAAGCTCGCTATAAGTGATCCAATTAGTGAAATGAAGGATTATACAGTGAACCTCTACTCTTTATATGTGCGCCGAGTTGACGATTGGTACTAAGCGTTGACACCATCCTTCGTGCTGCCACAGACCTTTGAAGGGTAGTAATCACTGGTTCGACGCAAGCAATGGAGACCGGAGCTCATAACACAAATAAAGGGGCATAAGCTCAGCTAGCTTGACACTTGCAAGAGATATCGCCGGAGAGACGTTTATATGAGAGGGAAGAAAGCGGGAGTACCAAATGCTGAGTACTGTATGCACGATGGGGCGGTACTTAGCACTGCTTTCTTTCCGTCTTCTTGGTAAATGGAGAATCATTAATCATACCTGGTTTCATGACTTGACGGCCTAATACTGAGATTCAGGGTGCAATGCCCGGCGGTTTTCACATACCGAGCCATTCAACGGCATAAGCGGAGATTGTTCGGAGTGGGAGGGGCGGAAGAGGTATGGCGGAAGAGGCATAGCGAATCTAGATCCCAAGACATTGTGAATGTGTCAAACCACGTATTGATATCTCCTTGATGAGATAAAACATGTATCTCCGGCTGTTCAGCTTCTCACTTCATCGTGCCATGGATACACTTATTCATTTCTTGATAAGCTGCGACATCACTTCCATTGATAAGCTGCGGCATCACTTCTATTACATTCGGGAAGAATCGACCGTGACACTTACCTAACCTTTCCCGCTGGCGACTTCATTGGAAATTTGGAGAGTAATGATACCTGGCTTTCAGTGATGATTCCCTGAAGTATTCTCATCTTTCACACCAGCTGTTATCGAATAATAATAGACTACGTCGGGAGCATAGAGGAGACTCCTTGTGAATTTCATACTAATATCCTTCCATGATAAATACTCCCACAAATACTCTTGATCATGAAAAGCCGTCGCAACTTCGCATAGCCTATAACACTGTCAGTCTCTGCTCTCGATCGCCTGAAAGGTTATGTTGGGGTTGTTTACATCGCCACCGACGAGGTACCTGGCCTGCTGATTGGAGGTGCTACTGTACGTAACCACATTTTGATCTGTATGGGAGACTCCGCGAGTAGTGGTGATCTTGGCCTGGACCTATATTCTCCTCAGCGTTAACAGTGGAGAGTTGAAAAATTTAAACTATTCACATTGTCGCCATCCTCGAGGCCGATAAGTACGTTGAGGTCAAATTTGGTCAACTTTGCAGCATCGGCGGGGCCAGCTTTAAGGTTGGTTACTTTATATTTCAAGGCGTATACAGTATTATTGAAAGCTGCAGAGCGAGCATCGATTAAGAACCGGCTGACCTGTCAACCGGTCAGCAATCTACTAGTTAAAATATAGTGGGACTACGTACGTGTCCAAGAGACATATAACAGTGTAGATAGAGGTAAATTGCGAGCTCGTTGGAGGCTATTAACCCTTGAGAAGTGCACGGCGCGCCTTTTATAGCTCCGTAGACGGCCCTGTAATTCAAGACGTCGTGATAGCAGACAAGAACACCAGCATCCATACTATACGGAGGTTAATGACATTATTCACCGTCTTGAACATATCAAACACGTCAACACAAACTTAGATTAGTTACCCACAACTAGTTAGGTGTATGGATTTATTTTATCCAAGGTTGACCAGTCGGCCCTCGGTCTATGTAACATTTATTACATTTTCATCCATTCATTGCCCATTCCGGACCGGCGTTGCTGTTCTTTTCAAGGTACCTTAGGAGCCTTCCCACTCCGATCAGCCCCCGATCAGCCCCCGATCACAGGCGATTTCAGAGCTCCGGCAATGTCCACATGCGCTGAACACGAACCTATCTCAGTAGTATCTGTAGTCGATGCACTAGCGTATCAATACTGATCTAAGGCGGTCGATGAAGAGGTTTTCTCCGGGGCCAACACCATGGGTCTTTTGTTTCGGTGTCTCGGTATCAAAGAACAGGGGTTTGCTTTTGGCATGTCTGGGAAGGCTGTCAGGAAATCGGGCTAAATCAAAGGATGAGTGGAGCGTGGAAAATAATCTGTGGTTCTGGTGCTCTGGTGTGTCCCAATTTCGCTTCCTGACTTGTAATTCCCGGAGATTGTACACACCGGAAGCTTCGATGAAATCACTCCACCAGTGTGCATAATGCGACCGGACCATGACAGGACGATAGTTGGTATGCTCAGGCTCACTGGCATTGTGCAATAGATATGAAAAACAGTGTGCCCTACCCGGTGATATATTCTCTCTGATTCCTATGTCCTGGGAGGACTAGTACTTGTTAATTGTTTCTTGGGAACGCCAACATCGGTTTCCATTCATGACCTCAGGCGTTATTGTACAACTATGCGCAATCACTACCTAGCCCAGCGTGTTTCAAGTTGAACATATTCCTCTGAATGGTGACTGACTTTAGAGCTACTGAGCGTGGCGAGGATGACAATCCGTGGGATCGACACACACAAGGCCAAGCTTATGCCACTGCAAAAGAAAACTCGGACTCATGAGTATATGTCAGGAGGCGGGGGCGTTGCTAGTGAACGGCAAGGTATATGTGTCTGTTTCGCGTGAGCACGACGTGGGCCTTGGTTTCGTTGGACCGTAAGTGCCGGTGATGATAGCGCTAGGGTCAAAAAGAGGTTGAGTGATCTTTAACGAGTACAGACCAGGACTCCCTCGGACTCAGGAGGAGACGCCGATTCGTCGAGGGGCTTCAAGAACTTGCAGCTACCTGTCAATCTGTGAGTGGGTTGATACAGTCAATATTCTACATGAGCCGCACACATGACTTAAGATCGCAGCACGCAATCCTAGGCTCAGATGGCAAGACATCCAGCGACGCTGGGTTTCTGGTGCTCGTTCGAAAATTATGGTATGGTATACTCCACCCGAGGACGACAAGAGATGAAGACGGCAAACCAAGGGGTACTCCCTGGGAAGTACGAAGGTGTTGGCATTCTTCTCTGCAGTCATAAGACGAATGGCGGACTTTTATCGCCTTTTGGGCACTTTTATGGGGCCGGTCCATAGCCTTTCTCCACTTTTCTCCACTTTTCTGGCCCTTAAAGCCCCACAAAAGCGGCGTGTATTCTTACTGGTGCATACACCGACGTGTGAAAAGTGCCCTCCTCGCTGTCGACGTGGTGACAGACTGGAGCATTCTTCTCTGGTCATTCTTCATAAACAATACGAGATCCATCGCCTATGAGAGGGTACATCGACATCCAGATGGCATTGTGCAACGTTGCTGACTTAGGACTGTGTGTCAATTACGGTGGTCACTGAAGCACTGGAGTGATGAGGCTTGCCATCGAGAGAAACATCGTGCTTGAGATTTACCGTGTTTGTTCCAATCAAAGTTCTGCAAAGGCATCAGCATTTCTTTCGAACTCTATGTCAGGATCTCTCCATCGTAGATGCTGCACAGATATTATAATCACTGGTGGAATCAGAGACCAGGGCCGGAAGCAAATCGCAGTCCTGACGTTGACCCTTCTCAGCATCATAATCCCACGGTATTCTCGCTTCCGAGTCCACTTCTGTACGCATTGTGATAATTTATACATAGTAAGACGTGATCACCCTTGTAGAATCAATGTATCCTCTCAATCAGTGCGGGGTAGGTGTCACATACATTCGCATCATTCATTGCTCAAAACTTGTTATAACACAGTGTGAATCGCTCTTGGATCAACGAACAGGCCCGACTCCTTGACCATACCGTGCACCTGCCCACTCCCTAAGCCTTCACAAACGATGTAGCGCTGGACTTATTCCTTGTTCTCGACCTTGATAAACTTGATGGTAGGGTTTGTGGGGATACCGCCGATTTTGAACACGGCCTGCTGGTTGGACTCGATCGCGTATTCGATAACACTCGAATCCTTGTCGCTAACGTCCTTAGTCTTGCTGGTGATCTTGCCCTGGAGCTGTAGCACGCATCAGCGTTGATAATCCATAAAATAGAAGTAATACAGTAAGCCCTACACGGTCGCCTGGCTCGAGACCAGTGATATCGTTGAGGTCGAATTTGACTCGCCCGCCCGCCTTGACTGGGCCAGCATTGTAGTCGGTGATTTGACCCTTCACAAAGAAGGCCGTGCCATCCCAAGTCACGTCTTTAGCGTCGTAAACGAAGCGGCTGACCTAGAGTGAACGATTCAACACTATGGTCAGTCGAGAGGTCTGATTGGAAGTACGCACTGTTCCACGAGACATGCTGGAGAAAGGTGAAGATGAGTTCAAAGTTTACTAGAGGTAGTGATCCTGCTGGGTTTGAGGTCTGTACGGTGCACCTTTTATACACGCAAGACGTTCTATCTCATCCATCCATTTCCCAGGAAGGATTGCCCCGTCACATGGAACCCACTGGACAGTAGATCGACGGTGATGCGGAAAACTGTTGTGTTGCATTCGGAGAGATTTCATCACCGGGTTGACGTGCGCTGCCAGCTGGCCATAAACAGGTAATATTGCCCAAGGTCGTGGGGCATTGAATAGGTCCAAGTGTTTCCATGGCATGGGAAGTGCGACAGGAGAGATTATATCGCCTACAAATCCCGAGATTGAGGTGATACGCAGAGGATGTTGGCCATGTTAGACTCGGATAATACAGTTGAGGACCGTAATTTTGATGCCAGAATGAGGGTACAGTGAAGTTTGAAGTTTGAACAGGCTCCTGCATATGCGAGTCTCCCCCCCGGCCATTGTTGCTTTTCAAGTTTTACAAACAACACGAAGACCTCAAGTCCCCAGGTTGGGCGATGAATGAGACTGTCTGCCAAACAGCAGCCACTAGTATGCCGCGTGTGCCGAGTTTCAATTATTTCTTCTCGTAACGAACATGGAACGAATCGATATCCACCCGGCGACGGTACGTCTCCGACTATCTTACGCTGTTGAATAGTACACACAAGTGGGGTAATATGTTATACTTCTTAAGGACTCCGGCGTTATTGCCCATTTCGAGATGATCGGCTATCTCGTGTGTTCTTAGACGGAAGTTTGCTCAATCGCGTCAATCCCTGGAATCAGGACATGAGGCGACTCGATTCACTTGTAACTTACCTATGTTTGTGAATTAATTCGAAAATTTGAAGGCATCTCGCATATATAAATGACAGCTTCAAGTGAAACTCGTCAATAACCTAACAATTTTCAACTACACCGCTGTGAACACCTTAACTTGCAATGTCTCCCAGTGTATGCTATCCCTCATCTTTCTGTCTCATTCATTATACTGATACTCATGTACGCCACCAGGATTTGCCAAAGGACCAGTATACTGTGGACCGACTGGTCTTCAATAACAAATCGTCGTTTAGCGGCAAATTATATCTCATCCCCGAGGGTAAAGACAGATTTTTCTCGCTCGGCGATACCCACCCCAACGAGCCCGTGAATATGAAGCTTGATCAAGTCGGCATTAACAACGGTGACCAGGTCTATAATTGTGCCAGTCCCGTTTCAATTGATAGATCTGACCAAGAGTCTGTTTAGTTCCACGTCGAGGTCATCCCAACAAAAGGGCCTGGAGCCAGGGACAGAACTATCCTAACTTATGTGCAGAATATTGGACGTGAGGCCGTTTACATCATTGACGGCGACACTACCGTCCCAGGAATACGATGGGTAGATTGCAGGCCCACCGCACCGCGCTTTAGCCGGGTCAAGGTCACCAACGCGACGTCCTTCGAGGTCGTCCTCCTTGCAGTTGCCGACACCGTAGGCTTTCTTGGAATTGTACGCGCGGGGGAGTCCAAGATATTCCCTGTGAAAGACGCGGTAAACGTCAAGAATGGCGATAAGGTTGGTCATAGACTTCTGACCGTCGCTTGTGCTGAGTGAGCGCCCAGTTCAAACTAAACGTTCTCTCCAACGAAGTCGGGAAGGGCGACGACGCCACCGTGTTCGTTCATGATGAATCCTCTGACAATGAGGCCCATTTCAGTATCGGCGGCACTGCCAAAAGCCCCACCATCAAGCTCGCACCCAGTGGCATCTCGACAGCAAATTGACGCTACCAATGAACCAAGATTAGCAGGGGTCAGAGATGGGGTTATGCGCACGAATACGGCCGAAATATCCATCTGTACAGCTGGTCATTTTCTGAATATAATGTTGCGTCACCTAGCGAAATGTCTCCCTTGTTAGCATGAGATCGAGGGTAAGCCGAGCGAGGATCATGAAATCAGACATCGCAGAGTACCATCAACACGGTATACTGGCTAGAAAGTGTGGATATCTGTATACTCTGTGCTTCGCCCGCGGTGATCATACTTTAGAGCGTTAAACTAGATAAGATATCAGGTACGTAGCTGCGGTTTCTAAGACAGTATATTGTATAGCTCCTGCTTCTTCGGACTCCAAGTGAAGATCGGTAGTGGGTGCGCCTCGGTATTAAAAACCCATTTGTCCAGAGGTATAATGTCCGTTTCAGCGAACAAGAGGTAGAGATATTTCAGCGTTTCTGCTAGGAAAAAGCTACAGCGAGAACGTGAATTCAAGCAGGGGGAGTACAGCGGACGTTAAGCATACCTCGGCATATCGTCACCCATTCCGCTGGCACTAGGTCGACACTACGAATAATCGCGTATCCATGGCGCGTATGCTTCTCGAGCGCTTGGTAGATTTCCCTTTCCCAACCTCTTTCTCTCCAGCGCACATCTCCAGTTGTCTTCCACATGAGGAACAAAGATTCCACGGTCTGCAAAAGCGGGTAAGGCTATTATCGAGATCTGATGAGCGATTCGAATGAACGACGTACCTCGGGCCGCAGCAGGTATACACTCGACGAGACCCTATAATCTCTCTTATCCCCAGCATGCTCCTCGAGGGGCTCGCCCACGCCAGGCGGTACGTCTCCCCCACGCTCCCAAACTGCACACCACCTCGGCCAAGGCCGGTTGCTTGACCTGCGTACGTGATCCAGGCTAGCCCTTTGGCGACCCGCGTGTGAGGCTCTTTGTCCCGGGGAGAGAGATCAAGTGTGTGCGCGGCGAGTGCAAAGAGGCCAGGGAAGAAACAGGAGAGATGTTGCAGATCGTGGATAGGTCGCCTCGATGCAACGTCGGTTATGCTTGCGGTGTGGAGAAACGTAAAGGAGTTTGTTGATGATTCCGTTCATAGACGCGAGATGTGAGTTGCGGGAGGAGAAATCGGAGAGTATGGGGACGTTACACTGGTCTCTCGCCCTGGGTTCTGTCTTCTTGCTGATAAGGTACTGTTTCAGCAAATACTCGTACCGACTGTCAGCTAACGCGCCGACGGAGAAACGATCTATAGGGGAACCATAAGAATGACATTAAGGAGTGCAATATCGAGGACAACAAACTGTTCATAGGTGATACATCTGCAGGATCCCACCTTGTAGTAAACACACCGTCAGACACGTCAGCGTGGTACATTTTGCTCATGATCTTCTCGACCTGCGAAGCTCAAGAGTTTGTACGCGACTTGGCAGCTTGTGGTCTCAGAGAACAATACGGCGTTGCCTGTCCAACCAAGAGCAGGTCGTGGGCTGATAGCAGTCTTCCGAGGTAGCGAATGACGGTTTTGAAGAAGGGCGCGTACGTTGACTACGGTCATTTAATGGTTGATTTGGGAGGAGGAAATGGGGGGGGGGCATGACTGACGGAGACTGTAGTTAAGTTCTGTTGCGATGCGACCCGCACTGCGTCGTCGAACTCGTCTTGGAGGCCCATGATCCACATGGTGTCCATTGAGTCGATCGTCGAAACACCCCTTCGTATTTCTTAGCCTTGTGCATAATCTGTCAGTACGTTGGAGATACACACCATCCATTAAAGCTATCAAACGATGAGACCAATTAGTTGCATCAATTTCGACAACAATCACGTACTTGTCCTTCTATCCCTTAGTAAGAGGGAGCACCTCATCGTGACCCGAAGCATCCTTCAAATACGAATTGTAACCATGCAGATAGGATTCCCGAACACTGGCGGCGCGCTGATTCCACAAAAGAGAATCGTCCAAGATGGGAGGACACAATGTGGGTGTGGTGCTCGGTTCTTCACTCGGGATATTGAGCACATCTTGAAGTGGCGGGAGACGCAGATGTATTGGCGCGAGAAGCCAGAATCACAACCGTGGTCACGTATGTACACCGAGAACGTTCTCAAATTCGACGTAGCGCTCCGCTGGCTTGACACACACAGTCGGGGATCATGCCTCCCAGGTGAGCGATTGAATCTGCCATATAGTTTTGAACACGAAGGAACTTGATGGAAAGCGAGCGCACCAGGGTCACGTGGCTGGTTGACTCCGACGCAGAACGATCCAACCTATGCGCGTGTCAGCTACTCCCTATGCGTTGTGCTTTTACCTGGTACTATCTACTCAAACACGGCCACTTTTATTTCGTGTTGCTGTTCTTTCGTCTCTTCACATTCAACTTTCCGCTGTCGACGCTTGGAACTACTGGTCTCCTTCGTACTTACGCCTGTGTTCTTGTTGCTGCTTGGTATCTCCGCCCGTTCGCTCGTAGCGTGTCCCTTGTGTCGATGCCGGCGCCAACCAAGAAATGAAAGAGGCAGATTCAGCAGGTAGGTTTTCATTCGTCCTATCTCTGCTCTAACGACCGTCACTCATTCAAATATTCAAGCGCAGTTCTACACGCCAGCATAAGGAGCTCGCCGTCGTGGCTACTCATATTGTCACCGTTGTTGAGGCATCCAAATTGGGTGAGGTCGAATGACTGACTTTCGCCACCGCCGAAAGCTCCAACTTTGTAGGAGACTGTGGCGTTCGTAAAGGCATATATGGTGCCGTCAAACGACGCCCCAGTGGCATCGATGACAAAACGGCGAACCTATGGGTTTTTCGAGGTATAGGCCCACTAAATGCGGCCGGGCGTGTAGTTCTTATTCCCCATCACTCCCAAATCATCTTGCGTATTCATCCACATCGGACGAGCTTCTGTCCTGCCACTGCCTGGAAGTAAACACACTATCATTCGTTTCGAATCTGTTGGATTGACAATCTAGATAGCCGGCAGGTGTTGCCCTTAAACGGATAATAACGCCTGAACCCCTACGCGGATAATGAAACTTGAGGAAGCTTGCAGAAGCGACAATTAGGCGCGAGCCAGTTGTTTGACATGGGAAAGTAACGCAACATTTGGAGAGATTTTGTCACCGGGTAGATCTCAGACTGGTACGTGTCATGCTTGCCAGCTTTCAGAGTAATATCACCCACTTATCAGTCTCGCTGCGGGGACTTTGGAAATCCGTCAGTGGTGCCTCCCCATCTTTCGGTATGGTACATACTTCCAAATATGTTGGCTATCGTACACTCCGGTAGTTCCCCGATCATGATGCGTCCCTTGAAAGGGTCGCATCCCGATGTTAGACTACTGCCCGCAAGCATACCTCATATCAAACCACCTTCATTATATATAATCTCTCATGCCATTCCTTTTCTTGACTTACGTTCATGGGTCGGTGGAAAATCAAGCCGACCATGGGTCCCAATATATTGGATCCTAAAATTCACACCGTAATGACAACTTATTGACTCGCTATCTAGGCAGCTGGTAGTCCGTCGTTACCGGGCCCAGGATGTGTGATTGCCTGGTAGTCGATCTTAGGATCCCGCACATTTCCGTGAACAAGGTATTGGGCCTCGTTTGGGGGGCGAGTCTCGTATGTGATGATGACACTGCATGTGTGACTCGTGCCCTGCTTTGTGACAACCTTGGCCTGAATCTGCAATATTAACACTGAGTCCGATACAGGAAGACTGCGTGTCAATACAACTACTAACCTCATCGCCGAGGTTGAGTCCTTGAACTTTACTCAGGTCCCATTGGTGTACATCACCGACCACGGTAGGGCCGAGTTCGTAGGACAAACTTCCAGCCTTGACGACATATACAGTACCATCGAAGGTCGACTGATTGCTGACTTCCATGAATTGGACCTGATGGAGAGTTAGTTCAAGCACAACGCTGAATACGAACCACATACTCGGATCGTTGGCATGATACTTAGCGTGACTAAAGATGCTGTAAACAGACTGTGTTTGGACTGGGTCAATGAATGTGAAGTATATTATATGAATGGATTGACTGCGGTCGGCTACTTGTCCCGCCGTTTCATTCTGGTGTTAAAGAAGTCATATCAAATGGTACTGGGGTCGCTTCGTTTCAGCCTCGGGCTTTGCCATGATTCGAATTTGGTATTCACCAAGGCTGACGCTACGCTAGAGTGCTTAGGCTGGGGCGCAGCGATGCAGTACTACGGCCATAGAGATCAGATAACGATGGATGACCAAGGGGATACGTACGGCATGGCCTCCCACCCTTAGAAGCGAACGTACAATGGGATGATCCGTGCGACAGTAGTCGTCAGAATGGCTCAACCTGGTTGCGTATGTTATTCCCGCAGATTGTACGCCCCGAATCCTCCGATGTGCCTCCTGCTTCGGCGTCAGTAACCACCATAAGTGTCTGTAAGGTTCTGAACTTGCACCATTCATCGATTTCATCAGACGATGATCACACGGATGCATTCTGGGGTGATGAATGGTCCAGCTGACCATCGGCGATGAGAACAAGTTCGTATATAGCTCTTCTTTGTTCGGCCGTGTTTCTTCATCGTGAGAGAATCCGACGTTGCGACTCGCCATACTTCATGTCTTCCAGAGGACGTGTGCGTATTTTGTCTTCAGGCCCAAATGCTGGGCTAGATTGTCCTTTCCAGGTCCGTCAGCTTGTTGTCACGAACGACAGCACTTTCGATGGTACTGTATACGTCTTCAAAAACGCTGGGACGTATTACTTGGCTGGATCTATCACCGTCGGGGAGACACGAGTTCTCGACTTGACGAAGATCAAAGGGATCAGAAACGGAGACGATGTTAGTCATGTGCAACTTCCTTTACCTTTGCTGATTTGGGGTACAGATCCGAGGCAGGATCCTCTCCAGCCAGGGAGCCGACTTCACTGACAGCGAGTTGCTCACCTTCGTTTCTACTGCTCGGCATGAAGGCCATTATCGTATTGATGGAACCGCGGGTGACCCCGAAATTGCGTTACAGGGCCTCGAGCTTATCGATTCCATTGGGTCTCGATGACCTGGAGGTCCTGGACTGTGTATCGTACCTGGATATCTTTGTCCCCACGCGCAACACCGATTGTGTATGTATACTCGTATGTGAGGCGGACTGTTTGAATGGCATCGATGGATTCCGCTATTGTGAGAGACTATGCAGGAGGGGAGTCAAGCGACGCCGCTAGAAGTGTTGCTTTGATTGAGCGTCACTTCAACTCACAAGGATACGGCCCCGTGAAGCCAGCCAGACTGCCCGCAAGCCCGCGTAGCAAGGAATACCGTTTCTTGATTTTGAGCCCCTTATGCTCCGCCTGGTAACGAAACCAGGCCAAACACAGCTGCCAGTGTGTTACCATACTACAAAAGTGTAGGTCATCCATCCTTTTGTTCTTAATCCAAGAGAACAAACGAGCCGTGACTTATCTCGGACCAATGTCGTGGCTAGCCCCAATCTGTTAGAATAGGACTAGAAGTTTTTGCGCTGCACCTGCAACGTAGAAAGCTTGACACTGGCCAAAGTCCCGACAGCGTCAGAGAGCGCTCGTGGCCATGGCGGAAAGAGAGAACGCTTTCGAGAGTCATACCTCTCTAAATTGGTCTGATTAGCGAAGGTGGTTAAGAAGATGCGCACAGTGCCAGTGGGTCCTTTCACGACAACTGCTCCTGCTCGACTATTGATGCAGACGGTTGACGGTTGCCTGTATAGAGTCTTATAGATTCTCGAGCAGATTCACCCACTTATCTTTCCTCGGGCATTCGTATTTGACGTTCGAAGTTTTACTGTAGCAGCTGGTTTTGACTTCAACTACTCCGTAGGTCTATTGTGCCTTCGGTATGTTCTATGGGGAATATGAAGAGGAGATCGAGTGACGCGAGTTCGTCGGTGTCCAGGCTCCATTACCTACGCTTCAATAATAATAAAATAACGCAGAATGTAGAGTGCGTACCTTTGTTGCCACGATTCAACTGAAGTATTTCCTTATATTTCCTCAGCGAGCTCCATCGTTAGATCGCTTTAAAGCCAGTGATAGGGCACTTCCTAAAGGTGAGCCATCTAGGGTTGGAATGGAAAGAGGCAGGCGGCGGCATGATATGGGCTCTGCAGCGCCGGGAGAAGGCTCTCCATGCAGGGGGATGTTTGACGTCGATGGCAGCTACACGCCGTCCTGTCGTGGAGGAAGAGGTCTCGGGCGATCTACAAGCGATCTGGTGAGTTAGTGAGTCACATATCTGAGGGCGCAGCATTCAGTAATCCACTCGGTTCGATGCATGCCACTCTTACGCTCGCCCCTCACGCCATTCCTGTTCAAACGGCGTAACGACGCTATTCTACGTTGCGGACCACCTAGGTATACTTCTCAGAAACGTTACCCCCCTAACGAATCCTTATAAGGGAATAAGATCGAGATTTGTGTTACAGAAAATCAATACCACAGGGTTCTTCCTCAACTTATGAGATCTTGCGCTTCTTGGTAGTAGGCTTCTCCCCATCCAGGCATCTCTTGTTACGAGTAACTGGGTTGTAAGCAAAGTATCAGCATCAGAGGCATCAACTGGGTCATTGTTATCCAAGACTGACCGTTTGCTGTATCTGCATCGAGTGCCAGCCGTGTGCCGTGGACCCACTCCTTGATGCGCAGAGGCGGATCGCTGGGAGGAATACAGGTACGTATCGCACGGAGAGTGCCGCTCATTGTCTTTCGGGACCTCTTTGGGCGAGCTAAGGGGGAAGGTGGCGTAGGTGCTTTGCGCTTGCGCTTGCTGATTCGGCGTGGAATGGTTGAAGCCTCGCTCCCGTCTTCGTCGTTGGGATCACCGTCATCATCTCCCGATTCATCATCATCCTCGCTGGATCCACTGCTACCAGGCGGTGGGTTGAACACCGTGTCCTCCAGAAATCGAGTGGGAGGAGTCCTGGTCCAAGCATAATAGATGTCAAGAACGGAGGATATAATCGGAGTAGTGGTAAGCAGTGAGCGGTACACATCTAAGGGCATACGCGAGACTTGAAGTCCAAGCTCGAAAATGGCGAACTTGGGGTGAATATGGGACTTCAAGGGTGGAATGGAGTCGAAAGGGAAGAAGTAAATTACAACATCTTCAGGGCGCAGTGAGGGATCCTCTGCAGTGGGTACGCGGAGGTAGCGGGTAATAGTGGCAATCTCCATATTGCGGAGAGGGAGAAATCGGTACAAGAATTGGCCATTCTAAGTAATCGTCAGACATGATAGAAGGGCATAGATGCAAAAACGTACAGAAATTTTGTGGAAATCGGTTCGCTCAGCAAGATGATGCGAGTGGAGTTTGGTAAGCGAATCGTGATATTGCATTACTATATCGTCCGAAGGCAGCAGGCCCCATTCAAATGCATCATGCGACGCGTGCAGTCCGCTACTGCCTGGAAAGAAGTTGAGAAAAAATGAAACAGAGAAGACAGTGACCGCTTACATGGGAACATATTGTAACGAGTATCCAGATTGAGAGTGCGGCGGGTCATGCCCCAGTACCACTCCAGCTTGGTCATCTGGAATGCTTACTGAGATGTGCGCGCACATTATAAGCATGATACTCACGAGTTTATCGTTTGAGGAGAGCGCTCTTGGGACAACGTGAGCGTATTCCACACCATTAGCCGTGGCGTGGTTTTCGAGGAGGCAGAGTGCGCCATGGGGGCAAACAGAGTGGACACGGGCGACGGAATTATCGTCCCGACGTGGTCCTGTTGATCGTGATGTAGGCGTGGCTTCCATTGGCAAGTTGGACATGGTGCAAGTATGTCAAACGACGACGGACAGGCGCTGAAATTTCCAAAAAAAGGTGCATTGGCGCCGGTCTCGTCTCGGAGAGAGTTTATATTTTGAGTCTTGGTATTCCTAAGCTACCTCTCCCGAGCTACCTCTTAAGAGGGTGTCACGGAGAACGAAGGACATCTCTTAGGCTTTGAGAACTTCGGAAATGTGCGCGCCAGGGACGCCTGCCTGGCAACACCTGGTCAGTACATCGTAGCCAGTATTGGACGCCTTGGTATTGGTTGCCAGGAGGGACTCATCCTCCGCACTGTCTTCAACTCTCCGAGGCTCAAAAGTCAGCTCTTCCAACACTCTACTCTGAAGGTGTGCTCCCTGGTTTGCAGGACATGGAACGAGCTCTGTCTGCCCCGCATTTTCCGCTCTCTGTCCGTGAACTTGTACAAATCCTCGATCGATTCTGCATTCCTCCCCCTACATTTCATGCATTTCACAGCCCCGCGTATCTTCCAGGACATTGCCTCATTCAACTTCAGGTAGAGCCGCGATATGGGGGATTTTCCATCATGGTTCGCAGACGCCCTTGCGCGACTCACGAATCTGCGCTCGCGGTCTCCCTACAGCGGTGTAGCGTCGGGTTTCCCTCCTCTGCCAGCATCGTTTGCATCGGCAAAGGCGACGTTGGTGGCTAAGGCCCCTCTGGAGAGGCTCCACCTGGCACATTGGGACTTTTTTGCACGACGCCTTGGATCTGCGTCGTCTCCTGGTGCCCTACTCATCCACGCTAATGGAGCTCTCGCTTGCGGAGCGCCGTGTCCGTGACTGTGAGATGGCAGTAGACTCTATAGAGTCTGACACGAGTGTCCCACCCACTTGGGGGCCCTCCGCAAGTTGGCGTTAGTGGATAATATAGATTCCTCGATATCGCGCTCCCTTACGTGCGTGTACCTCAAAGACCCATTTCACGATCTCTCGCCATGGATTCCAGCGACCGTGGCGAAGCTAACGCTGGACGGTACGTGCAACACCGCGTTGCATCTACCTATTTCTTCCAGTAAGGGATTTTTCTCACCGTCCCTGCTTTGGCGAGTCCATCCAGCCGGCCTCGCTGACGATCCTACTCTCCCTTTTGTTTCATCAGGAGGGGGAATACTTCCCCGTCTTCTCGTGGATAGAAGGGTGTCTCAACAATCTTGCGTCCCCTCACGCTCTGAGGGAGTTAAACATCAGGATCCTGGTCTTAAAGCACTCACGCACCCTCGCTTCACTTACCCTGTTCGCGCAGACTGCGAAATCCTGCATCGAGCCCTGGAGCGTTTTACGACATCGGAGCGCGCGAATATCACACTCGATTTCCCGTTCTTTTACATTCAGCCATCTCCGTGCTGATACGTTGCAGAGTTGAGAGGGGTATTTGGCACGAGAACAAAGTAGCTGTTTCTATCATAAAATGGTCACCGTGAAATGGCTTTGGTGGTGTGTGGTGTGGTGTAGTAGCTATAGCTACGCCACTCCGTAAATGTGTCAGATAGGTTCTCGCGGCTTGCGCTCCCGACTTGCTACCTTGTACGTAAGAATGTATTAGTTTGTAACAGTATGTAGATGTCCTTTATTGCCGGCTGCAATGCTGTTGTACAAGTTCCTTGTGAGATACAGACAAAGTAGGTATTGGATCCATTTATTGGTGCATGCAATTGAGTGAATGGTGATTGCGAGGGTTCGAGTGCATTCTTTGTACTATGATGTGATGGTGTAAGCGGTAGTCGTCCACAACAAGTCGGCGATGCGCAATGCTCATAAAATACAGAGCATCTGAAGTACATCAGTTCTCGGTAGTCGGTCCCAAGAAATAGAACCCGACTCGCCGTTGGTCTGAGTCTTAGTTTCGCTGAGGCAACAATATCTCAATCTCTCGCGGCGTTTTGTCTTCCGTTGGGCATGTTAAAGTCAACACCCCGTTCTTCATCCACGCGCGGATGTCCTCCGCCTAACCGGTGCGATTCCATGTCAGTCTCAAGCATCGGGTGGTGGTAAGGGTAGATAATGCACCTGAATCCCCTTCGCCAACTTTCTCTGGTATTCAAGCCTGACGGCTCTCCTTTCCGTGATGACGGTCCCATCGCCGACGCCGACGATGGCGTTCTCTGCTACGACACATAGAAGGCCTTTGGAGAGGAAAACCTCGACTTCGTGGGCATGGAGGCCGGGTAGCACGAGTTCCAAGCGAAGGGTGTCTTTCTGGATAGATTCAAAGGCCCTGCGATGTAAGTCAGAATGATGATACACTTTGAGAACTTTGGAACATACTCGGGCGTTAGAACGCTGCGTTCACGCTCAGGGGGTGCAAGCTGCGGTACCTTCTTCCGGACGGTGATCGTACCCAACACCGTGCCACTTTCATCACGAGGGACCGCATTTTCGTCTCCTTCCTCTGACGCATCAACGCGGGGGCGACTCCTTCTAGAGGAGGAGGGCAGCTTTGATGGAGGGGGCGGGGCGAAAACATCACCGGCTTTTGTGACGACACGGCCCTTGCGAGATGACTTGCGTGCAGATACGGCTGCAGAGCGGATGGGCTTTGACTTTCCTGTATCCGATGCCTTTTTGGTCTTCTTGAGTCCTTTCTTCTGTGATTTCCCGGTCGTTTCTGGAGCGTAACGGAAATATGCGCGCATCGACTGGAAGGGCGGCGATCAGTCCTCAGTGCTCTCGGCCAGGCTTGTTACAATGATGTCTGATAGCCCCGCGAGGCAATGGGGCGGGGATTATGAGTAAATAAGAATTCTCACAGCTTTGACATCTGCGTTCAAAACCCAGTGTTCCTCCCATGCACCGTAGACAACATGTAGCCACTTCGTCCTGGCCTTCGTCAATGGGGTCGTTGCTTTAAACGAGTCGACAAATTGGGACAGGAATTCTCGTTGTTCTTGCGTAAATTTCATCCGGAGGATATTGGGTAGTGTACAGAGTTGCTAGAGAGAGCGGAGGAAGCGCGAGCGTTTACCTTTATTTGGACCCCTGTTGACTCCTGTTGGACTTGTTCGATCTCGTTCCAAACTATCACCAACCACTATGGACAAAGACAAGGCACAAGAGGGTGGGGCATTGAAGCTGCTCTCGTGGGCCACGCCGGCGCAATTTCATTTTATTGTCGATCGCTTCAACGATTTCGTCGAAATTGCGAGGGACGACGGAGAGCAGGCAAAGTTTTGGAAAGCATTGGAAGACGATTGGTCGTCTGTATGGGATCTCACGCCAGAGATTACGCAGGTGCTCATGGAACTTCATGATCTTGAGTGAAAACTTGCCGCTCACTGCTACGACTGATAGAAACTGAAGAAGTACTACTACACTATGCATGCTGCAAATATCAAACGAGGGCGTAAGTTTGTTTTCGTTCCATCAATGGATTCGTTGTTTCATTCATATCGTGCAGTACTACCAGAGTCAAGGTTGCTGCCGAGTCGATCCCAGAGCTGTAGCTCCGTCGTCACGAACATTAGCCAAAGCAGAGATGCAAACGTGAGCGGCGAGCACCCGTATCCCAACAAATCTCGAGGACAGAATACCCAGTTATTTCAAGACTCAACAGAACCAACTAGAAAATCACTAGTGCTGAGTCCTGATCAATCTACGTCGCGTCGAATCAAAGAATACCGACCATCCCGCCTCAATTCCGCATCAAAACTTGGACAAAGGCAGGTCCTCCACTTCTATCGCAACAACTCTCATAATATTGGCTAGAGCAAGGAATTCAAATCAAGGAGTTCCCGTGAATGACACGAGTAACATCTTGCTTGTCGACGTCCCCGGGTTTGTACGCTCCGAGATTCGGGCAGTTCTCATAGCTGGGGATCTTCTCGTTCATGCCGAGAAAGCCGCAACGAAAGGGAAGGGGAAGGAGAATGCATTCGACGACCCATTGCTCCCCAGTAAGCCCCTGGACGACAAGGTGGAACTCCCCCCTGGGATCCAGGTCCGTATCTTCTCCTGTCTAAGAACCTTCTCTCCACTCAACGTAGTTGCGGATTTGCACGATCTAGCATGCGGATATATGTGCAAAGCTTGATGGTGGCCGCTTGACGTTTCAAATTTCGAAGAAAGCTACGCACCGTGCACCCATTGTCGTGGAAGAAATTGAAGATTAGACGAACTTCAAGAAGAGCAATGATCGTCCCTAGTGATAGCCCTTTTTGCGTACATCACGCTGTTTCCCCTTTGAATCTTCTCCCAACGTTAACCGCAATAGACTTTATATGCGAGTCCAAGTGACGAACAGGTTTCCGTAGGACACTCTAGATAGAAACCATTCGTCTTCTCTCAGCCACGGAATTGAACCACATAGATAATCTGAATTCAGACGGTTTGGCGAATGACGAAATCCTATACAATGGCTTTTATTCACAATATATTTGTGATCTGGAATAAACTTCTCATAGCAACGTCGGCGGTGACGCCCCACTTCCCATCATCACCCATGCACCCTCACTTGTCACATCATCCACCGTCAAGAATATCGTTGCAGGGCCAGGGGGATATACCCTCCCATTAGGCGGCGTCGTAAATGTGAGTAGATTCCTACCAGGAGAGATGGTAGCGTCCATGAATACCAAGCGAGCACCAGCATGGAAGGCATGCGTAGAGAATCCGAGATCCATGAGGGAAACTGCGAGGAACGTGAATTAGCACCTGCGTCTTCGAGAGTACGCATTGCGCATTTGTGGTCTGCATACCTTTGACATCTCTCGCTCCCAGCCCTCGCGGAATGGAGATTGGGACACTAACTTTCTGCCCGAATGCCAACTTCTTCGGGACGCTCACCAACTTCGGTCTCTCCGCATTCATGAACGGTGGATCCAACGTCTCCACCCTAAACTCGCTGGGGAATTTCACCCCCGTCATTGTCGTATTCCCATTGGGGTTGCTCCCTGCGATCAAAAAGTTGCCTTGCGGCGTCAGCGTGATACTGGAATGATACATGCGCGGGATGTTGGTCGTAGGCATCCCCTTGTTGCTGATCCGACGTCCAAGTGGAAGTGACGGCGTGTATAACGAAGGCGTTAAGACAGCGTTGTCAGCATTGGACCCTCCCACTAAATCGGCAACAGAACCGATCGCAGCAAAGCCCGTACTTCCACCATTAGTTATGAGAATTTGACCATTGGGTAGATGTAGCAGTTCGGGCATCGTTCGACCCTCCAGCATATGCTCGACCTGCCACCCCGCCTTGATGCCCTCCTCCGTGAGCTTGATCCGCGAGCATTGGGATGAGGCAGGTGTTTGTGTGGACAGGAGCTCAGAGTCGATGGTGTCGGTCGCAGTTCCGCCGCAAACAAGGACCTCGGGGATGAAGTCTGGTGGAGACAGAGGGAGGAGGATAGCTGAGCCATCAATGGGATTGGTGACGCGGACATTGTTGGGTATATCAGGGAGGATAGTTTCGGTGTTGGCTTCGATATCATATATAATCGACTGGTTATTCGCTACCATGAATACGCGGCCATCGGGTAATGCGAATATCCTATTCGCAGTGCGCTAGCGCTAAGAGAATGGTATGATCACAGAATACGCTGAACGTACCTAGGGAATAAATTCGCAGGAAGACTGCGTTCAAGGAAAGGCGACGGCCTGGGCGCGTCTTCTTTCTTTGGGAAGAACTCGAAAGAGTTCACTGGGTCGACATTGTAGAAAGGCGTAGTGACATGTGTGCCTCCGACAATCATAAGGCTTCCGTCGAAAATCCGAATGGATGACGCGTACCAGCGCCGCTCGAAGAGATGATGCGTTTCTAAGTTCTCGAATAGGGTGCAGTCTTCGCCAGTGGGTGACAAGCACGGTTCGAAGATACGAATCGCTTGATTACCAGCGTTGACAACCCCAGCTCCAGAATCACCTCCGACGCTAACCTGTAGAAAAGAAAGACATGGGTTAGAAGATGTGTCAGGCACTAAGTGATAATGCCGTATTACCATGGTACCATTGCTTAGAAGCGCGCCGCTTCCGCAGAATGTATTGGAAATCACGTTGAGGGGTTTGACGACAGAGCTTGTCTTGAGATCCCAGAGTGCGCCCAAGGCCGAGTGATTGTTGAACTGCAAAGGATCAACGGATGGTCGGTTGAAGAAAATCGTAAATGTCGGCGACACGACAATGGATTCAAGGGCTACGATTCCGCTTGTTGCTTCTTTGAGATTGAAGCTCCATTGTGGGGCGCTCGGAGCCGCCGACGATAGGGTGGAGAGAAGAGAAAGCGCGGGGATGAAGTAAGGTCGCCTCATTCTGAAACGCGTCTTTGAAGTGTCTAGCCTAGTTCGTTACCCCAGGATTATATACTCGTGTTCCATGAGAGGAAGAAGAAGGCCATTGGCGCGTCGATGGGAGTTACGAGGTCAAGTGGGCGCGTCGAATAGTTATTAACCGGTCGCGTTGACTCATTCTCCGCCTATTAGTTGGTCATCTCTCCCTCGAGCTGGTGCCAAGACCACCAGTGCACGATGCTCATCTATTATTCTGGGGAAATAAAGCCTCACCGTCATGGAAAGCATCCAAAAAGTACCACACTCGTGGTATGAGGGCGATGAGCTCCAGTCATGCGCCTAACCGGTATAGCAAGGCGAAGAGGCGAACTCTCCAGAGAGGTGGATCCGGAAGAGATCATCGCCGTAGCCGGTGGTCATAAGCAACAAGACCTTCCTTGTTGATGGGAGTAGCCAAGCCACTGCGAACCATCTGTGGGAAACGCTGACAGGATGCTGTCCGGTGCGTGTGGCTTTGGAGGTTGGAGCGCTGATAAGAGCTTAAATGGATAGACTGGGGAATATATTCGAGCGTAGTTCCGAGTGCACCCTGATGGCCGACCGCAAAGGTAAACCACTTCTTATTCCTGAATGTGTTCGCGCCTAGGAGGTGCTACTTGACAAGATCGTATTTGAGCTGATGATATCATTCATCGCTGTAGTTGGTGGGCAGACAGTCTTCAAATTCTGCGCATCTGACCCATTGAGCAGCGAGTGAGTCGTCGAGGAGTGAGTTATCACGAAAGGCAGGGTCGTTATCAAGGACAAAGATAACACGCCAGAAGGCTAAAAATCTAATGATAGAAGCGATGGGCTGAGGTTGCTGAATATTTCAACTGTACCTCAAGGACGTACACCAATGGACGATATTGTCCGGCTTGTAAGGAATCTTGAAGGGCGGTTGTGTCGGAGCCTTCTGCAACCCTTCTGAGGAGATACCCGGCAGCGACACCGAATGGCTGTCAAAGGCATCTGCAACACAAGAACACCAGTGCCGTAGAGCTACTTGTCAAGCCCAGAACTAACCTAAATCACAAGGATCGCTCTGTGATAGCAGTCCTAGACGATGCACTGTTCATTCTTACGTCGTAGAGAACAGGCCAAGAGGAAGGTAGCTACTCCTGGAGTCATCAGAGTATGGTACAACTCCCAGGTGCTTCGCATCCTACTCGATACCTCGCGAAGAAGGCGTAGCTGTCCGCATTCACAACTGCACGATCAGGGGAGGCATGTGCCAGAGCACGGGCGAGGTGGGCACCGTAGAACTCCCATGTAAAGGCATTCGTCCCAACTTGGTTATACCCAGGCGGGAAATGGCTCGCTTCATGAATCAGAGTGGCCGCCTGAGAGATGATCCACAATGAGCATCGTGATCTAAATCAAACATGGGCAGCGGAGCATCACCCTTTCGTTGTCGTCATACTTCCAGAAGAGAGGACACAGTTTGACGACTGATCGACTGCAAGGTAGCACGTCAGGAGTTGGGACACAAAGTCGTAGAACTCGCACTTACTTGCCGGGGTTGACGAAAGCGTGGATTAGTGGTGCCAGCAAACCGCAGGCCGGGTCACACTCGTACGTCCAGTCTTCAAAATGAACATGCCTAATCGCAGCCATACGCCCAATCACCTCGCCGAACCGTGCCTGTGTGTAGGCGCCGAACCACATCTTGTACCTATCATCGATGGCCGCTGTGTGGTTCCTATCGATATCGTTGAGGTAACTGTGTAGATAGATCAGGAGTGTCTCGTCGCCGAAGCATGCGCAAACCATACGTCAGCGATTCGAGGGCCCAAGCTTGCGCAATCGGGATAACGTTGGAGATGGTCCGCTCCTGGTCGGCGGTGCAGTGCGAGAAGGTAATTTGGTCGGTCGCCGCTGGAACGTCGACATTGAATTCCTGAGCAGATGTCAGGAGTCCACCTGAGAACATGATGGTCAGCGAATAATTGAGGCTATAATGAAACGGTGGTACCACTCTTGGGCGGCGGCAGTGCTGCTACGAGGGACAAGCCAGTCAACAGACATAAGACAGCAAGTCGAGTAAAGCTAGTCATCGAGAGAGTGCAAGAGGATAAACAAGATTTACAGCTTGAACACCTTGCTGCTCACCTCAGTACACCGTCCGCATTTTATACGAGTGCCGTGTTTGTGCGCTTGAACTGCAGGCAAGATTAGGATAGGATAGTTTTCGACAGCTCGCACACATCAACCAACTTGGCCATAACAAGTCGACAACGGCCGGTCGTGGAGTTGGCAAGACTCGGAAAAGACGCCGACTGACGGGGAGTTCATCCCGCAATCATCCCGTCAGTGCGAAGGCGCACCGACTAAGAGTGACAGCTAGCCAGCGACGCTAGAAGCTACAGGGGTTCGCCGTAGAGGCGTTGAATATTTCTGCTTGAACAGCCTATGTAACACAGGAGGATAGAAATACTGGGAAATCAATAGTGAGCAACGCCGAAGTTTGGATTGAGAATACATTTCACGTACCTATCAATGCGGAATCTCTTGGAATCTACCTTGCTCAAAATAATACTACGGATGGCGGCCATTCCGTTCTCGACTGTTCCAGGTAGACTTTGCATTATCTCTTCTACCGAGGACAGCGTCCCATCAGGTTTCTTGAACAGGTTATATATCTGAGGGACAAGTGCACTTCGACACTCGACCACGCCTTTAGTGAGGTTCGCTGTGTTTCTGTCAATGAGAACTCGTGAATTTCAGATCAGAAACGAGGCTTGTCACCTACGGTAAGCAGAATCTGGTAGATTCATTGTGCGCTCGATTGAGGGCATCTAAGAACTTCTTGACACGGAGTACTTCGGTATTGACGGGTTTTCGGCAACAACACCCGTACTGGAACTGACCGCCGTTGTGGAACGATGTCGAAGGCACTTCAGTATCAACGCCGCAACCTTCATATGGGCACTTTACGGTCCTGGTAACATCGTGCTGCGAAAAGTGGATTGGGTCAAATGGGCAATCCGTCTCTTTCTCCCAATGTTCTGAAGCTTCTTTGGTTCGATTAGGATCGTATCCTTGATTGCCGGGTCTGAGCGCATCGACCTATGGAATAGAAATTAATCTCCCTGTTGGAGCTCTGGTAGCAATTCAAACTTACGATCATAGCGAGAGGGTAGTCATCCACACGAAGTTCCAGCTCGCGGCAGCGGAGTAGAGCGTCTTCGAAGTACCGTTGTGGACATAGCATATACGAATGTAGAGCCATCGCGACGTCGAGTGGAGGAAGCTCCATTCGTTCCAAGGCCCAATCCTTTCCCCGGGCTTAACAGGCGTACCCCAAGGCCCAACGATCGGACCCTCAGGGGGAGGCTTGACAATCATTCCCCCAGGCCTGACGACCCTATCAAGCCATAATTGGAGGCGGTAGGTTGACTGTTCGTAAAGCCTTTCCCGTGGTAGCTGAATCGGCATTGCTTCGACAAGATATTTGAACGCTGCTAGAACACGTAGATACCTTCTGACATATTCCTTCGGGGGGATAGTAGGCTGAGGGGGGAGAATAGACGAAGTGTCCATATTACTGGATATATTCAACATTTGCTTACCGTCTTTTTAAACCTTTGATCCCACACTCTAAGACCGAACACGTTCCCCCGTATGCTACACCCCAAGCTTCGACTTGCGACAAAAGTTGTGTTATATTTGGATGGCTGGTCGAAACATCGACTTGCAGCGAGCATGCAACGCATGGTCCATGAGCTAGCCATGATCATTATCCGAACCGTGGCGTCCCACACAAGGAAGTTTGGGCTTATTGTTCGACCTAAACATATAGATTTGGAGGTTTCATTTGCTCGCAAAGGTTAATCTCAGTCCCCAATGCTGATGCAACGCGTGTCCGTCAGCTATCTGCGGTATCGATTCCACCATTGCGGCGAGCCGTATGGGTATTGACGTTGGAATTCATGCTAATGAACTCCGTACCTAGATAGCATGTTGCAGCAACGTGCTTACGGTTCTATACATAAAGCGTTTAATAAGACACAAAGAGACGAAAGGAACACACATGACTGACTGCGCAGGCAAAGAAGTCGTGTAGCGCGTAAAAGGTGTGGTCCTTATCATGCATGAGGCCGATGAGGAGAAACTTCGGTTCTAGGCGTTCCAGATTTCAAGGCGTTAAAACCCACATTGGACAACGGTCACTTTACGAAGTGAACCCGGAGGAGAATGGCCATATCTCAGAATGATTGCTCTGATCACTTCGTAGATACACTCGTGGAGGTATCGATTTACCCAAGACTGAGGCACTGGCAGCGACTATACCCTCGTTTCCGTTGTCACATTTGTACTCATCCAGAAGTTACATCGTTCGAATTCGGCGTCCGGAATCGACTCAATCACCGAGTTTGTCTGTGCCCCTTCCTCGCTGCTTCTCTCCAAGACAATGCGATTACGGGTGATGTTAGTGGCGCTCGAGGATGTGTTTGACGCGAAGGGGGACCAAGTGATACGTGTCGGCGTATCCTCTGTGGAGGGGTTGCCTGAGGAGATGAACGAAGTCCAGAAGCCAATCGCTTCTTGAGAAAGCCTTGCCTCGCTCTAAATCACAATCGGGGTATAGCTCCGAGCCAATCGATCAACAACATTGAAACAGATGCTTACTTCGTTGAATGCTTTGAAAGAATTCAAAGCGTTGGGCAAACGGCTAGATCGGAGAGAAAGTGAACATCTAATTCACCCCCGTCGCCAATCATGCAACTTACACGGTACCTGTGGATACGGAGTGATTTTAGCGCGGCTGGAAATCCCTTATCGATCTCACTTACCGTCGAACAAGAAATATAGGTCGGACGTATGCATGACCCCTTCAAAAGGGGTTTCTTCGAACAAAACGGCATGAGGAGAGTTCCATCTAGAACAGGGAATGAGATCTCGGTTCGGCAGTGAAGACCAAGGTGGGTATTGTAACCTGAACGCAAATACATCGTCTACGCCGCGGCTCGTGAGTGTTTGGGCAAGCTGTAGATCCCTGGAAGAGCCCTTGAGGTGCGCATGATGAAACGAAGACCCATGACACGTACATACAACCTAGAACAATATCCTGAGCCATTTGTGAGGCGCGTTCGTATTGGGTCTTGAACGGGCTTCCAGGCGCGTCGGGGGAAGGGTAGAGTCCGAATGCTTGCTGCATAGTCGCCGGGGTCTAACCCAGAGTCAAAGAAATGAACCCCAGCTTCCGAGTCAAAAGCAATTGGTGCACTTACCACTCCTGAGTAGCGAGCGAAAAGAAGTCTTCTGATGTCATCTTCAGTATTGAATTCTGAAGGAGCCCCACCAACGAAAGTGCGGCCATCGTTGGTGCAATGTCCACCGATGAACCCGACGTCGTTGAGTCTCCCAGAAGCAATCAGTCGAGAAGGAAGATCTGGTAGAAATCCCCCAGGCCCCTCGATTACAGGCAGGATGTTAGCATGGTTGATTGCGCTGACGATGGCGCCTGTCATACGGTATGAGGGTATTGATTAAGGATCGATAGCAAGGAGATTTGTACCTATGGAGGCGCTGCGTAGGCATTGCATAACATTCCTCCCCGAGCAACCAACTACGGCAGACACATTTCCTATACGGAACAGACAAGTCAGTCTCTTTCTGAATTCACATAGACTGGGCGTACTGAAGGTGGCTTCTACTTGCTCCGAAGTTGGCGTTGGTCCAAACCCAATTGACTGTGTGATCGCACGCTTGAAAAGAGGCGGCTTTGACCCTAGATCAACATAGAAAATCAGAAACGTAGTAACAGATGTCAGCGGTTCATATAGCGTACCGCCGAATGCGACTACTTGCATGACCACGCTGGCGGCTCCGGCACTTTCACCCGCAATCGTTACCTCATCCGGATTGCCGCCAAATCTATGATAATTGTATGTTAGTAACGAGTGACGGGTTGGCACAAGATAGGACAACAGATGGATATTCCGCTGGACCCATTCCAGTGCGGTACGTTGATCAAGAAGTCCTGCGTTCAAATCTCCATCGGCTGCCACGACAGCGCCTCCCAGGAATCCAAGAAGATTCAGTCGATAGGCGACAGAGACGGCAACGATGCCCTGATTTTGTGAAATCCAGTCAAAGAACGGGAACCCAAGAGGCGACTATATCAATTTGTAGATTAGGGCTGATGGAAGTGTGATCGGAATATAAACTTACCCCAGCGAAGAAACCGCCTCCCTTTCACCAAGCATGAGTTGATTAGTTTGGGCTCTCCCCAGTTGGGATACTGTAGGACGTACGTGAAAATATACGATGACGGGAAGTTTGCTTTGTTCTGATGCACTTGAAGGCTTCCATATGTTTAATTTGAGGCAATCTGCATGGATTGAGGATCAGAAATGCCGTACGAGCACGAGAAGGACGACTCCAACCCACCTTCAGACCCTATTCCAACTTGCGCGGGCTGTTGGATGCACGGAGCACCCCAATCTCTGGCATCGGATATGGGAACACGAGCGGGGTTCTTAATCGATTCATCTAGTGGGCGTGGTGCTCTGAAGCGGAGGTCGCCTACTGGAGGTTGGGCATATGGTATATTGCCGAAGAAAGTCACAGTCGCATGCGGCTGTCCTGAAGGTGATGTATCATTCCCCGCAAAAGCCGCAAACCCCAAGTTGACGACAGGACCAAGAGGGGATGACAACGTGGGGAGTACTGGGGGCTGAACCGCCGCCGCCGTCGATAATCCTTGGGCCAGGCCAAGTAATACCAGTGCCGCCAGCCATGAAGAATGAAGCTGCGCCTCGCGAGTCATGGTGAACGAGAAATGGGATGACAGTAATCCCTACGGTCGCTTCATCTGAGGACAGTGTTTTATTCTTGAAGAATAAGTTATCTATAGTCGCGGACGGAAGTTGAGAAGAGCTAAGATGTAACTCCGTTGCTCATGAGACCATCTAGTAGACCACGAGTTACCAGCCAGTGCATGAGCCACTCTGTGTACCATATCCTATTTATTGTTAATAAGACTCACGTTCAAGGAGATCAACTCGTCATGGCATGTTCTCTGCAGGCGAAAGCCCTTGAGTACTACGCCGGATCATGGTCTGGTGATACAATGCATGTGGGGATACAACTATGAATATAGCATGCAATTTTAGATCGTCGCACGGAAGCAAGACGGAGAAGACGTACAATTGAAGCGGGAGCCCGTTGGATTGGTGGCTGAGAGCCTTCGTCTGAGGTCTCATATATGTTTAGACGCGCGCCGTCGTTGTAAGGCGCTAACCGGGAGCAATTGATGGAGTAGCCTCTTCAACTTCAACCACCATGGGCTTGACATGGTCTTCGTCAGTAAATCCTTTGACAATGTGCGCAACCGCTAACGAGTCTTAGACATCGACAAACGCCTGAAACATTCTCAGTCGACAAGCTCACGGATGACGAAATATACGCTCTAATCTGCGCACGAAGCAAGGAAACCGCTGTCGGTCAGCTCGGCGGACCCTTCCCTGGCAGCAGTGCCTGGAAAATAGCACCAGACGCTGTTGCCAAATTTTCGTGGAGCGCCACAGAGGCTTTCATGATGACCTATGTCTCCTCCCACACGACTATCCGAATTCCCAAAGTTCTCCGCACGATATCTGCCCGAGCCGGGGATGGTTACAGTCATGGGACATGGATCGTCATGGAACACATAGATGGCGAAGATCTGGAGGCGGCCTGGCCTAAAATGTCTTGGTGGAAGAGGATTTGCGTGTTGTGGTCGGTTCGTCGCTACATCCGAGAGTTGCAAAGCGTGCCGCTTCTCACTCACGACGTCCCTGGCCCGTTCGACGCTGCTGGCAAGCCTCATTTGTGTCGGGGTAACTACTTCCAAGAGGATGGCGCTGGTCCTTTCCAATCCTATGCCGAGATGGCAGCTTGGTTCGATCGCCGACGGTTTGACTGTTTGGCGGCATTCCATAACGAAACTGGCGGAAAGATGACGACTTGCCCAAAGTTTGATGCTTCTCATCCACTCGTGCTCTGTCATATGGACCTTCACGTTCGAAACCTCCTCATTGACAAGAAGGGTGGATTATGGTTAATTGACTGGGCCAATGCTGGCGCGTATCCCGCGTGGCTCGAATATGCTCAATTGGTGCAGTGGGGTGACGCCGCACGGGAGGATTTTCGCCCTCCGAAACTGTGGATATGGTTTGCCCCTTTCATGATTGGCAACTATCGTCGTTACAAGACGATGTACTTGGACAGGATGGAGTGGGCATGGTGCCGCCCTTCTTACGATTTCTATGATCTGGACTACTTCGATAAACTCGGCCTGGAAATCGATTAACGTAGACGTGTTCTTATTTCGCTGTCATCCAGCCATCGTTTCTCCAGTATCTCTTTGTGATGCTTCAAATTTCTGTGGCGCACCCCACTTCGACTGAATGCACAGCCACTACAAACCTCCCCGTGTATTGCATTCTCATCGCACACAAAAAACTTTTTGTTCATGTTCTCATGTACACAAGCACCCACTATCGCCCACTATCGCCCACTCTCACTGCGGTTCGTATTCGGCATTCTCCGACGTCGCACCAAACCATCCGATTTGACTTACGCCCAACCTTGATGTCGGACAACATAGACGAGTTCCGCCACATACTGCAATCGTCGAAGAATATCCTCATTCTTAGCGGGGCTGGATTATCCGCTGCGTCAGGTACTTGACTGTCTCATCCTACCTTGATGAATCCACACATTCGGGCCACTAGGTATTCCGACTTACAGAGGAGGAACAGGTAGTCTATGGCGCAAATACGACCCAGCTTCTCTTGCAACTCCTGCGGCGTTCTCAGAGAACCAGTCTCGCGTATGGCAGTTCCATCATTACCGGCGTGAACTGTGAGTCATCACTAGGAGTGAGCTCGGTAGAACTTACTGTGCTCGTAGGGTACTCAAGGCTACTCCCAACCCAGGGCATTACGTGCTTACCCGTTTGGCGATTCCTAGTATTCGCCAAAAGATTGCACCGCACTCTGAGCTTACTCACGTCACGCAAAACGTCGATGGGCTCCTTACAAAAGCGCTGGCCGAAGTTCAGGCTTCGCTCGTCGCGCCAGAGACGCCTGCTGAATTGATCGAAATGCACGGCCGACTTTTCGACGTCAAATGTACAGCTCATGATTGTTCTTACCTTGAGACAAGCTACCAATCACCCATTTGTCCTGCTCTTGGCAGCACAGAAACCTTTGTTGACGACGGTTCGTCTGAACCTGTCGTTAGACGCGCTGATTTGCCTCACTGTCCTCTGTGCGGGCAGATGTGTCGCCCAGGTGTGGTATGGTTCGGCGAACGGCCCCATCGAATCCTCGACATCTTAGCTCTCGCGGATCAAGCCGATCTGTGCATCATTGTTGGTTCATCAGCAGTGGTACGTCCGTCCGTCAAAATCTGATTTCGTCTTCCAAACTAAACGATGTTCTGGTTTTGCAGGTCCAACCCGCGTCGAAGCTTGGTTCTCGTGTGAAATCCCATGGCGGGAAGGTGGCAGTCTTTAACCTTGAACCTAGCAACCATGCTGAAGATGCCGACTTCCTTTTTCTGGGGCCTTGTGAGAAGCGTCTTGAAGAAGTGTTTGCGATATAGAATTGCTATTGCTTCCGTATACTCTCTACCTGTCTTGTCGTCTCGTTAGCCGGGCGCACTGGTACTATTGTTGGCGCTCATTCGAATTCGGTTTCCTCTCACCGTAATCGTACGCAAATGCTGTTCACTTTTTTAAGCATGCTTCGTCAAATTACCTCAATCCCGAATCGCAGTCCGCCCCATAATCTAAGGGGTCGAGATAGGAAGTAGCAAGTAGCAACACCTAGCTCCCCCGCAATATGTCAATAAGACGGCATCATTATTCAGCGGTGGAGGAGAGAGGGCGAGGACGCAATGGAGTGGGAAGTGTGGGGCAAAGACGAGCGAGGTGCTGTCGTTGGATGAACTCCGCAGAGAGCCAGGACGTGTCAACAGTGTTCATCGCTGCACTAGACGGGATGTTGCCGGTTTTTACTATGATGGAGGACAGGGATTCGGGGTGGCTTTCGATTCAGAGAGTAGTGTGGTGAAGGCTGATACCGAGGGGATGGATAATCGATAACACGTCAAGTGGTTCGTATGGGCTCTTGAGGAAATAATCCAGGGGTAAGGATGGCACTGAGCGCTGAGCGCTGAACGCTGAACAGCAGTACACCCCCAGTGTGCGCCAAGCGTGGTGCACGCACACTGTCGAAGGAAGGCCGATTGTTTATGGCCAGTACCGACGCCACTTAATGGTGTTGAGCGGTAGTGATTTTAATGGTGCGATATATTTACTGAGGAAGAAACGTCTGAACAAAATGTTGTCGTCTATCGCGGAAGCAATATGGGGCCGTAAGGGGCTTGATTGGGCGATACTTGACACGAAGTTTGAATTTATCAAGCTGGCTGAGCGAGAGTAGGCGAGGGTACATGCCAGGGAGTCTGTGGAATGTTCAACGCCCCCTTGATCGTGACATTATCACGGTTTTCGAGCTCCCAACACCAGAGGCAAAGTGAAAATGTGGACTGCCTACTAAAGCTCAAGTAGGTGTGGACTCCGAAGCAATTGCATTACTTAGTGGTCGAGTCTAAATAGCAAATTCGGATGTATGGTCTACCGTCACTCGGTATTTAGCCATCGGGGATATGTCTTGAGTGCTTCGGTCAAACGGGAAGCAGGCAAGACCTTAAGACAAGTAGGGACGGAGCTGAAGTGAAAAGGGGAGTTCGCGTTTCAATATGAGTACGGGCGTACAAAACAGGCAAGCGCTTTCCGGGAAACAAGTATGAATAGGTATGAAGAGGAAGATTTGGAGTTTGACGATACTACAGCACTTGGTCTAAAGTACAAGGCGTTGTCAGTCATAGAACGCGAAGAGGAAAGTGGTTGGAATGACCTTTTCCGAGAGTGTGTATGGATAGGAAGTGGCGAGCCAGTTTAGACCGGTTCAAATCTTCCCTCCGGCGCTGGAATTGGGATATCAACTCCTTGCCATCGACGGTCGGCCTTTATCTCATTGGTGAGGTGGGCCACGGCTCCGGTGTGGTCAGGTTGAATCCATCCTTGGCTGGCGAAGTCGCAAAAGACTGCGTAACACCAGTGCCGACAGCCACTACCACTTCCCTGGTGGAGGGTATAATGATCGCGATTGTTGGTGAGAAGGCATTCCAAAGCTTGCTGCACCGTAAAATATGCCGTAACGGGAACGGTAACCTGGGACATAAACGACTTGGTGACGGAGTATTGGTACTGGCAGAACTTTATATCCAGCCTGGTCCTGCCATCAGCCCAATACCTGTACGAGTTCAGCTGAATGGAACAATTATTATCCAAGCTCAGGTAAATGCGGAAGTGGGCGGTCTTCATTCGCTCCATAGAAGCCTTTGAAGCGTGCACAATGATCTCTTTGACCTGTGACTGAAGATGCTCGTCCACGCCGGACACTATGGTGGTATTTGCTGAACGAGAGCCAGTTAACGATAAGAGTTGACTCGATGTATCCTCTGAACATACCATGTTGGGGGGCGAACCAAATAGGTGCGTTGTTCGCTCTCTGGGCCGCTCTGGCTTGAAGGGCAATGGCGAAAGAATTCATTGTGTTGGATGGGTGTGGCGATTTGGAAGAAGCGGTTTTATGTGCTGCAGTGTGATATCCTGAGGATGCTGCGGGACACGAGCAGAGTTGGGTTGAATTTGGGTGTAAAGCGGCTTGGTAGGAAGACGATGAGATGGTCTACCGAAACGAAGCGAGCTGGGTTTATAAAGGCAGCGATCGAAGGCTCAAGATACATATTTTGTTTTTCTACCATGTATGCAATTAGCCATATAACGCTGTGCCCTGGTTTCCGAGTCAACTTACTCGGGGAAACATGTTTGCACCCACGAAAACTCGTACAAACGAGGCAAAGCTACCTGGGTCATGGAGGCTCCCATCCCATTGTAATTGTTTTGACGATGGATATCAATCGATAGGGATATGACTTGCGAATGATGTGAGGGTGCTTGTGTGTATCTACATCGTGTGTGGCGCACTTTGAAGTCACGCAACCCACAGGATACGCAATAGCTGTCGTACGATCACGGCGTTCAATTGTTCCTCAGTGGGCAAATGCGAGAAGGCGGTACGAGGGTTGATTGTGTCCTTTTGTACACTGTGCACACGAACTTCACGTAGGAACCGGGCATCATATTACGACCATGTCTAAAGTGGACGATGATCTACATATTATTGAGCCCCAAGCAGTTACAGCAGTCCAGGAGCGTACGAACCGAGATTGTATAGGTATTTTTAGTCTTTGACGGACAGCTTTCCGAGAACCAAAGCCTGTAAGCGACAAAAGTTTCGAAGCATCAGCAAGGGGAGCAGAGAGGTACCCGTATACCTTCACTCGATCCCGCAGCATCCTAAGTCATCATCGAGACATTGAACGCCTTCTCTTCACCCTGGCGAGTTGAGAAGCACCGAGGGGGAGGTGACTCGCATGGCTCGATCGATCTGATGGGAGAGGAAAGATCGGGACAATGCCATACGCCACACGGTTGCCACATGATCTATTTTTCTGATTTCCAGCTCCGGTCTCTATCAGTGGATGTCTACCAGTTATCGATTAATCATCTACCATAGCTGTTCTCGTTCTGCTGGATATCGTTATTGGACGTCCGTACGATCGTCTTGCATCACAGTGATACCTAGTCCTCCGAAAGTCCTCGACCTTCTACGTACGATCAATGTGAAATAATACAATCTACACGCATGTGCGGTCAGTGCATGTAATATTTGGGAAGTAATAAGGGGATGCGAAGAAATCAACAACTGGGGAGACCATGCATTGCCTCAAGGAGACGAGAATACGCCGCGCCCACGATGGGTACAAAGACGTTGCAAGACGATGTAGAACCGGCGGTCAATCAGACCTCAGGAAGGACTGTGGGGGAGGGTGGTGCGAAAGCGGCAAGCCATATGTCGACTCAGTAAGGGGGAAGCAGCGAGGAATAGCACGGCACCGCGTTGGGAATGCAGAAGTAACTAGCTAGCGTGATATCCCGTGAATTCACTCTCCTCATCCCTAGCGTAAATGATACTGTTCGCGGGCCCCGAACATGATGAATAGCCTATAACCTCTGTGCCCACACCGTCATCTTCATTCGCATCCCACCCAGCCTTAGCCTTCCTTTCCTCGTTCACCGTCCAAATGGATATCGAGTCGCACAAGGCATCCCATTCAGCAACCTTTAAGCCAAGCGCACAGGCGTGGAGACCCATAGCTTTGCTAGGGTGCGCTGGTTGATGCAGAATTTTCGGTAACGTGCTCAGCGTCATCGGAGTGATCGAGGTGAATTGGGCGGTGGGGGGACGATGGGGCAACCGCGGCATGACATGCCAAATTACCCTGAGGATCTTCCTGTCAGAGAGCAGTCGGAGAACCCTCTGACTACAAGTGAATCAGCGAGCAAAGGGCGTTTGCAGCGGCACTACAGCCATTTGAACCGCGGTTCGCGTTACATTCCTCAAACTTGAAGAAGGCGTATCAGTCTTCAGAACGTTGGCAACGTAGCGCTGCTAATGGGAACTCACTGACAAGCGTGAAAAGTAGACTTCTCCTACTCTCAGTCAACCCCACGGCTACCTCACAGAGAGAACCGTAGCTGCATATTCCCCGAGGAAGTATTGACTCGATGATTTTGCGTTTTGGGTGGAGGCATCGCGGTGCTCGCTTTTTCAGCGACATCAGGCTGGGAATAGCAAGCGATATTTAGGCCGAGTCGTTCATTATGCGAGACAGAGCGGCCGCATGAGTTGGCCTTGGGACTTCAAAATTCAAAGGGCGTGATGCTAGTGATCCTTCAAGGGCTGACGAATGTCAAGGGCGGTGGAATGGAAAGAGGGGATATGCCATGAGACATTCCCGCTGCGCGAAGGTGAACATGCGTATAGGATCCCCTCGGCCTCGGCCTCGATCCCGATCGCCAAGTTCTGACAATGAGTGTACGTTGTAGACTCCCATTACGCAGGCTGCTTTCTCGCCCCGCGCTCGTCGAGCATCTCAGATTGAGAGCGCACAGGGGTAATGGGCACGAGAACAACCCACGAAACTCTGCCGAACACACTGTGATTTTCCAGGATCGCGTCGTCAGCTACTCTCTGCGCCTTCATATCGATCCTCCTCCATTATTTCCCTCCTCCAGCGAAAGCCCATTGGTACCTATAGGTCTCGCTCGCAAGAAGGCTGGAGATGTACTGTCGTGTAATCCAACTCAGCGCATACTCTCGATGTCTAGGTATCTGCGGTCAGCGGCTGCTCTGGGCTAGAGCCCAGCAACCTGACATAACATAAACATATCCACCAACTGTTGGATTCTGACAATCTAGGCGGTACAGGCTGATACAGGGGTTATGAGGGTTCACGTGACTACGAAGATAGTTCGCGCGTGCATGTATTCTTTTCTTCATGCGTTTGCTGGAGTCCCAGCTGCAAACGCAATATCTATCTGCTTGCTCACTCAGAATTCGCGCGACCTCACCAGCTTATTTCAATGCCAACATCATACATGGAAGTGCCACCCTGCAGTCGCAATACCTGGTCAGTGCAATGCTACCAGTGTTGACACCTTGGTATCGAAGTCGGGAACAAATCCTCCCACAATATTTAGGTTGAGGTAATGCGCAGAATATCCACACGTCCGGCTCTGCACAACACCAACTTCTGATGAAGCTGGAGGACGTGGTTGTGAAAGAACTGCACCATGGATGTATATTGGGACCGCCCATTTCAGTGTTGGATGTCGGGAAAACATGATGAGTGCTAACGTTCTTCCCGAACTCCTCCAGGATCCCCTTCGTGCTCTTGCCTCTACTGGCTACACCTCCTCTCACTAAAGCGGATGTTCCTTACAAAGGCCCTAAGGGGATTCGTGTGCCCGTGCGGTTGGTGAAAGTGGCTTGGCGCTGTCGCAGTTTCCAACGCGTCTCGATGATGGAATCGTCCACATTTATACTCATCTCATGCTTGTATATCCGCAAAGCTAGGATGGTTCCGGACAGCTTGCACTCATCCACCGCCTTACCTATAACAAGGTCGCAACGGCTAGTCGTGGCGTTCGCAAGTTTCAAAGAAGTTGCTCGGCGGAGAGTTCATCCCGCAATCATCCCGTCAGTGCTGGGGGGGCACCAAGTCGAACGGAGATCAATGCCACCTAGGCCCTGTAAAGGTAGGTAAAGATCAATTTATCAAGTAAGACGGCTTTAATCCTTTATGTACGTTGTCCCGAATAGGCCGACACCCGCTCCTGGACTAAAGTTTCCGCCCAAACCTTGCTTGAAAAAGGTCGAGGGTTTTCGAGACGACATGATTTTGCAAGGCCCTCCACAATCACGAGTTAGTTACACTTTGTTACTGATGAATCACAATGCAATCCCGAGTTGACAAGATGTTCGAATTCCAGAGTCAAACATCTAGACCTGATGGCGCTACAAATTTCTCAAAAGTGAAGTTATGGTCGGAGAGGTATGCTAGTAGCCAGTGTTTGGATATCCATTCTCCTCGCTGACGGAGTCAACTCCCCGTCCCCTGGTTTCGTGAGTCTTGAAGCTTGTGGCAAACTCCAAGGCTGGCCGTTGACGACTTTTTATAGCCAAGACGCACAATGTCTGCAAGCTGTCCAAGATCACCCTATGCCGATCTCGCTTCCGACCGAAGCTCGCAAACATATAAAATGTGGACGATATGAAGAAGTGAGCAGCAAGTCGTTGAAGGTCTCGTTCACACTTGAATCTACCCAATGGCTGGCTTCGCCCACCTCCTGCTCTTCTCCATTTCGGCTATGCTGATTGCCTTGTCGTCCGTAGTACTAGCGCTGCCTTCGACTAAGGGCGGTATGACTACTTTGTCGATACCTTACTTATGTACTCACTCCCGTGATTTTAGACGAGCGGCTCAAGAATATAATGTCGATCTTCCTGCAGCGACAGATCAAATCACCTTCTCGCATTGTACCCCGGCCCAGGAGCGGACCGTCAACGATGTCGTTCCAATTGCTCAACGCTGGGCCCTCGAAGCGGCAACGTACGGTTTCCTTCAAGGTATTTTGGCAGGCCTTTGATTGACGGCAGATGCCTCCATTCAGTTACCTCAACAACATCCATGGGAACGGCACAGTAGCCACTGACGCTAGGTCCAAGATATGGTTTGGCGGGTACACCCAGGCCCGGTTCGACAATGTAATCCAGCGTGCCGCTGCACTCAGGACGGCTCATTTTGACCACTGGACGTATGAATGCACCCCAGATTGCGGCCTGCTCTCGCCATTGACCCACGCATTCGTCAATCCACAGACGTAAGGTCCCGTTCGATTGATTTCCTCGCACCCAACGACTAATATAATCTGATAGGCGGTCAATAGTCAACCTATGCCCGCTCTTCTGGAAATTTGACTTGTCTTAGTCTCATATCAGGGCGAAGAATGATACAGATCTCCCCGCATTCAATCTTGCTGGGGTCTCCATTTTCCGGTCCAACACCCCAGACGCCTTCCCGGCGAAGTTCTGTGAGTCATAGCAATTTTATGAGTGAGGCACGTTCCGATTGACCTCGAGTATTTAACACTTAAAAGCGTTTGAAGTGAATTCAGCTTGGATATTGGTTGACAATTTGGGGGTAAGTTTGTCTTGTTCATCTATCTGGCTTTGCTGTGTAACCGTTGACGTTGAACCTTCTAGTTCGCTTCCAGCAAGAAGGTCGAAGTGGAGGTTGATATCAACAGCGGAATTTGAGAGTAGCGAATTATGTGTCCTGAACCTTCTGAGTATGCCTGCGCGCCGTGGGGCGTGCCATGACCACTGCCTTTTTGTGCGAAACTCCCGTCTTGTCAAGCGGCCTATAAAATTAACACTCTGGAATTTACCGATTTACCGATTTACAAACATTCTGAGACCTGGGCGCAAACCGATTTTCATTACGACCCACCTCAACAGTTGCGCGTTCCGGGCAGCACGCGTCAAGACTTATGTAGATTCAAGTGTTAGTCGGACAATTTATGGAAGTACATTTGAGATATGATTGACTCTGACGGGAAGCTACAAAAGTCGTGGAAAAGTGAGATATGTAACCTCCATAAAAGGTAAATTATTGAAGCTCCGCCAATTCGTTTTTCGCGCACGGTAGAACGCTCATCTTCACCACCACTACGACCATCTCATCTCGTCCCCTTCCCCGAACTGCCAGACAGGTCACAAACGAAAACTCTACCACAATGTCCTACAAACCAACAATTCGTGCCCAGCAACAGCCTCCAGACCAACCCCAACCAGAGAACTCCAAGTATCGTGCCCAAGCGAAACAACTCCAGGAACTGTTTCCGTCGTGGTCGAATGAGGGTGAGTCTTTGCTTCCTGGACTATGAAAAGCCTTTTCGTTGACTGAAAATGAAAAACACGCTGATTGCTCCGTAAATTCGCGCTCGTGACGTCGGCTTTGGGGACATAAAGACCTACAATCGCTGCTTGCTGAAGTCGCTGGGGATGTAGAACTTGCTGCGACCCGGATCAGCGAAGGTAAGTCTCACATCTTGGTCAATTTGTAGCGAGTCGTCAACGTGCTATGCACGTAGGACATGCCGAACAGTGGGGTTCCGTGACTCGCAAAAAGGAAAAGAAGGCGTCAATGCCCGGCCAGCCCAAGGACGCTGGATTTACCTCGCCTCGAGGAGCAAGGGGCGGCCGTGGTGGAGGAAGAGGCGGTCTTTCAGGCAGAGGCAGTCCGGCATCAAGGGGACGTGGCGGACCTCCCCGTGGCGCTCCTAACGGTCATGCTCGTTCGGGTACTCCAAGAATCAGCTCTCCAGCCCCTCATCAACCCACCGCCTCCTCAGCATCAGAGGCGCAGCCGGATGGCGACGCGAAGGACAAAGGTGCTTTCGATCCGCAAGTCGCTGAACCTGCAAATGGCCGCGCGACTGGAGCTGAAGCCCCCAGCTTAAACGGAGCTTCATCCTCGAAGCAAGAAGCTTCAGATCCGAGTGTACACGTAAACGGCTCAACAGCTGCGTCGCATGTTCTCCCAAAACCGACCAAAACGCCGGCGACGTCAAAGATGTCGTGGGCGCAAATAGCACGGTGAGTTGGTCGGTGAATTGTTACAATGTAGCATTGACGAGTTATACGCTTTCAGATCACAAGAGAAGCCAGCAGCACCGCCAGTACCCATTGTCGCGCCTACTCCAATATCGGTGCTTACCCCAGCATCTGCGCAGCCCCCGCCAGCTCCGGAGTCAGAGCCAGTACCGCCACCGGCTTGGGAAGAACCGACGACGGCCCAGCCACCGACTTGGGACGATGAGCCACCGTCGAAACCACCAGCTGTCGAGGCAGTTTCTGAGGAGACCGAGGCGCACTCCGAGCCTGCACCTGCAGAAGCGACACCCGAGCCTGAGGCGGAGGTTCCCCAGGAACTATCCCCAGCCGTGGAATCGAAGCCAGAACCGCAAGCACCGAAGCCGCAACCTCCCTCGGCGCTCCCTGCTCAAATTCTCCAGCAGCAATTGAAAGACCTGCAGTCAAACAATGTGTCAGTACCCGCCGACGTTGCTACCCCATCGCCCAAACCATCCCAGGCTCGCCCTTCTTCGGCCGCCCACCGCGCCAACGCAAAGTTCAAGATCGGGGATCAGCCGGCGGTGGTCATGCCGAGTACGTTCGCAGGCGGTGTCGAGAAGATAGGCATGCAGTTTGGGAGCCTCAGCTTGGGAGGTGATGGGTCGGATGCACCGTCGTAAGTGCTCACATATATCAACTGTCTTCCCGCTAACTGTGATTATATAGCGCTGACACACAGGCGCCTGAACCTGCTCGCGTTGCTGAAGTATCTGCACCAGCTCCGGAACCCGAACCCGTTCCAGCCCCCGCCCCCGCCCCCGTCGTTCAGGCCCCCGAACCCCCCGTACAGCCCACACCCGCGCCGCCAGCACCATCTGCTCCAACACCCACGTCGATATCCTCATCAGCTCTGTTCCAGCAGACCCTAGCCCAAAGGCAAACCCCGCCACAAATGCCTTCCACGCAGTCGCTCACCACCTCCGTTTCTCAACCGATCATATCCTCGACTTCGGCTGCCGCTTCACACCCATCTGCGCCGACGGCTGTCGCATCGCCCGCGCAGCCATACCCCGCTCAGTCAATCCCCCAGTCCTCGATATCCCACCATCTGCAGCAACAACAACAACAACAGCACGCACTTCCTCAACAGATCCAACAGCAAGCCAACGCCCAGCAGCAGCAGCAGCAACATCAATATTCACAGCATGGATTCACGGCCCAAGCGGACTCTCAGCCCAATCAACTGCAGCAGCAACTCCCCCAATCTCAGCACCAGCAACCCCAGGCGAGCGCGGCGGCGAGTCATAACACGTATTTCAGAGGAGGGAACGCCGATCCGTTCTTCCACACCCCTACGCCGCCGGCGCCTCAAGCGCAGGAGAGCCCGTATGGTGCGTTTGGCCAACAGCTGGGGCAGCAGATGCAGCACCAAGCCCAGGCCTCCCACGTCGGAGCATTCGGAGCCGAGTACGGCTACGGCGAAAGTCCAAGAGTACGGTTCCCTCCTTATCCACGTATCTCAACGATGCTGAACGTCTATATGTCAGGGTTTCTATGATTCTTACGCGCAACAGTCAGCGTTTGGTTCGCGCAATCCGTTGGGTCACGACGACATCAAGGCGCTGCCTGGAGGCCAGCAGCAACCAGCTGCGAGTGTCGGGTTGTCCGCCTCTGCCTCGCAGAGCGCGCAACACGCTGCATCGTCGCAAACCGCTCAACCCCCGGCTGCTGCCGGCCAGGCTCCCCAGCAAGGCTACCCCCCACCGCTCCCGTATTACTACCAACCGTACCCCCAAAACCAGTACTACAGCTCCCCCTACAATTCCGGCTACGGCGTGCCCAACTACGTCAAGTACCCCGCGATGTTCGCCTCTGCCCCTGCGCCCGCGTCTGCGCCCTCGCCAGCGACCAAGCAGCCGGGCAGCGTGCAGCCGCAGAGCAACCCGTACGGTCAGGGCCTATACACGCAGCACCAGCAGCACCCCTCGGCCTCGTATGACGATATGGGGTACCAGCACCACACCCAGCAGCATCAGCCGCATAGCTTGGGCGGCGGCCTGCCTGGGAACGACTACAACAAGCCGTTGTACGGAGGCCAGGGCAACTTTATGGGGCTTGGGCAGTCGACGGGGCCGTCAGCAGGCGTGCGCAACGCCAGTGGCGGCTCGCCCGAAGCCGCCTACAAGCCGTACGCGCCCAAGGATGTCAATAACGGCGTAGGGGCTGGTATGGGTGTTGGACAGGGCATGCAAGGCGGCCGTGCGAGTGTCCAAGGCCAGCAGCCCAACCAAGCCGGCCAGAGTCAAGGGCAAGGACAACCTCAGCAGGGTCAAAGTGGATTCTACAACGTCAACCGGTACGGTGGCAATGCCGCTGGCGTCGGTGGTGGTGTTGGAGGCCCTCAGGGCCAGGCTACTCACCACCTGCACCAGCCCCAAGGGCAGGGCCCACAGACTCATCTTGGCTATCCTCAAGGTGCCAATGACGGCAACTTCTATTCGTACCAGCCCAGGCAGCAGGGATATTGGCAACAGTAAATCTCATTCGTTGACATACACTGTGCTCCTGTGTACAACTTCCTTGTCGCTATATTTCTTTGTTTCGCCCTCACCTCCCCTCTGCTCGTGTCTACTTGCCTTGTCTCATCTCGTCTCGTCTCGTGCTCAGTTTCCCGTTTTTGATGTTTTATACTTTTCCCTCTGTTCTACTCGTTCCTCAGTTGCACCGCACCCACGCAAATCATGTATGCTTACTGCTCATTGACAACATTTCGACTGACCGGAAAGGTTGAATACCGCTGAGTATCGAGTGCTTAATCGACGCCCAGGGGGATGAAGCCCTCCCGAACCCGACATCGATGACGGCGACTGGTCCTCGTCTGATAACGAACATGCTGCAACCGTGTCAGCACTAGCTCTTGCTTGAATTGACAGCGTTCCGATGGAGTAAATACTGGGGAACTCAACAAATATGCGCAGAGGATACCGGTCGCCCGCCCATTTGAATCAATGGACAAGAGAGTACTGTACGTGGTGAATCCAAGTCGCACGGCAGATCGATGTTGAAGCGAGGTTCTTTCACCCAACCAATCGTGCTCTAGTCACTGGAAAGGGTGGTCTCCCGAACATTCAAAGTTTCGAACTTGTATGAATTGATTGAGACGACGATGTACATAGTTGGGGCAGAAACATTGAACGACAACACCAAACCAGCACGTTACTTGTTAGAGCCGCAACCCTACGTTAACGTGAACACCTTTCACTCGGGTATATCTGGATAGGGAGAGTCAGCGTCAGGAGAGTAAGGGAAGATACGACAGAGCGTACGTAGATATGGCGTATTCGCCTAGCTCCGTTCCTCCTCCAGATAGCTTGAACGCGCTGAACGGAAGACTCGGAGCCCAAGTGTTGAAGCAATTTATCTACACATCGTCAATTAATATGCAACAATAGGAAACGGGGGACACATACGTAGGCGATACCAGCCTCCAGAGCGTTCGTAACACGCGTAGCCCTGCTGCCATTCTCAGTGAAGACAGCGCAAGCGAGACCGTATACTGTATCGTTGGCAAGCTCGATCACTTCCTCTTCCGTCTTGAATTTGATCACCACAGCTACAGGCCCGAATATCTCTTCCTGCACGATCTTCATACTCGGTTTGCAGTCGGTGAAGATTGTAGGCTGAACGTAATAGCCTTCGTTGCCGTGCTTCTCCCCACCGATGGCAACAGTCGCACCTTCATTCTTGCCTGCTTCAATGTATCCCATCACACGCTGTTGGTCAAATCAGTATGCATGGGATATCCTTGAACAAGTGGCTTACATCGAGCTGTGTCCGAGATACTTGAGGTCCGTGGTTACTCTTGGGATTGAATGGGTCGCCGATGGAGTCACCGAGCCCCCGTGCGGCCGCGGTGAAGGCTTTCATGAACGCATCATAGATCCCTTCTTGCACGAAGATGCGAGATCCAGCGGCGCAAACTTGGCCTGAAACGTGTGACATTATAAGCCTCCCTCTCTTTTACGTGTAAAGTAAGATACACACCCATGTTGGAACTTCGACGGCGCAAGGACACCGAGTGAGCGAACAAAGGAGGAGAACGAGGTGCGAACTCACAAAATTCCGAAAGCTGCCCATTTGACTGCCTGCTCCAGGTCTGCGTCGTCGAAGATAATGTTCGGGCTCTTGCCGCCCAGCTCTAGCGTCACGGCCTTCAAATTGCTTCGTGCAACCGCCTCCATGACTTTGCGCCCAGTGAGCGTCGATCCAGTGAAGGAGACTTTGCTGACGTCGTTGTGCTCTGTGATCGCCTGGCCAGCTTCGGAACCTACGTAGGCGCCATTCAAAACGACGCAGCGGCGGCGACACGTATGAACTAGACCTACCATACCCAGGGACGATATTGACAACGCCAGCTGGAACACCTGCCTCGACGAGGAGATCGGCAAATCTGAGGGCCGTGAGCGGAGTGACTTCAGAGGGCTTGAGGACGACCGTGTTGCCAGTGGCCAAAGCGGGCGCTACCTTCCAGCTCATTATCCAGACTATAAATGGCGATCAGCTCCCATCTTTGATCATCGTCCTTGGCGACTTACACGGAAAGTTCCAAGGGACAATTTGACCCTACTCGACGATCAGTAATCTGCCTCGCGTATCATTTGAGAGGCCAACTCACACAGACACCGAAGGGTTCGTGGCGAGTATAGTTCAATGCCAGTTCAGACGTCTGGGAAACGTATTGACGGGTGTAAGGACTCTGTATCTGAAGATCTTACCTCGATCACTTTCCCCTGTATCTTATCTGCCCATCCTGCGTAGTATCGGTACGTGGCAATAGCACCAGTGATATCTCCATTCTTAGCGACTTCGAATTTCTTTCCTGTATATGAAATGGAAGGTCAGCTACTGAGTGGCCACGGTATTTAGCCCTCTGACTGACCAGCGTTCAGAGCTTCTAGGGCAGCGAACTCGTCGATGTTTTGTTCAATCAGATCAGCCAGCTTGGATAGAATGCGTCCCCGCTGTTGCCCAGGAGTTCGAGTCCCCCACACTGTTCGGTATGCCTGCGTACGAGATCGTTCAAGTCCAAGATCTAGGGTATATATCCTCAATCAACGCACCTTCTTGGCTGCTTGAACCGCAAGATCAACATCCTTGGCGGTTGCAGCCCCCACCTTCGTAATCAGCTTTCCATTGGCTGTGCTCTCGCGTCAATGGTCACAGAACACGCAGCAGAACGGGAGCCACAGACCAGGGTTCAATACTCTACGAAAGAACCGCAGGTGAGTGAGAGTCCGTGTGTAGGTATGGAATGCTCATACTCGATAAGACCACCTTGGATAGGATCTACCCATTTCCCGTCGATGAACAGCCCTGTGTTGACAGTGGACTTGCCGGTGTAGGCTGCAGTGTTGAATTCGTAGTTGAGTACTTGGGGCATTTCTGATTCGATGCGGTGTACTCTGCGGAGGGCAGCCTTATGTAGGAAGCGAAAGGGAAAGAGTTCGAGTGCGTATCACACGCCTACTTGCAAGTCAGCACTCGTCGGAAGGTCACTGGAACGCTTTGCAATCTGTGCAGGTTGATGATCATGATGCCTGGCCGAACCATTAGGTACTTGTGCGAATAGCTGCCAGTCGAAGCCCAGCATGTAAAAGCATGTTGCCAGGGATCCTTCCTGGTGCCCACAACATAGGTCAAACATCACGAAGCTTGCTTCGTTATGTAAATTCCTGTCTAATCATAGCATCATCTGTTGATCAATTCCAACTTGATCGGAAGTACGAATGATTGAGATGATAGCTCTACTGCTTTGATCCATCAGAAAAGGAAGTCGTGGGTCTTTGAGTAGAAAAGCACTCACAGATGCGCATCCACGAAGCTCCAGAAGTGCATGTGGACTATGGTCGCGGTGTATAAGCAGCGAGATTCTTGATGAGATGGTCCAACGTTCAGCGCCAGGGCCGAAATACATGTCACCGAGCTCGCCCATGAAGAAACCCATATCCCAGTCGATGCAAGATTCCAACACGTCTAGATGAAAATCCAGTCCCAGAACCACATACACCTTGTGGTGTGGCCGCCGTGTCCTTGATGAACTGATTATGTGGGGTAAGACTTTGATTTTGGCATTCTAGGGCCCCATCTACAAACTACAATTATCGATGAGATATCACATTCAATGGTGTACATCCCACGCGTGCTGCCCACTAAGCATGTTCGCACCTGTGGGTGAGAGAATGCGGGTGTGAGGATATGTTGGATCCGATCAGGAAGGTAAACGCGCTCATTCAGGCTCCTTCGTGTCGTAGACTGTCGTGGATGGGTTCATACCTACATCCAAGATCGAGGACACCCGAGACCAAGACGGCATGTCCCGAAGTCATATTGAAGCTCCGACCCCATTTCGGTGCATCCGTCTTTGTGGCTGCTTCCTTGCAACATCCTCAGATTCGATTCCGTCTATGTTTAGATCGGCGAAAAAACGGCCGTATTTCTGTATTGAAACCTGTGTAAGTACCATGGGTCGCCGACCCCGATGATGCCAGTGTATCTAAAAACGTGGATTCTGACTACACGTACCAGAGTTATCATGGTGCGTCAACTCGTACTCTTTGGCAACTTTTCTGATGCGGCGCAACTCTGGAAACAAGATTTTCTGGTTCAATCAGACCTCATGATGATAGGGCATCAATCAGCCAATATCGCCTCCTTTTGTGGAAAGTCATTACACGCGGTTGCTTGCATAAATACGGACAGATTCGCCACTGTATTCTTTCTGTGTCACTCTTGGGGATCTACCTAGCCATGCCGAGCGTTGAACTTATGTGAGTCGCGCCCCACTCACCCCTAATAGCTCTGACATGCCGCTTAGCTTTGGCCCGATGCTCTTCGGGGTCTTCCTCAATACTCTGCTTTATGGTGTAAGATAAAATTTTAACTGGCACCGTATGTTACTAATGCCGTTCATTTCGCGTCCTAGGTACTCATGTTACAAGTAAATGCCAATGATTGCTTCCTTATAGCCCGCTCATGTGCATTTCCAGGCATTTATTTACCAGCGGACATACAAGTCGTAAGTCGAATTCAAATTTTGGTCGTGAAAATGCAGTCGCTGATACTTCAACATAGCGATAAGACATGGATTAGATGTCTTGTGAGTTCGACCGTGCTTCTCTTCATACAAGTAGTCATTAAATCTGTCTTAGGTGGGCTACCTATTCTTCGTTGAGACACTGAACACAGCTTTCGATTGGGGCACGATGTACGAGCCACTCGTCAAGAGATGGGGTTAGTCTGCTTTAATACGCTTTTCTCAGCGACCACTGACATTGAGATCAGGAGCCGAGCGCGCAACTAGAATTGTGCCCGTCAGTGAGTAGATCTGAACTATCTACCAAAGCCAACACTAACGGCCGAGCTTCAGTGCTTGAAGCCGGTATGTTGACACCCCATCGCTTAATATAGCCTCATCCTCAAATGCGCCACAGATCACGTCGTCATGGTCCGTAGTTCAGATTTCTAACTTTGAAACTTGCCCAACTCTGGGATCTAGGTGATGATCTCCACGCCTGTTCAGTTGTTCATCGCCTGGCGTATCAAGATTATCAGCGGTTCTTCGCGACTTGCTGGCATTATTGCGTTCTTCGCATTTTCCTCGTTCAGTAAGCACGTTCATGCACCTCTGCCTCCTTGAACCCAGATGAAGCGCCCTTTATCAGTTGGCGGATTCGCCTCCACTGTTGTCACGGCCACTGGGGGCACCGTCACATTCGAGGGTCTGCAGCGAATTCGCGGTCCTATCATTACGTGGCTCGCGTCGGCGGCGACGGCGGACGTTCTCATCACAAGTAGCCTGGTGTACAGTCTGGTACGAAACACAATGCCAACGTCGTATACCGTCTCGCCCTCTAATGTGCACCTCTAGAGAAAAAGAAAGACGGGCATCAAGAGTACAGATGACGCCATCGACAGGATCGTACGGCGTGGGCACCGTTCATTGGCTCATCTGATTTGAGGCTAACGATACCATGATTTTCAGTCACCATTCAGACGGGTATGATCACTGCTATATTTGCTGCGAGCGACGTCATTTTGTATACTACGTCCACGGTGAGATATCGATACTTTCCGCTGGATGAGCCGCGTCTAAGTGCTGTCGGATGTCACAGGAAACAGGCCTGTGAGTTTGATATCATGAATGATTAACCCCCCCCTCACTCGTGCTTAAAGGAACTTCATCTTTGACTTCCCCCTCTCCAAACTGTACACGAACTCGCTTGTATCGACTTTGAACGCGCGGGCGGGCTGGGACAAACTCAACTCGGACGATGCCAGCAATGTCCTCTTCGGCCACGACCCCAACCAAACGATGATCAAGACGCCTCACCCGGTATGTTCCCTCCCTCGTTTGTATCAGCCACAGCTCACTCGTTACACGAAGGGGAGTAAGTTAACGGCAACAACTTCAGTATGTGCCCTTGACTTCGTCCTCCGAATGTCGTTGCTAACGTCGCTAACAGACGGTCACCGGTGTTTTCGAGCTTGATGTGCGAGATCGCCATGCGCATGGAGAGAGCAAGCGGGTCGGAGACATAGAGGGCGGCGTCAGCATTACCCAGGTCGTTGAAAGCTTCGACCACGAGTTTCCACCGTCTAAAGTCGTGCCGAATTAATGACTCCCGTACGCGAAGTCTGTCCGTCTCACAGGGGACAGAATTCTGTAGGCCCAGATATGTCGTTTGATCCCGTTGCCTCGTCCTTCCCGTTGTCTGCCTGATAGTACACACTGTGAAATGTGGCCATAATGAAAACTTTATCATGATGCCTGAGTATCACTCGATCGCGAACAAGCTCTCGCCCTGATCAGAAGCAAGCAGTTTCTCCAGTAGACGAGCCTGATCCGACGCTGGACGCCTTCAAGTGCGCACTCTGACCTTGTTGCTTTTACAATCCCAGCTTAAAGGCATTGATCACTGCACGGCGTACTATTGGGGCATATTTAGTTCTCTCCGGTCGTTAGCATCAAAAGCAAGTCATCTGGGCAGAATATACCACGAAGCAGCCTCCTACAATTTCAGTGAATCACGTCTTAGCTTGATGCCAGGTGCCTAATTTCTCGCCCGAGTCTGTTGGAGTGACTTGAAAGATAGACCACACGCCATGGAGCATTGAATTGCGATCGGAGCCGTTCTCAGGCGTCTCATACATCACCTTCGGGTGCACACACGCGGAACATCCCCTGATGTCGGTGTGTCCATATCAACAGTCAGCCAACAATACTTACTTCCATCAACGAAAACAGAACCGTCATCCAAATCGGCATGGCATGGGAAATGAGAGAAGGACTCATAGTGTGGGTACGCAGATGCAAGCAGTATATTGATCTTGTTTGAAGAAAGCCCGTCGTCCCCGAACACAAAAAGATGGAAGATATGGCGAATTCTTCTTCCTCGGCGATGTTCGACACATATAACCCGACCCCGTCAGCATGGGATCCCCTCATGAATCACACCAGTTTGACTTCCTTATCTGTCATCGACGGCTGTATAGATCCAACCGATTGAGGCGATCAAGAAGCCAAGCAAGGTTAGTCAGCTAAATGGGGTGTTGACTTCCTGATCTTGCTTTTGGAACTTCTATGCCAAACTTCCTGCTAAGAACCAGAGCTTGATGTTCGCATATCGTATGCATAGTACTTTGGAGCGCTCGCATGGACGGTGGACTTCCTAGATTGAGCCAGGAGTTGCGGTGGCTTGAGCGACTTACCGACTTGTTCAAGTTGTTCACCGTGGAACATCCGGGCCGGAATCTTAGGTGGCATCGGAGTGCCAACTAAATTCTCCACGTCTCTGAAGTCGCCGGGCCGTTCCCTCAATGCTTCCGCTTCACATCCAGGAAGATCATCATCCAAAGTCCCTCGGTCGACGATGGCTAGGGCGCCCGCTCGCCAGATGGATCGGCTTAGGGCTCGTTCTCATCGCAGGTCTTTGGTTTCTAGCGCCAATACATCTCACGCCCAGTCCACCGCTGCAAGACGAGCCGACCACCGCCACATTGCGTCCCCCCGTCTTGGACGACTCTCTCTTGTGGAATCAGCGCGCCGCCCGAGTTCGAGAATCATATCTTCACGGTTACAACCAATACCTCAAGTACGCCTCTGGTCATGATGAGGTTCTTCCTCTTAGCAAGGGATGGAAAGACAAGTACGTGACTGTCGTGGAATTTCACGCAGCGCGTTGATCATATCATTTCATAGCTTCAATGGCTGGTATGTTCTCAACCATGCTGATAATATACGTACGGTGCTGAGAGCCACGAAGGGGTGTCTCCATGATCGACTCAATGGACACCATGTGGATCATGGGCCTCCGCGACGAGTTCGATATCGCAGTGCGCGTAGCATCCCAGCAGAACTTCACCACAGTCTCCGTCAGTCACCCCCCTCCGCTCCTCCAATTCACCCTCTAAACGCCCGCAGTCCACATACGCACCGTTCTTTGAAACGATCATCCGTTACCTCGGCGGGCTGTTGTCTGCTCATGCGCTCTCTGGCGAGGCGACACTTCTCGATCGCGCGAACGACCTGGGCAATCGCATGCTGCCTGCCTTTGATACGCCGTCCGGTCTCCCTCGATTCAGTGTCAACACCGCGACGTAAGCATCGATCACCCTTTCACGTCATGATACTGAGCGCGTTCGCAGAGGGCAGACGGCGCTCGGTTGGACAGGGAACGCTGTGCTGTTCTCGGAAGCCACGAGCTGTCAGGTCGAGTACAAATACTTGGCCCACGTCACTGGCCGCGCCGAATACTACAACAAGGTAGCGGCCTCCAGGCCGTCTGTCTTCTGTACCGCTGGCTCACTCTCGCCGTCTCAGGTCGAGAAGATCATGAACACGATGTACAGCGCAAACGTCTCCAACGGGCTGTTTACTACGCGGTGGGATGCCGCAGATGCGGCGCCTATGAATAGTGCGTCGTTCCCCATGCTGTACCATTCTTGTTGTCCTTCCAACAATTTTCTTGGCTAGACCATTTCTCTGTTGGCGCATCAGCGGACAGCGGGTACGAATACCTGCTCAAACAGTACCTCATCAGTGGGAAGACGGAACCCCGCGCGCGGGACCAATGTAAGTGTAGCACCCTTCCCCTCTACCCCCACCGCAACTCACACTTAGCCCCCAGATCTCGCGTCGATGAACGGCATCATCAACCAACTCCTCTACCTCTCGCCGCAACGCGAGTTACTCTACGTGACTGACGTCGCAGCGGGACGGCCCGTCTACGACCTGCAGCACCTCTCCTGCTTCCTCCCGGGCCTTCTCGCGCTTGGCGTGCACACGCTCGCGCTCGCTCCGCGCGACAAAGAGCGCCACACGTGGGCCGCCAAAGGGCTCGCGCAGACGTGCTGGGTCACGTATGCGGATCAGGCTACGGGGCTTGGGCCGGACGGCGTACAGTTCGACGATCAGAGTAGGCGGTGGGTGGACGTGCTGGCGGAGTGGGAACGCGGGGGGAGGAAAGGGAGTGTGCCCCCCGGCGTGGGCGACGTCTCCGCAGAGCGCGCGGCGGAGAGGAGGGATTACAGGGTCTCGTCGAGCGTTTACCTACTGCGGCCTGAGGTGCGTCATTCTTTTCCTCGATCCGCAGGTCGCACCCTAATCAGGATCGTGATCGGCTAACGTTGCGAGCTCTCAGACCGTCGAATCAATGTTCCTTATGTGGAAAACTACTGGCGAGGTACGCTGGCGAGAACGAGGATGGGCGGTCTACGAAGCCCTTGAGAAACACACACGCGTTGAGCATGGGTACGCGATCATCCGCAATGTCGACCAAGTGCCAGCTGAAGTGAGCGACGACATGCCAAGGTACGCGGACATCCGTTGTGCTCCCCTAACCTCGATTTATGTTTCCGTTGCAGCTTCTTCCTCGCAGAGACACTGAAATATCTCTACCTCTTGTTCGCTGAAACCGATATTCTACCTCTGGATAAGTGGGTGTTCAACACTGAGGCCCACCCACTACCAGTCTTCACCTGGAGTCGTAAAGAGAAGGAGCTATACGGTATAACGTCCTAGACCCCACATATTCGCAATGAACTATCCTGTTCATCGCTCTAATTGTCTTTCGAGTGCATCCATCGCGAGTGATGGACGCGACAGCTTATATTTAGACAGAAGTCGCGTCGCTATTATATTTCGGGTGATTATTGATGCCAGATCTTTGCTCTTATGTCTAATTAAGTGGCCAAGCGGATAATGAGAAAAAAGAGGAGCCATTATATGATTTCATGATAGGCCAAACCGTTCACGTTCAACTTACTCGCCTACTCGAAGATCAATGCAGTAAATAGCCAGAAACTGCAGTACCGGGGGATGGCTGCACAAGGAATGTACAAAAAAGGGCTATATCGAAGTTCGTCTAATCTTCAATTTCTTCCACGATAATGGGCGTACGGAGCGTCGAAATTTGAAACGTCAAGCGACCACCATTGAGCTTTGCACGAATATCTGCATGCTAAATTAAAATTGAGCAAACCCGCAATGACATTGAGTATCAGACAGGGGAAGATACGAACCTGGACCCCGGGAGGGAGCTCAATCTTCTCATCCAAGGGCTTACTGGGAAGCAATGGGTCGTCGAATGTATTCTCCTTCCCCTTCCCTTTCGGTGCGGCTTTCTCGGCGTGAACGAGAAGATCCCCAGCTATAAGCATTGCCCGAATCTCGGAGCGTACAAACCCGGGGACGTCGACGAGCAAATTATTACTCGTGTCATCCACGGGACCTCCTTGATTCGAATTCCTTGCTCTAGTCAATATTATGGTAGTTGGTGCGATAGAGGTGGAGGACCTGCCTTTCTCCAAGTTTTGATGCGGAATTAAGGCGAGATGGTCGGTATTCGTTGATTCGACGCGACGTAGATTGATTAGGACTTAGCATTAGTGAGCTTCTAGTTGGTTCTGTTGAGTCTTGAAATAACTAGGTATTCTGTGCTCGAGATTTGTTGGGATACGGCTGCTCACCATTCACGTTTGCATCTCTGCTTGGGCTAATGTTCGTGACGACGGAGCTACAGCTCTGGGATTGACTCGGCAGCAACCTTGACTCTGGTAGTACCTCACGATATGAATGAAACAACGAGTCTATTGATGGAACGAAAACAAACTTACGCCCTCGTTTGATATTTGCAGCATGCATGGTGTAGTAGTACTTCTTCAGTTTCTATCAGTCGCAGCAGTGAGCGGCAAGTTTTCACTCAAGATCATGAAGTTCCATGAGCACCTGCGTAATCTCTGGAGTGAGATCCCATTCAGACGACCAATCGTCTTCCAATGCTTTCCAAAACTTTGCCTGCTCTCCGTCGTCCCTCGCAATTTCGACGAAATCGTTGTAGCGATCGACGATAAAATGAAATTGCGCCGGCGTAGTCCACGAGAGCAACTTGAGTGCCCCACCCTCTTGTGCCTTTTGTCTTTGTCCATAGTGGTTGGTGATAGTTCGGAACGGGATCGAACAAGTCCAACAGGAGTCAACAGGGGTCCAAATAAGGGTAAACGCTCGCGCTTCCTCCGCTCTCTTTAGCAACGTCGTCTCTGTACACTACACCAGTATCCTCTGGATGAAATTTACGCAAGAACAACGCGAATTCCTATCCCAATTCGTCGACTCGTTCAAAGCAACGACCCCATCGACGAAGGCCAGGACGGAGTGGCTACATGTTGTCTACGGTGCATGGGAAGAACACTGGGTTTTGAACGCAGATGTCAAGGCTGTGAGAATTCTTATTTACTCATAATCCCCGCCCCATTGCCTCGCAGTGCTATCGGACATCATTGTAACAAGCTTGGCCGAGCGCACTGAGGACTGATCGCCGCCCTTCCAGTCGATGCGCGCATATTTCCGTTACGCTCCAGAAACGACCGGGAAATCACAGAAGAAGGGACTCAAGAAGACTAAAAAGGCATTAAATACAGAAAAGTCAAAGCCCATCCGCTCTGCAGCCGTATCTGCACGCAAGTCATCTCGCAAGGGCCGTGTCGTCACAAAAGCCGGCGATGTTTTCGCATCGCCCCCTCCAGCAAAGCTGCCCTCCTCCTCTGGCAAGAGTCGCCCCCGCGTTGATGCGTCAGAGGAAGGAGACGAAAATGCGGTCCCTCGTGATGAAAGTGGCACGGTGTCGGGTACGATCACCGTCCGGAAGAAGGTACCGCAGCCTGCACCCCCTGAGGCCGAACGCAGCGTTCTCGCGCCCGAGTATGTTCCAAAGTTCTCCAATCGCGTCATCATTCTGACTTATATCAAAGGGCATTTGAATGTATCCAGAAAGACACCCTTCGCTTGGAACTCGTGCTCCCAGGCCTCCATGCCCACGAAGTTGAGGTATTCCTCTCCAAAGGCATCCTATGTGTCGTAGCAGAGGACGCCATTGTCGGCATCGGCGATGGGCCCGTCATCACGGAAAGAAGAGCCGTCAAGCTTGAATACCAGAGAAAGTTAGCGAAGGGGATCCAGGTGCATTATCTACCCTTACCATCACCCGATGCTTGAGACTGACACGGAATCGCACCGGTTAGGCGGAGGACATCCGCGCGTGGATGAATAACGGGGTGTTGACTTTAACATGCCCAACGGAAGACAAAACGCCGCGAGAGATTGAGATATTGTTGCCTGAGCGCAACTAAGACTCAGACCAATGGTGAGTTGGGTTCTATTTCTTGCGACCGACTACCGAACACTGATGTACTTCAGATGCTCTGTAGTTGATGAGCATTGCGCATCGCCGACTTGTTGTAGACGACTACTGCATACACCATCATCATAGTACGAAGAATACACTCGAAATTTAGCATACTGAACCCTCGGAATCACCATGCGCTCCCTTGCATGCACCAACAAATGTACCCAATAGCTACTTTGTCTGTAACTCACAAGGAACTTGTACAACAACATGGCAGTCAGCAATAAAGGACATCTATACATACTGTTACAAATCGATACATAGTTACGTACAAGGTAGCAAGTCGGGAGCGCAAGCCGGGAGAACCTATCTGACACATTTACAGAGTGGCGTAGCTATAGCTGCTACTACACCACATCATCCACCACCAAAGCCATTTCACAGTGACCATTCTATGATAGTGATAGAAACAGCCACTTTGTTCTCGTCCATCAGTATGCCAAATGCCCCCTCTCAACTCTGCAACGTATCCGCACGGAGATGGCTGAATGTAAAGGAACGGGAAATCGAATGTGATATTCGCGCGCTCCAATGCCGGAAAACGCTCCAGGGCTCTATGCAGGATTTCGTAGTCTGCGCGAACCGGGTAGGTGAAGCAAGGGTGCGTGAGTGCTTTAAGATCCAGGCTCCTGATGTTTAACTCCCTCAGGGCGTGAGGGGACGCAAGATTGTTGAGACACCCTTCTATCCACGAGAAGACGGGGAAGTATTCCCCCTCCTGATGGAATGGCAGGCAGAGTAGGATCGTCAGCGAGGCCGGCTGGATGGACTTGCCAAAGCAGGGACGGTGAGAAAAATCCCTTACTGGAAGAAATAAATACGAGTGAGGACGCTGGAAGATACGACGCGGTGTTGGACGTACCGTCCAGGGTGAGCTCCGCCACGGTCGCTGGGATCCACGGCGAGAGATCGTGAAACGGGTCTTTGAGGTACGCGCACGTAAGGGAGCGCAAGTTCGGAACATCGAGGTGCCCCAATAGCGATATCGAGACATCTATCTTGTCCACCAGAGCCAGCTTGCGGAGGGCCCCCAAGTGGACGACGGGTAGGACGTCCACATTAGATTCCATGAGATCCACTGCCATCTCACGGTAGCGGACACGGCACTCCGCAAGCGAGAGCTCCATTAGCGTGGATGAGCAGGGCACCAGGAGACGACGCAGATTCAAGGCGTCGTGCAAAAAAAGGCCCAATGTGCCAGGTGGCGCGTCTCCAGAGGGGCCTTAGCCATCAACGTCGCGATTCCGGATGCAAACGATGCTGGCAGAGGAGGGAAACCCGACGATATCGCGGGTCCACCTGAAGTTGAATGAGGCGATGTGCTGAAAGATACGCGGGGCGGTGAAATGCCAAAGGGACTCTTATCGTTCTATCCAGGAGATGGCTACCAGCGTCCGCACCACACATCCATCCATGCCCACAGCACGGACACAATTTTCCTGGCTCAGTAATCCAGATCTAGAGTGATGCTGGCGTGTAGAACTGCGCTTGAATATTTGACTGAGTGACGGTCGCTAGAGCAGAGATGGGACGAATGAAAAACCTACCTGCTGAATCTGCCTCTTTCATTTCTTGATTGGCGTCGGCATCGACGCAAGGGACACGCTACGAGCGGACGGGCGGAGATACTAAGCAGCGATAAGAACACAAGCGTAAGTACGGAGACCAGTAGTTCCAAACATCGACAGCGGAAAGCCGAATGTGAAGAGACGAGATAACAGCAATACGAAATAAAAGTGGCCGTGTTTGAGTAGATACCCGGTAAATATACATAATGTATACGTGCTTAGATTGGCCGTGGGGTGACGAACACGAAGCAAATCGAAGGCGGAAACATAAGGAGATTCTGCGTATGAAAGCTATGACGAAGATGGTAGCATAGAAAGGGTTTTGTAGTCAAGAAGGGATGGGCGGGGGGATAGGTGCTGCTGCGGAGTGCGCCATTTGAGCAAAAACGAGATCGATATCATGATGTCGGTGCGTTTGTGCTCATTCCATTTTGCCTCGGGCGACTTCTCTGGTCGCAGCTTCAAATTCCTTCGTGGTCCGCCGACTTTCATTACCAGCCAGCGCTCAGCACTCTGCTATATCACGGAGGATCGGCGTAAGGGGAGTGTTCAGTACTCTATGGCGAATTGGATCGCTCACCTGGGAGGCATGATTCACGAAGAGACAGCCCGCACATGACTGTGTGTGTTAACCCAGCGGAGCGCTACGTCGGATTTGAGAACGTTCTCGGTGTACATACGTGACCACGGTTGTGATGAGTATCGGGGAGAGCTTCGCCATTGATAAGAGCGTCCAGGCGTCCGATGGCTCCGATCAACTTCATATTCGATGCGATGTAGTGATCAAAAGCAGCGCGAGGGTGGGTGGATGGGCCGGCGTCGCCTGATATGCAGTCTTTGAGGCGCAGGCTGAAAGCCATGCATGACTACGCGTTCGCCACGAACTCGGTTTCCACTGCTCACCTCGTAGACATTCCGCTTCCCGAGCACAATCAATGGCTCTATGCCCAGCCTAGTCGACTCCTCGTTCGTTTCATGAGACGGGGCGACCTGCTTAAAGAGCTTTAATATTAGATCTTGATTGTAATCGCTAAATTGTTACTGAGTGTGGGAAATACTTTGTGATCGTGGGCGCATCCATCCCTCGGCAGAGGATCACGCCGTTGCCACGCCTCAGCTCTGTCGCCTTGTAGGACAGTCAAGTCCACGGACGGATGCTTTGCGGGTGGTTAGCAACCACGGTACGTGTTCCAGACTTCTGTTCTTTCTGATTCGCTGACAGATTGTCTGCGGCTCTTCGATTTGTCGCGGGGGGATGAATGTAGGCAAGCAATACTTTGACTCAACGCTCAAGGTCTCACCAATTGCGCTACGTTACTTGGAACTCTCAACGTGATGGCGAAGTCACTGAATACTACTACATAAGGGCGGTCTCCTGTGAAACAAAGTTCAGTTGTATTAACCGTTGAATGAAAAAAAAATGTATTCTCATTTCATCGCATTGCTACATATCAAAAACTAAGGCTGGGTAGTCAATATGGCCGTCACCAGTTCATCTACATTCCCAGCAGAGACGGGACGAATGGAGACCGACAACGTAGCTTCGTGAATATTCCACTCAGGCCCCGCATCTCCTGCTCAAATCGGCCCAATCAGTGGCCTATCAAATACACGAGCCTGGGTCCACATGTCCTTTTATCGACAATCGCAATACGTGGAGGTTCGGGAGATCCAAGGTGCTCAACGGTAGAGGCGTAGCCATCGGCCCTGATACTATCAGATGTAGCGTCAGAACCGTCATCATGGGGTAGTTGAAACAGAGGGAGACGATAGTTCGAACGTCGTGGATACCTCGAGCTTCCGGAGGCTGGGAGGATCACTAGGGTCGATCGTCAACAAGTCAAAGCTTCGTAGAGAAGGCCATGAAGGGTAACTCACCGCCGTTATTGAATAGCGAGTTAATTTACGCTACAACCACGTCGACTTCACTCGGCGTCGCGTGCAAAGATTCCAGAGCGGCTAAATTGATTACGCCCAAAGTTTTGCGAAATGGATGGCCCACGCTGACGCACAACACCTTCAGAGGTTTCGAGTCCAGGAGGAGTAACTCATTAGGTGATAAGCGCGAACTTGCAGCCGTCCACGCAAAGGTCGACTTTAGGCGCGGAGCCGCCGCGGGGCAGCTGCGCAAGCAAAGTCCGCAAAAGTCGACGCTCCAGCTCAGCGTGTTTATAAATCGACGGCACGAGTACGCAGCTTTCAAGGCTCTTCGCCTTTTCGAGGACCTCCAGGATGCATTGAATCGGTGGTTGCGCTAATATCAAGTCAACATCGGATGAGATGGCGGAGAGTGGAGCCCGGCGAGCGCGAAGCAGGGGAGGCAGACAGAAATTTGATAAGTGGTAGTCTTCCGTCAATAGCATGACGAGAGCAGACGTAGATAGATGTACGGATTTGAGTCGTTTGGCCACCCAAGGATTGTTGCAAAAGATACCGTAAGGTTCAGCTAACCCGATGATAATATCAGGCGCACCGTGCTTGTTGAAGTTGAGCCTCCACTCTGCCGACAAAGGACCGTAAATCCAGCTTCTCAGTGAACCGCTCGCCCATTGCGACGTGGTAGAACACTCGATTTACAACACGGGTGGCCATGATTTTTCTACCGATATCCAGTCGTAAATATTGCGCCGTAATTCTGGCAGTAGCTCGCGTTGCGAAACATCAATGATCGTGGAAAGCTGATGGGGACACTGATCAAAACCAAAAAGATACCTCAGAACGTCGTACTCACCCTCACCCTGTGCATGAACGTTTGAACCTCGAGCTCATTGAAGGGCGATGTTAGCGAGAAGTCCAATTTGACGTGGGCCAACTGACGTGTGAAGTGGTGTGGATTTTAAAAGTGAGTTCATCCATCGCATTTGAGGTCAAGACATGGCCTGGTTCGCACACGACGATTTCCTGGCGCTCAGAAAGGTGGTGTCCTTGCTGAGAAGCCTGTCACATCTGGCGCCGTTATGGGTCACGCTCTCTTCTTCACCCACCCCACTGTTACCACGAAGTAAATTCGCATCTGCAAAGGATGCATCGTCGATACGCTGACTGAGGCTTGGGCTTGTGGCCTGAGAGTTTTTATGCGTTGAGATAGTTGTATTGGCAAGTTCACTATGCAATGACAGGAAGCGTATGACTGAATTGGTGAAGCACTTCGCCGGGCTGTGGCAGGGAAAGGAAGAACGTCAGTATGAATCGGGGAGAACGGGAGTCAAACGGGCGGCGGCGGCGGGCAACTTTGGTCACCAAGAAGAGAACAGGCGTTACGATATCGGTGTGTACTGCTCCTTTCGTCGCATTCAACTTGTCGCCCTGAAAGACTCCACGACTTTGGTCTCCTCCGCATTCTATGTTGAGCAGACGGTGCAGGACAGCAGCTGCTCGGCCTGGGAGCTGAACACAAGGACGGGAAGGCCGGGCATCTGTCGGCCCCTACCCTATACAAACAGGCCTGCGCCGGCCGGGCATGGGGCGAGAGAAACCCATGAAAACGTTGACTTTGACAAATGGCGCAGACAGGGCCTGGCTCATGTGAGTCATCTGCATTGCCCCGTCATATGGCGCTGGCAAGCGAATCTGCAAGCTTCAATGACGGTGGCTGGGTTGCATAGCTCATGTTGTCGCCTGGTATTTACAACGCGCTGGAGCTAGCTTTGCTCTATTATGCTCTCCACGCACGTTTCCATACCCAATCTTACTCAATCGAGGCTAACCCGCGTTGACAGATCCTAGGAATCAACTCGAGTGTTATATGTGGGTGGAGTTTAGAAGCGGGATGAGAAGACCTTCGAAGCGGGTTTATACTACCAACCGAGTTCACGAAGAGATACCATGCGCGTCCGAAGAAGATGTGGGGTCACCAAAGCGAGGGGGTTGCACGTCCGATGCCTTCTATCAAGGTGAGCTTTCGAGGGTTTCCGTTGTATAAGATAAGTGACAAAAACAGACTCTCCCTGCAGTTATCTACGAACTTCTCGCATGCCCGTTCAGATCGCTGCCCTCCGTGGAGGACCGGTGACCACTGCTAGGACATGGGCTTACTGTGCGGAATCGAGGGTCAAATTAGGCCGTTCGTCTGTATAACCCCTTCTGCATATATTGACGTGAATACCAGATCACACTTGCGGCGTATGGTGCCGTCGTGAGTCCTTGTCCCAATAATACGACGAAGCTAATAGCCCAACTGGGCGTATTATAGCTAGGCGACTATACTTTGCGCATCGTGGGGCTGATGTAGAGCCTCTAAATAACTCTTGCCCCTGTGCGATCATATCGAAGGGAAAATTCAAGGACATTGGTTGGCTCCGGAAGGCCACTGAAGCACATGTGTGTTGCAGTACAATGGAAGGCTCATTGGCGTGAGTATCACGTACTGTGGCAGATTTCTAATGTATTGCATCGTTATTCTAGATTGGCGCCTTTGCCATATTTTCTAATGCCAGGTACACCTGCCATTTCACAGCAATTAGACATGCCGCAAATGCATCTGGCCTGACAAGACTAGCACACGATATCACTGTCTATCTGTGTGGATGCTTCCTTGAGGTCCGTGTTTCGTTACCTCCCCAGATATCACTCGCAACACGGCCTTCTTTGTTGCTTGCAAGCGGCAATCTGTCGCCCTGGGTGATTGGGCGTTATGACTTGACATAGAATCATACCGGGACTTCTCACAAACCAGAAATAACTTGAAGGGGTCGGCAAATGGGTGTGAGTGTACTCCCTGCTCTCTGCTGATATCAGGTACCCTCGTTTCTCCAGGCCGTCTGGAGGAAGAATTCAACCTTTGCCGGTGGCATTGCTTCAACTATTGCCTGGTAGCGTCACCTGACGTTGTGGTTGTTGTTGATGAACACTCGTCCAGAAGTCTTGGATGCCATATGATAACCCCCCTGGAGTGAACGCGGTGGACAGGAAAGATCATACCACCGTGACATGTGGCGTCCCCTTCTCTGCTCGTTTCGCACCTATTCTGTCATTCGTGAGTATAGAGAAGGAATGGAAGGCTACCATGCCATATTGCTTACGAAAGGCGAAGATCCCACCTGAGCGGCAAGTGGTGAGGTAGAGTGGTTATAAACTGACCGTAAGAAGAGAGGCTTATCCATCCTTGATGCCTTCCCTCCCCCCGATGCATGCCGTTCTCGATCGACTCATTCAAGGGCATGAAAGAACTTTTGCTGAGAAGCCAGATCCCTGCTATCATAATCCTAAAGGAAGAATCATAGTGATCAGTGCAGACGGCACTGCGAATAAATTCGGGAACGAGGTTAGTTACTTGCCACATCCTGTTGCGCATCACTCAATTTGCCTCTCATCAGAGTACAAATGTTGTCGAATTCCACAGCCGTGTTGTTAAAGACAAGGACCAGATCACATTGTATCTTGGCGGCATTGGAACATATGCTGATAGCAAACTACAAGCCATCATTGATATGGCCTGCGCAACGTAGGTACCATTTCCTCTGTCTTTGATTAGACTCATCGCTCCATCACTTGGACTAGCACCTTCGAGAGGAATGTTTTCAAAGCATATGAGTGGCTTTCGGAGAATTATAGAGACGGAGATCGCATATATTTGTTTGGTATGGTTATGAATTATCTAACTAGCCTTACTGATATCTTGTTCCAGGGTTTTCACGGGGAGCATATCAAATCCGAGTGCTTGCTGGAATGATTGAACGAGTGGGATATTCTTTTGCATCTACATCATATGTATCAGAAGTCTGACTTTGTTGATAGGTTGGTCTCCTACACAAAGGAAACTACACCCACATTCCATCGTAAGTGATCAAGTGGTCGGTAATAATATAAGAACTAATCTAAGGCACCCATGACTCCAGTGCATTTGAGTTGTATAAAGCAACGACAGAGAAGTCCGGGTTCATAAGGATGATACTCCAGAAGTTGGGCATGAGCCGCATCATCAAAACCAATGTGGAACTGGGCATAATAGGGAAGGAGCCAGTTGCGAAGATAGGGGATTTAGGAACCCCCTTGCAAAAATCAAAGGAAATGTGTGCCACATTCAAGAAAGCATTTTCCAGAGAAGTCAAGGTTCATTTTGTGGGAGTGTGGTGAGCCACCAGACTGGTTCATTCATGATAATGCTCCGGTACTTAACACTATGTAATTAGGGACACTGTATCCTCTCTTGGGCTCTGGAGGGGATTTGACCTACCAGAGACTGTTGATGGAATGGCACATGTGTGCCACTTCCGCCAAGCCCTTGCCCTTGATGAACGCCGAGTTAATTTTTGGCCTGAATATGCAGATCGGTTAGCTTATAGGCCTCTGACTCCTGGTGAAGGGCCTGGTGCTGATGTGAAGGAGGTATGGTTTGCTGGATCTCACTCAGATGTGTCAGTCACCTCTATTTCATCCTGTGGTTCTATGTGATAATGACAACGTGTCCAGTGGAGGTTACAAATTGAACAAGAAACTCCGACAATTTTCACCTGCTCTTCGTTGGATAACTTACGAAGCGGTGGCGCACGGCCTTTGAATGACACCTTTTGGAGGCGAATGGAACGATAACAAACCTCAGATGAACTCACACAAGGGAGTGTGGCGTATTCCAGAATTGTTGCCGGTGCTCCACCCCGATCATCTTCCAGACAAATCATCCCAAAGGTTTCATAGAACACGAAGGTGGGTTGGCTTGTTCTCACATACAATATTGTCTAATTGCATTCAAGGTTCCACTTTGCCGCCCCGCGCCACATTTTTGAGGGACAGCGCATTCACGAATCTGTTCTAGCAGCAATGCAGAATAGAACATGGAATTACCAACCCACAGCATGTTTCCATGATGGAGAAAACAGATGGGCTGGTGAATTGGACGGCGACGAGTTCGTAAATACATGGCTGGAAAGGGATCCAATCAACTCGGCACGGGACTTCGTGGAACTAATTAGGACAGGGGTGAGGGAAGGGAGGGACGATCCTACTTCAATCATCACCACTCTTGAAGAATACACTTCATCTCGTGCGTTTTGATAATAACTCCTTGTCAGACATGACCTAATCTACCTAAAGCGATGCGGTTGAGATCACTCACTGAGGTTAAGGACGTAGTATCCGCTCTGACGAATCACTTGCTCTTCCCAGAGCTTGAAAGGCTTGGTGATGAGAACTCAACTGGCCCTCGCAAAGAGATGTATTCCATCCTCTTTTCAATTCTTATATCCATTCCCCCCACGGAAAATGACAAGATATCGATTTCACGACTCCGTGACCTGGTCTCACATCTCCGTCTTCCTTACCCGGACCTCAACATTCGTCAACCCTCTAGAGATATCATACTTCGTCACGGTGATGGTAAGTAATCAGCCCATATTTCTTATTTACAAAAGAAAATTTAACATCATATCAGGAAGACTGTCTACAAAACCATATCAGTGCCATCCCTCACAAGTCTTATTCATCGCGGTTTCTAAAGATGACCAGTGCATTTTCTCTGCATCTTCGACAGAAATGACGATGTTATGCTTGACGGATCTCAGCCACCCCGCACGGATACCTTTCCACTCAGAAGGGCCGATCAAATCTGTTGCAATTTCTGCAGATGGACAATATCTGGCGCTAGGCTCTTCAATTGGTGGAGTAGAGACTCGAAAGCTGGACTTGCTGGAACATGCAACCGGCCACCGGGAATACCGCACTGTGTCTAGGGTCCGAAGGGTAGCTTTCTCCCCCAACGGGCTCAAAATTGCAGCAGCCTTGGATGACTGCACAATCAGATTTTATGACCGCTGGCACAGCCCTGCCGCAGATGGCCCGGACATCAGGATATTGAGAGGACATTGTGACTGGATCAGAACCTTAGCCTTTTCTCAGAATGGATACTATCTAGTATCTGGCTCGGACGACTGCACTATTCAGGTTTGGGAGGTCGGAGTGGACCATGGGCGAGAGCTGGTGGACCCGGTGAAAGTGATTCCCAGTGATCCGGGAGTCGTGCGAGCGGTTGCACTCTACCTTGAATATCAGAAGAACTCGAGCAAGGGGACCGAGGTAGATGGGACTCATGGGTATTTCGTAAACGCGACATCCGGGAACCACGAACTCAATCCCGACATCTCGAAACAGGGGCCTCACATTGCTGAGATAAACACCTTCGAGGACACCACAGCCGTTCTCCCCGAACCCGAGAGGATCATTGGCGCCACTGCTGCAACACAACCGCCTTACACTCTAACCATCATCTCTGGCTCAGACGACGGAAGTATATGCATCCATAGAGAGGGACCGGACGGATTCATGAAGACAGAGAAACTGGAGGAAAGTCACTCCACTTGGATACGCTGTGTTGCTATCTCACCAACTGGTGATATGATTGCGTCAGCCTCCGACGACTGCACAATTCGCTGCTGGGAGGTAAAGGCGGAGAAGGGCACAAAGACGGTGGCAATATATCACACCCAGAGTGCTGTGTGCTCCCTTGCATTCTCGCAGGATGGGAAGAAACTGGTCACCGGTAACTATCTTGGACAGATTCAAGTTTGGGATGCGGATGTACTCTTATAGTGGCTCGGTGGTCATGGCTAGCATGTTACCGTACCTTACGTGCCCATTAATTACTCCTTGTATTGAAAGAGCTAGTCGCTAGTCCCGATTCAACAAAATTGACACATGCATATGCATAATTCTCCGCACAAGTCAACCCGTACTGGTGATCGTCCATCCAGCCAGCTCGATTCCATCTTCGCCATCAACCATTGTAGGAAGGATGGCATAAGGCGTGACGAGGTGCGTATGCACCGCGAAAACACATCCCTTCAAGGATGCTATACTGGATCGAAAACCCTCAGTCGGTGTCAATTAGCCCACCCCCAAATCGGTAGCTCAGCGGATGCGGAGATCTTCGAGGCCGCAAGGGTGGTCAAAATATGCACCCGAAGGAGACTGGTACTGTGCATGTCACCGACATCACACATTGAATACCGCGGTTGCGACATCTTTGTTATCCACTCTGCGAAGGAATAGTATTGAGCTTTTATATCTCCGCACTTAGCGTGCAACCACACCACCAATGGCAAAGAAAATGGACAACTGGACATATTGAACGCGATCAAGGAGTAGAAACGAATATACCAGTGGAAGGATATAATCAGTATATACGCGTACAATTGCAAGGACAACTATTTCTGATCAAGTCAAAGTCGTAAACGACAACGCGACCTATCCAGGTGTCAAGATATACTGTTACAGACAGGAGCAAGATCTACGCTGGTTGGGTTCGCATAGCCAGTGCCCCGACAAAGAACACCAAACGGATGGGATCTCCACGCTTCTCGCTCTCAACTGTCCGATAGTCGTGGTGTAGGAACGGTCGAACGCATAGCAGGCACGCTCATTCGCCGTCTGCCAGCCAAACCACCAAACGACGACGGTGGGGGCATCGCGGCTTGAGGAAACCCAGGTTGTAGCCCAGGCTGCGACGGTTGCTGCTGCTCAAGGTTGCACCGATAAGATATTTCCCTTCGGTCAAATTCACCATCGGCTGCGTCTGAATCATCGTCGCTGGCATCGAAACCGAGCATGGTGCGCTTGGCGCTCTCCGGGCCCAGGGTGCGCGATGCGAGACGCTTGAACGACGGTCGCGCTGATTCAGTGCCGCCATTCGCCACCGAGGCAAGTGGGCTGCACGATGAAGTGATAGTTGAGCCAGTCGTAGCGCCACGCGCTCTCTTGGGGATCAAATTGAGGAGAAGCGGGGCTCGTCGGGCGAGGACAGCGGCTTCGTATGATCTGAGGTCGTCTGGATTCCCGTGCATCGTGGTGCGTGTCGAGGTCGGTGCAACGTTAGCTGCTAACGGTCCTGACCGCTCCGTAGGCGGGGTTTGCACGGTGGGCATCGAAGATACGCGCGTACGACGATATGATTGTCCTGTGGGCGCTGGAGTAGAGAAGTCGGTGAATATTGGCTCGTCAGGCCCGCTGAGCGGTGTACGGAGATACATCTTCCAGCTATCCTTGAGAGCGTGAAGCTCCGCATCGCGAGAGCTGGGGGATTGTGAGTTTGTGTAAGAAGGGCCGTTGGTGGATGCGTTGGCGGGATTAACTGGATTGGGGCGAGCAAGAAGACTGGCCCCGCGAGTCGAAGGCTTGCGAGGCATTGGCGTGGAGTCGGGATTGTCTGAGAAGGTATCTATTGCATTCATCGCGAAGAAGGACGCGACATCGTTAGAAAACTCGGCCAGCGCGTTCGGATCCTCTAGACTCATGAGACCAAGAGCCGAGGAAAACTCTCCGTCGCTGCGACCGGGGTCTGCGTTCGGCGGAAAGCCAAAGAGCGTATCTTGCAGATCATCGCTGTGGGTGGGGGCATGAGTTTCCTGCGCGAATAAATGTATCTCAGCCCATCGGCACGTTCTACTTGAGCTTAAACTCACATGGTAGGGATGTTGCTGCGATGAGATGTCTAGGGGGAGATGAACACTGGACCATATGGGGGATGGCGACGCAGAAGAGTCGCTGCTGAATTCCATAGATAAACGGCGAGCGTTGCTGGCGTAATCCACTTCAGCAGATATCGATGGACGTGCGAAGGTCGCGCCGGTTCCAGAGGCCCAACCCAGCGTGGTTGTCGAAGTTGGTGGGGCAGCTTCCATGTTGGGCTGGAAGAGAGATGATCGGCGAATGTACTCAGCCTGAGATTGGTATTTAGCGAAATCCGACGGTTTAGCCAAGTTGGGCGGTGGTATGTCCTCGGGTGAGTGCGAAGCAGACAAGGGGAATGGGGACTTGCCCATGAAGGTAGATGTAGGATCGCCAAAGATAGATGCTGTGGATAGTATAGCAGGATCTAACGGGAGATCGGAGTAATCGGCGAGTATTGAGGACGAAGAGTGAGATTCGGTGGGATTGTGACCTGGGCCGATCGGCGCTGTCTGTCGGTGGAATTTGATGAAAGTGCAACGCATTGTCCGCTGGGTGCACTGGGCTAATGGGCGACAAGATTAGTCCAAAAATGATATATGTTTTCAAGCAACGCACAGCACGGATTTGAACCATTGCACGGTGAATTAGATTGTACACACTGGTCGCACGATTGTTTCGACGTGGTGGCTCTTGAAGCGGCCTTCTTTCGTGTTGGAGAAGAGCCAGAAGTCGGCTTTTCGGAGGGATGGACTTTGTTGACATGCCTTGATAATAGATCACTGAAACCGAGATCAAACTTGCTTCAATACTCGTTGTGAGTGAAACCTACCTTCTAGCAAACTGGTCGGCGCAGAACTGGCACTTGTACGGCTTGTCTCCAGTGTCTAGGGATGGTGTAAGTTGGGAGTCGCAGCGATCGTGGAGCGTGGAGTGGAAACTCCAACTTACGGGATCGCATGTGGCGCGCTACATGTTGTGGTCTTGTGAACGTCGCGTGGCAAACTGAGCACTTGTGGTCGCCGGCCATGATGATGAGCAGAGGGGGATTGATGGCGAAAGCAAGAAAGTGCGATGCATATTATAGCGTTGTGAGCGGGCGGCGAAGTCATGGGTCACACAGATGTCAACACTACGTCAGTGTATTGAAATTCGTCGTCATCGAGCGCTTCAAAGCGTGATGCATGACGCGTTGACCACCCTTCTTGGCACAGCATCGCTGAACGAGGGAAGATTAAATCGATGACAGGACACACCACCGAATTGCGAGGGTAAGAAGGTCGGCGATTGTGAACACCACTAAGCCACTGCCTCAATAGCACATTCCCATTAGTCCCTTCGTCGCCCAAATGATTCACTCGATATAACGAATGGTCGTAATACGATGCGGCGATAGCAGGAGGGTATTTCTGTATCGGCTACGTTACTGACTGAGTTTGACAAACATAACGTGCCTCGTGCTCGTCATTTGAAAGAACTTGTCTTCGAAACCCATGTACTCGCAACTCGATAATTCGTGCTCGTCGTGCTCGCGAGCATAAAATGTAAGCGTGTGCTCGCCGGGACGGAGACCATGACCCTTGGAGGTGTATTTTGGGTTGGCTATACCAGACTGGGTTGCGTCCGCTTGCTGGTCTGAGAGCAGGTCCATGGATATCGCAGCCTAATCGTACGGTTGAAGATATGTACACGCCCGTCGACCTGTCGTTGACCTAGGGGAGGGGCTTTGTGCTTCTTCCCAATGTACTCTGAGTCACGAGGCATGATCGCGCAAGGGTGAAGAGTGGCACAGTTCTACTGGTCGTTCGGTATAATCCTATTTGGCACCCGTTTGTTAATGGAAAGGGTCACTTCGAGGACTGGAGGAAATAGCGAGGCGCGATGCGATCGGGTGTCCGGAACCTCCGTTCGAAGTTGCTGTCGAGCCGTTCATGATCTGTTCACGTAACGCTAAGGAACCATCCTCGTGTCCATTCGAGGCAACAGCGGGTCGCGGGGCTGCATGACGGTCGCCTTTGACAGGCATATACACATTTAAACAGGGCTCGTGGGGCTACTCTAGGTAGTCCGCCCAAAGCCCTATCGACAGTATTCTTGCCATAATGAGGGAGTATGATCGACTGGAGCACGATGCTGGTCTATTGAAGCGCGCAGACACCTTGGAGTGAGGAGATCATGGAGTTAGCCATGGCGGGCGATCGGCACCGCGTCTCGCAGCGAAAGATGAGAGTGGACGGATTGGTGATTAATGGGATGCCGGAGGTTGCGTTGTGGAGACACGATGTACGTCCTTATGAGAGTAGCAAAACAAACAACGGTCGACGTTAGCTCGTGCAAAGAGCCAGACTCGAGTATCTTGTGTCTTGATGCAATGCGGATCCAATCTTCGTTGAGGAAGGGTTTTAGACGCCGGGGGCTGCCGATAGCTCTGGCGACAGCTTCGAGGGGCGACTTTCGTCGGTGGAAGAACGAACGTCGTTCAGTTGCTTATTCGAGAGCAACAAGGCAGGTCGTCGACGCCGAGCGCATATATGCGTGCTAAACGAGGTTCAAACACCCGCTAAGGTGGCCCATCGGGAAGCCACAGGCGACGTCGTGCTGCGCGAAGAGAGGCAATAGGCTTTTGGCAATAACGGCAGTCTTGCTATGGTACAAGAGCGGTTCGACACAATAGTGGCGGGGTGATGGAGTAGAGACTGGCATTTAGAAATCCTCGGCTCCTTGGTAAATCTTCGACGGCCGTTTGTGGGTAGAAAAGGAACGATCCAGCTGCGATGTGATGCAGTGGGAGGGCACACGGGGGATTGTCTATGTTTTGAGGGCAGCGTAATATCTTAAACCAGAAACGAGGGGGGTGTCTTGCTTTCCCGCATCCGATTTTGTGTCCGAGGCACCAATGAGTCGCGAAGTGGTGAAATGATCGCCATCGCCAGATGTATGCGCGTTAGACGACGCTCAGAAACACCGAGATAGCCCAAGACGACTTCGCTCTGACTATAGAACTGACGAGCAGAGATGTTGAACAGACGCGTGAGGTGGGTGGATTCGAGGTCATCGATGCTTTCGAGGCGAAAGCGAGGCAGCGACGGTGCTGGAGAGGGAGGGCGGGGCTGGCGAAGAGAGGTGGAATGTGGGAGAAAGGAAGAAAGGGAGTTTCGTCGGCACGCTGTACGTCCGACCTTTATATAGTAGCCCGCCTTTGCTGACATCATCACATAGACTTGCTTCGATACAATCGCGCGTTGCGGAAGCCCGGGCCGCCCTGCCAAATGTAAGTTAGTTCTCTTGTGAATGCTAACTCGAAATCGGCATGAGGGCATACATCCATCTTCATTCCTAGATAGACCATGGGACTGGGGATACAAACAGATTCGATGGGCTCGAAAGAGAGAAGAATAAGGCTCGAACGGATGAAAACAAGAGCATGACCCACTGTAAATATATCTGTCACGAATATAGAGAGGTCTGGGAGAAGAAAAAACAGATTCGACGGTATCAAAGTAGAGAATAGAATCGTGGAAGCACTTTGGTTTCACACAGATATAAATCCCACGGTCAGTTATATCATCCCACAGTAACAATTTCTCGCCAAAGGTTCGACCTGACGCCCTCCTGCTATTTCCAAGCTATTTCGATGCATCCCTCGGCAGGCAATATCAACAAGATCGCCGGTTCCCGCATACAATCTTGTCGGTAATTCAACGCTTAAACGTTGGCCGTCTCCGTACATACATCAGCCATACAATGTAAGATCGACAATTGCAGGCACCCGTTTCGCACACAGCAAGAAGGCAATGGCGATTATTTTGCGTTCGACTCCCTTGCTCACCCTGGGGACGCCGTGAACGAAAGCACAGACCCACTAAGCTCCATGAAATTTCAATCCACCTGGACCAGGGCACGACCCTATCACAATAAGTACGCGCGCCTCACAGTCAAACCTATCCCTTGCGGTCGACAGTAGGTAATAGTATAGTACCCTAGTCATTTTATGCACTGCAGGAATTCGACGCTGACGCTTACTTGTGATGTTGGTTCTCTAGAATTGACGGCACTTACTGCGATGCGACTTCGCGGGGCTGTAGCTTGCTTGCACTTCTCGAGTCTCGACGCGGGCCAAGGACATAGATATTTCCCCCTTGGAATTATCGTAAGATCGCTGTTCTTTCACTCGTAACCTCGCGCGCGATTCCACGGATTCAACGCCTCTCATATGACTTGGAGCACGGAGTGCAGACCCGATCTGCTTCTCCTATTACGATCTTCCCTGCGCACTAAGCAGTACGCAGGCGATCCCATCGAGATATGGGACGTCCGGCACGGTTGTATTGCGAAATGGTCGGTACATGGGTCACCAAGCGAGGGGGGGTCACAGACATCGCTTTCGGGGACTCCCTTGCACTCTGGGCTCAACATCCATCGGAGACCTTTGCCTTGCGACATTACACGGAATTGCTGGGTTCCATCTCCCACGTAGCAATGTTCTTGGGCGCCCTAGCCTCGCCCCATACCATGAGATGTTCGTCGGTTCCGCCCTGTCCAGTGACCGTGCTAACACAACTCCTAGTTCTCCCAGTAAATCAGCGTTAGCGGAAGAACGGAGGATATATATCAAAGCCCTCGGTGACTCAGCCCACACTCCAAAATCGCAGTCTACGGGTATTTTTGTCTGATGCTTCTCTAATGGGGCTCGCATTGGCTCGCGGCTACGTGCTGGGAGGGCGTGAACGAAGGGTTCTCTGTGACATCCATGCTAATGTAAGATCCAAAGCCACCTTTCACAACGGTCAACGTTGACTAGTTTTCGCTAGGTTGTGTTAGAAGGCTCTCCATCACTTCGATCAACTGATTCGGAATTCGAAAGCTCGGATTCGCCTCGCCGAGTTACTTCGATGCCCAGACTGCGGAGACCGTCAGTGTAAATGAATAGTCGGAGAAGAAGCTCCACCGTCGCCTCGCCTGCTGCCCCGGTCTTTCCTCATACCCCGCTCAAGCAGGATTCCCATAGTAGCATACGCACTGTGACAGCAGGGGAAATTTCCTTCCGGGAGTCGGGCACTGCAGTACAGATCGCCCCCAGGCGAGCTGTGGAGACGTTTGCAGATCAGGGATGGTCCGCCCTATAGATGATACCGCAAGATGCTAACACATGCTCTAGGGGGACGCGCAGACGTGTGTCTTAATGCATGATGGCTCGTATTGCGCCCAAAGAACTCGGAATCAGGCCTAAACGCGTGATCCGTTTCGTCGACTCGTGTTTAGGTAGGCCTTGGGCCCATATCTCTACGCTTCTTTCTCCTCGCATTCAGACAAACCTCTTGACTAGATTGTGATTTTTCTCTTCCTGTGTACATATAAGGAAGTTCGCGGAAGCTGAAGAGATAAGCAACCACTCAAAGGTACGCTCCTTACCTGTCGGCCTTGCTTCACTATTGAATTCCGGGTACAGCCCAAGACCACCGCTGCTGAAATACCGCAAGCCCTTGGTGATTTCAGCCGACAACCCGACCTTCGGAGAGTTGGTCAAAGGGGGGTTTGCATACGATGCGCGTGAGGCTGTGGCCGTTTACTCGCGCAATCATCACTATTCGTACAATTCAAGCCGAAATAACTCGGGATACGTTGTGTGATTTCAGCCCCTTCTCTCCATGTGGCGAGACTTGGCGGGATTGTATATTATCTGGTTTCCCCGACCAATTCAAGTGTTCAAGAGCCCGCCCCGTGGCCTGTGCCACATCTGACGACCAATTGGCAAGGGCCCAGCACGCCGTCTTCTTGTGTATCGCGACCGATCGTATTACCCCCCGTGTCCCTCGATAACCAATGCATCTGTGAATGGACCCTTGTACGCGAGGGCCTTCTGAACATCCCAAACCCGGATGGTGTGATAGTCGGACCCGATAAAAGGTAGAAACAATGGTGGGAGGAATAATACCAACAGCAGTGTGTATCTCATACTCGTAGTCAACCGACACGTCTCAATTTCCTTTGGTATTAGTTTACACGCAGACCCCAATCAGCAGCGACTCAACATCACTCTAATGGCCACTCAATGGGCTTGCCCTTTGCTCACGAACGTAGCATCGTATGAAGTGAGTCTCCGATTATAGATGGTACCGGTAAGCCTTGAGCTCCATCCTCCGCGAAATTCCGTATGTGACGAAGACGCTAGCTTTCCCCTCCCCATACCCATCGTAAGTTCACGGCCACACTCGAACCACCAAGGACGCACTATGAAGCTGCTACGACTCAGTTTCATCTAGCCGACACAAGACGCACGTAGGGAGGAAGAGCATGGGACTCGCTCAAATTCGCTTCAAACTTGGCCTCGCCGGATCCCCCAAACTCAAGAATCGTCAACTCGAATTTTGTTCGGGGGCTTAGGGTGCAAAGACAATCTCTTTGGAAAAGGCAAGGAGATCAGAGACGAGAGGGACGCACTTTGTGGACGAAAAAAATGTTCGCGTATGCCGTTGAGTCCTTCGCAGTAATTTTTACCATTCTTGGAGACTCATACGCCCGCTTGAGCCTTCAGATTCTTGAATAAGTCACGATTCGAACGTCAAACAGCCCCAAAGGTCCATCCTGGCAGAATCTCCTGCTGTCAGATACGGAGTTCTACGTTCCCCAATATCCACACCAAAGCGACATGGCCGCGACTGTCCGTGGTTTGAGAACGCGACCCACTACACGAGGCTGCGCTGTGTCCCTCAAACTAGCGCTGAAGGGTTACACACGCGATTGGACTGGACGAGCCGTTGACCTCCGTAGCCAGCATCATAGCCTGTGGAATCCTCCGTGTCCTACCCCTCGCTGGATCTCCCTCTTCCCGTAACCCGTAGCTCAACACTGCGACAAGTCATCATGGCCTAGATAGGTCTTCGTCGAGTTCTACGGCGGCACGGAAAATATGTCCTCCACGAGAGGACTCTCCCATCCACCTCGTTCAAGATTCGCCCATTCAAACGCAAGCACATACATACACCTGTTCTCCCATGTCTGCTCTCCTCTCATGCTCGCAACACGAGTCCAAGCTACGATCTCGTCGATGAATACGTCGGAGAGTCAGCCAACAACGTTACGGCCGCGAACTGCAGGCACTCGAACTGCGTTGCCTCACTCGGTATTTCCGCGAGTGGAAGTTGGGACAGAGCTCCGACGTCTTGCGACGCTGCGGCCTGCCGATTTGATAGGAACGTCTAGCGAACTCGGGAGGAGTCATAGAGCGATGCGGGTGGAATATATGAGCGAGACAAGCTCATTGACCCCAGATACAGCGACGTGTTTGAAGAAGCGCTTCGTTGGCATGGATGGGTCCGAAAGAGGGGAGCAGGGCAGAACACAGGACCTCGATTCCGACCTGAAGGTGGAGGGTGGACTATACCTCGAGGCAGGACGATGTATGGACTCCCACACACGCCTCATGGCAGGAGCCTTCCCCGCCCGTTCATCGATAATCACCGACGATAAACCTCCATTCTGTCGGCTGCGCATCACCATGGGGGTGCTGATGGCAACTGTGATTCCGCGTCTGCAATGCAGAGTGGCGTACAAGCGGCTACTAAGTCGAGAGGAGGAGAGAGAGAGAACAATGTGGTCTACGCCCGGTTATGAGATCCGACGGTTGTAATGGCGCCTATGTCGAACAAGAAGCAGCAGATACGACGGACCCCCAACATCACCGTTGCCTACCATCACTCGACCGTTGAAGGCCCCAGAATTCGTCCTGCTGAACTTCGCTCGGATCTTCGCAACCCGAGGGCAAGAAGATTCCTGGACTCACAGGATACGATGGGGGTATGAGCACTCGATCCTCGATCTCTGCCTTCTCCCTATCCTTACGCCACAGCGTCCTAGAGCGTCATCAGGACGTTGAACGCCTTCTCTGTACTTCTCTTTTGGCTGGCAAATTGAGAAGCGCAGAGAGGGGTGACTCACATGGCTCGAGATGATGGGGAGAGGAAAGGGCGGGACAAAACGGCTACATACGGCTTATCTTTTCGGGTTTTTGATTTCGTGCTCCGGTCTCTATTGATCTAAGGGTTATTAATACCCCTCCCTCTGTATTTGCCCTGCATATACGCTGTCGCACAAGTGTCCACGAGCCAGTACATCTTTCGTAATTATAGTTGTTTACACCAGAGATTCGTATTCAGAGTCCCAAAGGTTACGGCAATATTTAACGCTACGAATGTACTCAGCGCGTGCTACAGTCTACTTGAGATCCTATTTATGTGAAAATAGTCGTCGACGCAGCCGGAGAACGTACAACGTGCGGGGAAAGGAGGTAGGGACTGAGGAGACTGTTCATTGTGGCAAGGGACGAGAATACACCATGCATCGCCCACGTCCACGAGTATGCGAAGACGTCGCGATGCGCAAGGCGATGCAGAATCAGGGATTAACCGGGAGGGATCGTGCAAACAGGGTACAGCCCTAAGGCCACAAGCCGCAAAGGAAGGACGGGGCGGCGAGGTAGAGCACGACAGCGCTAGGAGCGCAGCTGTGGTTAGCCCGACGTTTCGTGGAGATCCACCAACGTAAACCGAGCGAACCGACTGCCGTCCTCCTCGTTTTTCAAGTGATCGCGTGGCCCGAACGTGATCTACGAGCTCCATGTCCCGGACATCGTTTCAATCCTCGCCTCATCTGGTATCCCTTCGCTATTCTGACCGAATGGTTATGATCGAATGTCTGGTTACGCAAGGCTTTCCAATCGGCAGCCTCCGCGCCAAGCCGCAGGTGTGTAGGACGTCTTCCCTCCGTACTTTTCCTGAGGTGAGATGGTTGATATAGAATTGGCGGTAATGGAAATCGTTCTTGATGGAATTGCGGCCGTTGAGGTGGATTGGACGGTGGGGAGATGAGGCAATCGCAGGGACGTGAACCCGACATGCCATAGTACACCTGATGATCTTCGTTCCCCGATAGGTCGTGGATCTCCAACCGCATTATCGTACTTGGTAATAGCATCGAGCATGCGTCCGCTCGGCTCCAGATTCTGCAATGCGCGATGCTGACATACGGCCAGCGGTGATGGGGTCCCTTGCGATACATTGTCCCACTTTGATGCTTAGCTCTGCCGTGAAACCTCCCGAATCGAAATCGGTCTCCTGCGCCTAGCCCGCTCCCCTCCTGCGGACCACTTTATGCACTCCTACACGCTGTCGTCTCCCTTAGCCGACGCCTCTGCCGGGAAGGAGTCTACCCTCGACTGTTCCTCTTGCAGAAAACTCAAACTCCGGAGGCGCCTCCAGAGCTTTCAGCGGCCAGCGAGGGAACGACGATGGCGGACCCCAAAGACTTGCATCTCCTGTATCATGAAGCGATAGATATGAGTGCAGCAAGGGCGGAGTGTGGGATATGCGCTTGAGAGCCACAAGCGAGACGAGTAATGGATATGGTTCAACTCAGTGCGAATAAGTTGCCGTACGTCGACCGTGGCAATGTTGTCAGTCGAGGAAGGAGAAGCATACCAACTGCGGCTAGAAGGGGATCGAGGCTGATGGATTATGGGTAGGGTAAGGGGGTATCCGGCCCACGTAAAGCAACGGTACGTCGCAGTTGCCGTCCTTATTTGTGGGACAAGGTTGGAAGGAGTGTTGAGTACCCAAGCGCCGATTGTACACGATGCCGCCTCGTCGCATCGACCATTCCTGTCGCGATAGGCGCACACATATCCGCCCCCCCGCTGGGGTTGACGCATTAAATCGTGGCAACAAAAACGCAAATATTGCGCGACAAAGGCCGCCACAATCTGGCTGCAGGTGGTTCTTCGAGTGAGCGCAAACAGCTTGAGAGCAGCTGGGGACGCGCGCGGGGACGTTTGAACCGCGATTCGGGGAAGAATCCTGAGGGTTCGGAAGGCTGTATGAGTTGAAAAGGTGATAACAGAGTGCTGCTGCGGGAGACTCACCGTAAAGAACGAACGATCGGAGAATCCTACTTCATCTACCCCATTCCCGAGTCCTACACATTGCAGCCGTACCTTTATCTCCCCAGCTTGAGTTCACGACTTGCGTGTTCCAAGTACGAAGTGAGACTTAAAATTTGAAACGTAATGCTTGGATTGAACCGTACGCTGCGCGCGTGAATCGGCGATGGTTGCGCTAGGACAACGCCGTGAAGCTGAGATCTTCATCAGTAGCGTTTGCCCAGGAAGTCAGGGAGGAGTATAAACCTCACCTTGCGCAATGGTACCAGTCTTGTTGGTACCGACCGAAAACAACAAAAAAGGTTTGCCATGGCGTTGGTACGAGCTGGAGTTGGCGTTGGCGTCGAATCAGGGCGAACCGGCCCGGAAATGCGATCATGATCTCCAGTGACTTGTGGCTGTACCTGTCACGTTCCCTCCAGCTTCAAACCGCCACGACGTCCTCAAGGCCTCAAGCTCAGGACCCGCGATTCGGTGAGTATCCATCTACTCTAATGATGAGATCAGCTGAACGACGACTTTATATACTCAATAACCCTCTTTTCCGAACCAGCCCACGGCTCAAAACCCCTAATGCCGTTTCCCCCGTCTGAAGCATGCGTTCGTCGACTAGAGCATAGGACAGGATCGATGAACCACCAGTAGAGGTGGAATGGATGCAAATTGACAAGTGCACTCCGAGCAATCGAATAATCACGCGTCAGAATTATATCTACTTGACCACCGTGCATTTAATATGAGCCATACCGCGCTCAGGCAACAATTTCCTTGCTGCGTTGTTGGATCCTTCGGTTCTACTTCAGAGCGGCGTGTTCCTCTGCCTTGTACTCGTCGGATCGTGGCTGTGGACAATTCGGCCTCCTTCCTTCAAATACTCGAGGATACTTCCGGTTATCGGATTGTACACTTTCGTTGTCAAGAAAACATATATTGAATCGCGAGTAAAATTAGAGTAGCGAGGTAATTGAGCGGAGGACACATAAGAGCAAACACAACGAGTATTCTAGCGACGGACTAACACCAAGTTCAATCAGTGACGGCAGTTGACACGAAATAGAAGACGTGGGATACATACCAACGTTCACGCTATTGGATCCCCCGACGTTACTGTAGTTGATGGCGCCGAAGTAGCCATCTGCCATGGCGCTGATACGATTGTAATTGACGATGATGGTGCCACTCCCGTGTGAGACTGTGAGGCTGTTTGCAGTGGACACGGAGTTAGTGCCATCGAGGAATGAAAGTCCCTGTTCGGAGAGGGTGATGCTGAGAGTGCCCGAGCGGGGTGGCGAGGACGAATCATCGTCAATGTGGAAGTTGCTAAGGTGTCGGAAGGAATTATGCAGAGATGGAGGATTAGGGATGTTGTCAGTTGCACTCCAATGCGCACTCCAAATGAATGACCGATCGTGCGGAGCCAAGGTCGAGACTTCGAGATGCAGCATCAGAACGCAGGGGCGGGCATCGTTGTCGGCGGGAGAAGCTCGATGACGCGTCACCTGCGTTCTAGGTTCGGCGAATTCATCAAGGAAGTTGCGTTCTGACAGACCGCGGTGGATGGCAGCGAGCTCTGCTATGGATGAAGTCAGAAGACAACCGCAGATGGATAGAGAAAGCTAACCATGCCGATGATCAAGAGCGACTGTGGCGACTGTCACGCACACATCATCAATAACTGTGCCCGCGTCCTCGTCCTCATTGAGTATGTCGACCTCTCTACCAATTAACCTATGCTGGGTGAGATCGGTCAGAGCCAGTGGTACAGCGAGTGCGACACAGTACGTACAATATCGTGTTGAATGAAACGAGCACATTCGTCGGTAGTCCCAAATTCAAGCACAACAGTCATATCAATACGTCCGTGCATGTAGTATTGGGTCTGAGTATACATACATGATTAACGGTGCTTACACATAGCAAGAGAAACCCGTGCACTCACCCTCCACACCTTGACAATGGTAGTACTAGTCCCAAAGGAGAACGCACGTTTGATCTGGATGCGAGCCTCTTCCTCAGAGTTGTACTCCGCTCTTCTTGCCGCCTCTTTTATTTCATCCTCAGTCGCCACGACGTCCCATCCTTCTTTGGCACACTCTATGACGACGTCACGAAAGATCCTCCTATGCAACTCAATAGCATCTTGAGGCTACGAACAACACAGCTCTAAACTCACTGAGGTTGACGCGGCTTCCATTGGAATACTTTGGGGCACTTCTTCCTCCTAAGTAGTCGTTCCATCCCACCATACGAGGCCTCATGGAACGAGACACTGGATCGCGGGGTCCAACTGCAATCAAGGTGTACTTCTATATCTAGTCTCATTAAGTCCCAGTCAAATCCACAGCCTCCTCGACGTCCAAGAAAGCTGATCACCTTCTATATAGAAGTTGTATTCCGTCCTTCAATCCGTCCCAAAGCTTCAGTGCCCTAGCCTCCAAATTTGAGATCCTCGAGCTCGTACTCACCAAATTCGCTTCTCCGGATCATAAAAATCAAATAGCATGGGCCACGACCGCGTTGAGAAGTCCGCAGAAAGGTTTCTGGGAGGAGAGGAGGGGAGGTTCGAAGGGAGGGGCTGTCCACGACTGCCGCATATAAGTACCTACCCCGCTACGGCCTCGTTACCAACACACTGCGCATATCACACAATGCCTTCTGCGGGATGGGATCAGCCTGTTGGTTGGGCTATGCATGATGATACAGGCGAGTGCCAGGAATCAAAGAGGGACGCTGTACTATACACCCGCCTTGTTCGATGTAACGGTACACAGGACTCGTACTGTTTGCCATGTCCTGCAACTCTGTAGCCTTAGTCGTCCGAACAGCCAGCTCGTCCAGATAATCCGGCGCCTGACGAGTGCCATCAATACAGCTCTCGTCCAGTGATGCACGGACACACCACAAGGCCTACAGCTTCGTATTTATAACACCTGGCGCGGGTTTAGAGGCGAAACACCTACGATACACACAGCCCGGCGCCGTTCTGCGAATCGAAGAACATCAAGACCTCCCATTTAATACGCCGATCACAACCTTGTACCATGAGAAGGGCGAAGTCTACAACATATATTTCATGATCAACGGCACACATATAAGGGCGGGGGTATAACCGCACCTGGTCTACGGACAGGTCGATGGGCGCCAGGATAAGCGCAATCAAGAGGTGTGCGGATGAATTGACGTCCGCTATTGGGACGACCAGAGCGATGAGAGCTCTGATCGAGGGCGTCCATGCGCGTAGAAAGGGTTGAGATCGACGGTACGTAGTCATTGGTGCGCAGGCTGTGCTCAGTTGGTGCTACTATAATTCCAACGGTCGCTTTCCGAGTCGAAGTGATGTAGACATGTAGCCAGTCCCTTCGTGTTGCCCCCCGTGATCGATATGCGCAAGCGCGCTCATTTTCGTCGGCAATAAGGAGGCCGTGAAGAGGAACAGTCTCGCAGAGTCGCTGAGGACAGAGAGTGCCTCGCCGCGAGGGATCTTTGACGATTGTTTGTCGGCTGATGTGCAGGGTAGAGGCGTCCAGGTGAGACGATCGATGCGAAAGGAAAAGACACGATCGTCGTCTGCAGGCGCACTATACGATCGGGAGACACGAGTATGACTTGCGGGGACAACAAGGAAACCATAAGAGTGGCGTCGGCCTGGTAGAGGAATTATCAGCACTAAGCACGTTAAAAAAAGAGAGAGAGAGTAACGGGGAAGAAAAGGTATGGCCCGAAGTCGAGGAACAGGAAAAGACTTCATGCATCATGAAGTAAAGGGAGAGGAAGTGGTTTGGCCATAAGGGCGCTCGGATAAATGGGTCCAACGAACGAAACCCACCTCAGTAGACGCTTTCGGGCTCTTCGTTAGGCCAGCATAGCGAGTCGTGTCATGTGCTCTGTGTACACCGTGCCTCTCCAATGCCCCAATGCTTTGCCGGCGTCCAGTAGTGCCCGCCAAAATCTCCCGTCTACCGCCGTAGACGAGTTCGCCTGCTGCGCGCGTGGCGTCGATGGACGACCATCTCAGGCTCCAGGACCTTCGCGCCATGGCTTCAATGTTACGGTTAAGGTCCATCTTACGTAGGCGAGTTGTCAAGGGATTCAAATTTCAGAGGGATATGGCGTAGAAGTAATGCGCTCAAGGATCGTGAACAAAAGCTAGAGCTGCCGAAGTGCAGCCGGAGTGCCAACACGCTGCGATAGCGTCGCGCGACCAATGATTAACGAGCGGCCAATGCAGGGGGCAACGATCATATCGATCGGGCATTCGATTGAGCGGGCAATCGATATATCATCAAGCGATGGCGGGGGCCAGTCTGGGGATCGATGGCAGAAAGGATAAGGGAGTAGAAGGGGCAAAGCCGCATGCAGGAGAACGGTTGCGTGTTGTGCGGGCTCGTGAGTCGTGGCGCGCCTAGCCTGAAGGCAGGGTAACGAGGAGATGAATTTCAAAAGGGCCTAGTCACTGTAACTGTCGTGGAAGGTAGATTCAGAGTGCAAGACTCAATGATAAGTGAGAATGCGGTCAACGGAGTTTCTACTGGTACGAAAATGGCGCTGGAGAACCTGGACGAGCAGAAGAAACAATGTGGCGGAAGAAAATCAGAAAGGCCCGAAGGACAGAACCACGCCGAGACAAAGGCGGGAAGCAGCCGGATGGGTAAGGAGATCGAGACGGGGGTTGAACGAGATCACAAGGCGGGGGAAACTTTTGAAGACACCAGTCAATCGTCGAGGTTGGCGGAGGTTTTTCATGGCCCATGTCCTGCCCCCGCTGGCCCATGCCCGCTTCTGGGAGCGCTTTGTCGATGTTGAAAGGCGCACATCGGCATTGCCTGAGCTCCATGGCATCATCCAGGACGCAGCACGCTGTTCAAGAATCAAATACAGTACAACACCAGCGGCGATGCGCTCCACGATATAACAACGAAGGCCCAGCGTGCCCCGATATATGATAACTTGACCAATTGCAAGTTTACTGACCGGACCTTGAAATTTTGAAATCGGAAGTTGAGCAAAAAAATCAACCAGTTCGTACCCCGCACGGGCCACGCCGCCACGCCGCCACGACGGCCTCCCTCCTCGCCTCCCCGAACCCACGCGCTCTTGCTCCCCCCTCTCCCCTCGCCTCCCCTCTCCCCTCTCCCCTCTCCCCCCTCCCCCCTCTCCCCTCCCCCACCCCCCACCCCCCGTCTCCCTGGGCCCTAGCTCTCAATTCACCGGCGAACGAACTCATTCGCGCGTTCAACGCCTTGATGATGCGCCCTGAGGCTGAGGCTGGAGTCGCGGATCCCGGGTGCGAGAATCGACCGCCGCCCCCTGCCCGCTGCTCATCCAACATCACGATTCCCACCGCAGGTTTCAGCACACACGCATATATGCTCCCCCATGCGAAGAGGCTCCCCCATGCGAAGAGCGAGGCCACCAGAGGGCCCTCGACAGCGGCATGGTCCTGATGATTGCGAAGGTGGGTATGCCTCGGTACGTCGGCGTGCTTCACTTCTTTTCGTCGAGATGGCGGATAGGGTATGAGAAGTGCGCATATATGCACATTATTGTGACCAAGGGACCACTGGGCGCGGGGGAAATCCCCCCCCCCCCAGAGCTGTGAATGGCTGTATAGGCGCACTTCATCTGGAATCCTACTCGGAGGTGCTATGGCTCCAGCCCCGAAGCTGAAGGTCAAGGGCAGCGGGTGCGGCCCCCTTCGACGATAGAACGTGCGCGTGAGCACTTGGAGGGCCGCATCTCTGCTTTACGGGCTGCTCGAACGACCGAAGCTGACCGCAGCTCCTTCCCTAGCAAAGAGCGTTGTTTGGATCTCCACACTCCCAGAGTACCCAATTCTCTCTTTCTCCAGGTAGCGTCGTCTGGCCCACTCTCCTTGATGTCGCTGTGAATTCCCAGTAAATAACCTGCTTTCCCATGTCGACGGTAGCCAATAGCAGTGTCTGGAACCCTCGCACCGTAATCTCGATTCATGGACATAACCGTCCAGCAGAGGGGGCAATGAACGAACAGGCGTGAGCAACAGAATGGCGTTGGCGAGCGACGCCAATCACGGTGGACGTCTATTCCGAGAACGTGAAGGTCGTAGTGGGGTGAGTGATAGTGCGAACATGGCAAAGAGTACCTGCGGACGCCTTGACGCGATTACCGAGAGGAAGGAGAGCGAAGGGGAGCTCGCCGCTGTTTTCAACCCGGAGTATGGTCAAGGTGGGGCATGGATATCCTCTATTGACTTCGAGCCGCTTAACAACAACACCGACCGTGTCTCTATGAACTACAAGGGATTACGATAAAGCGGAAGGTATGGCATGGAGGACGCACTGATGAATGTTCAAATGTTCAAGCATTTACGCATGCATGCATGCTCCCAAGTCATACTCGCTTTCTCTGTCTGTCCCAGAACAAGACGTCGTACAATGCCGGTTGCTACAGGTTTGAATATTTGAATAAGCAACACTCGACACGCCGTTCTTCGTATCTGTGCGTCTGTGCGTACCAGGTCTCGGGAGCAGAAGATGTTGTGTGACAAGACTTGAAGCTTGAATATTGAATGGAAGTAATGCGCAGATGTGATTTTGTGACATCGTCACAGTCTGTCAGCGACGAGCGTTCATCAAATCAACTCGACTAAGACATCCCTATCGTGTACGCTCACACTTTCTTCGCGCCAACTCGTCTATTTCCTGAACAAGGTTCTTCCTCAGGTTCTTCCAGCATGCTGTATATACTTCGGAGAAGCCACAAAGTCAATCAACTATCGAAAGTCAATCCGCAAACGCAAACGGTTCGTCGCACTACAATAACCCGCGAAGAATCTTTTGACCCCCAACTTCTGCTTACCCTTGAATCTCACTCTCTTGACTATGACTATGGACAACATCGACACAAGGCTCTCGGTGGCAATAGTGTCCGTACTCCCCAATCCATCTCGAGTGCAAGTGCCATGAATGATGATCAGACTGCGCTCATGATCATCCAGGGGCGGCGGTATAGGCGGTCTATTGTTCGCCCTCGCTCTTGGTGACTGCAAATCCCTTCAAGTCCAGCTTTATGACGCGGCTCCGATGCTCACTGAGAGCGGTGCTGGTATGTATGTGTTATTCCCCAACGATGCGGTTCCGCCCTTGTCGTGATCTCCGCCCCACCCCCCAGGCATCGCCTTATGGGAACGTGGTTGGGAGATTAATCGATTATGGGCCGTCTCGGCCGGCGTCCAACATGATCTTGAAGATCTGCTGAAGTCTCCCCGTAGCGATTCTGAAGGTGGATAATGCGTGCCATCTCTGTTGATAGGACATTGATCGGACCCTCTAGCACTCGCTGTCGAGTTCCGTAAAGGCGATCAAGAACCCGGGGTGTCCTTCTACCAACTCTTTCTCAAGGGTACATACCACACACCAACACTCCGGCTCTCTCTCTTGGCCGATGTCATGGAACGACGCCAAAGGAGGTCCAATGAATTTCCATCGCACCGATCTTCAGAAGATTCTGATCTTATGCCGAGCGGGAAGACAGCGTTCACTTGAGGTTCGAAAATGGCGCCTCAGCGACCTGCGATATTCTGGTGGCGGGCGACGGCATTAAGTCCGCCGCCCGACGCGTTATGATGGAGGACAAAGCAGTGCTTCACTGGGACGGTTGGTTACCGCGGTTTGATCGAAAGCTCTGTGCTGCGTGGACGTATGCCCGACCATCGCACCTTGACAAGACCGACCCAGGTGCGCCGTATATCTTTGGCCCTCCTGCCAGTTATAGAGCTCATGTTCCGTCTCGCGTAGTATTGGGGCAAGAATAATGTACGCCCTCCTCCCCTCCGATATTCTCGGCGGCCAATAATTGCGCAGCACCTCATTGCGTACCCAATCGCCCAAGGACGGTTTACCAACGTCGTAGCGTACTGCTCGGACCAGCACGCAGCGGGCACGGTGTACGACCGCCCCTGGAAAACGGCTGTCCACAAACAAAGACGAGCTGCGCCAAGAATACGAAACCTGGGAACACGAGGTGACCGTCCTCCTGAGCGTGAGTCCAACAACTCGCTTTTACAGCACCATCAACCCGTCATAACTCCATATTCCCTCCAGTGCATCGATGCCACAACTAAATGGGCCATTCACTCGTAGAGGCCGCTACCGACCTACGTCTCTCCGCGGGTAGCCCTCATTGGTGATGCGGTGCGTCTCCTTGTCTCCCTTTGCGCATCGCAGACGTGCTCATCCACTGCAAGGCACATATATGTATCGCAACTGGAAAGGTCACCCGGTACAAGCGGTGACACACGTTGTCTCAAATTTGAGATATGTCGCGGCGGTGACAATTAGCGGTGAAGTTGTATGTACCTCTAACTTCAACCGTCGAGACAGCTAAGCGGATGGCGAACATGATTATTCACCGCTTTCTACCAACAACCCACCGAACAACAATGGCGGTCGCATCGGAGCTTGGGGGGACACCAGTTGAAGCGCAGTTGTAGCGTCGTAACCGGGCATAGTACTAGAGCTTGTACCACTATAAACTCGTGAACGGCACGGCAAGCATTGTTGAAGCAACATACTTATGTCGCCTCAGTATTGTCGACGCGATCGCGCGTAAGGGGAGAACGTGAGATCCAAGACGTTGAAGACGTGAGTGTGGCATGCTGACTCCATTCCTTCCACTCACGCCTCCATCGTAAGTCCAATAGCCGCCAACGAAAAGTGGGAAGCAGGCGTATGGCTTCCGGGATCTCAGCCACTATATCCACGACAGACGCAGCCATTCATCTCCACGAGACTCGACTTTCGCGTCGACCGTGCCCGTGTCTACCATACGTCGCCGTCTTGCTTCCTGGCATGCCGTAAAACGAGGTGTTGGCATGGGTGCTGAAAGGTGTCCCAAAGTAGTTGCGCTGCATACTTCGTGCAACGTGAGTCTGCCTGAGAAAGTGTGAGTCGTACAGTGCGTTATCCAATTCGCTGATACTGACGATTGCCTTCGTTAGTTACAGATTCGGCATCATCGTGGCTTGGCGCCATCCTCCCTTCAGTAATCAGTCCTCCGACTCGTCTTACATCACAAGTTCTCAAGATACGATCTTACCTCTTACCCTCGATCCCGGATGACCAGATCAGCAGCCACCCAGCCGCACTACCTCCCCCCTTTCACACTGTTGATGGTAATACTATTGCCAGCGGCCATGGTATTCGTGCCAGTCAAGAAGGAAATGCTGCTTTCGGAGATACTGATGGTTAGGTCCCCTTGATTGCACAGTGAGGGCGGGTCCTGATTTCGTGAATTAGTTAGGGGGAATATGAGATGGAGATTGTTGAGAGATGAGAAACAGTTTGAAAGGTAGAAGGAATTGTAGTTCACGGCTGATTCGGCGCGAGGGCACCATTTAAACGCCTGCATACACGCCTGCCCCACCACCAGCGCACGTTGCTCGTCTTTCGTGCGCTCTACTCTGCCGCTGAACAGTGCACAGGCGCGCGATTCCTCTGCTTCCCGCCCCCGAGATCCACAACCACAATCCTTGCTCAGGATGCCTGATCATGATTCTTACCACAGCACGATGCTGACAACGCTTGAAAGGGGGCGCAAGACGTTCGGTGCTCCAGTACGTAGCTTCTAGACGGGACAGGGAAACGATACGATGAGACTGGCTTGGCACAAGCGATGGTAGGTGGTACACTGTGCGTCACCCTCCGTCTGCGTCAGAGTTTGAGCTCGACTCGCTTAGAGCCAGACATTGTGGTCCCAATACCATGGCCCTATGTGAAGCGAATCCTTGAGTTACATTGGCACGGGACGAGCCATATCAATGAGTCTTCTACGTACCTGCGCCTGGGAAGGTGTTCAGGCCCTCTACGGCACACTGGAAAGATGACATAGGTTATTCAAGTGTTTGACCCACGTAGTTCGCGTTTAAGTGGGAATTGAAGGACGCCATCGTGTCGACTTGTGCGCAGGAGTTCGAAGGCTGTGACAATGTCACACTCGATTGGGCCGCCTTTTCTCCGCCTCATCGAACCCACCAACCTCAACGTTTCCTCCCCAAATCAATGTATAATCCTCAATTAACCACTCCCACACGTCCCATCTTCCTGAAGCAGGGAAAGGACATCATCTATCGCCTTGAACAGCTAGCACGCACAAAGCACAAATGGGGACGGAGACGCATCGAGTATCCCTGATTCAAGACTCTTGCGGCGACAGTCTCCTACCCGGGGGGAGAAGCAAAGAAGGATTTGGGGGTATGCACCGCCGTTGGTGAGTCTATCGTGTCATGACTATCGCTGTATCTTGATGCCTAGGAGTGGTGGCCGCACCTGGGCTGGCTTTCCGAGTCAGAAATCCGTTCTCCGCTCTCCTTCACCTAGACCAATGTCTCAAAACTCTACACACACCGTTTGACGTGCCCATCTTGCTCCCCTCCCCCGCCTCGAAACAGGATCTCACCGTCAGCCAAGTCCTCCGAATCGATAGCACCTGCGAGTCCCTGGCCTCGTCACCGTCGACTCTCTTTCCAGTGTCGTACCATTGGGACTGAGGATGGATGCCGTTGATATCGTATTTCCCTGCTCCTCCTCCGCCGTGGAACGATGATATGCCCACGAATCAACGTCATACTAGGAGGATGTCAAGTACTGCAACTTGCGTACTTCAACGCCTTCGATATCAGGCGGCATGTTGTAATTCGCGAGTCAAAGCGAGGTGGCGGACCGACAACCAGGAAAAGGACACCTAGCTAGGGACCTCCGAAGATCGCTCCTTGATCGCGGCTGCAATTGGCGAGAGGGAGGCGAGGCGAAGGGGATACAGCTGCCGGCCAAGCAGTCCGTAGTGTAGAGGGACGGTCGAAAAGGGCGTTCATGGTCAGGACGCACCACTCGCTCTCTACACTCCAACTTCAACGCTCGGGTCACCGCTAGGTACGAACTGCGATTATGCTAGCATTTACGATCCTAAAACCCACGCCTGCAGCTCCCAGCGCCCTCTTGCGACGGGGATATCCGTATATGCGCACTGCCTGCGGTACCCGACGTCACGACGACAAGAGAGCACGAACGGAGACGGACCGTCGCAGCAGTCCCCAGCCATCAGGAACACACCTCGGCAACAATATGCGCCAGCTCGTGGGCAGTCGAAGACGCTCTATGCACTCTACCCTTTGCGTAAGGCCGCATATACGACGAAGGGCGTCGGGGAGGTGGGCGAGGAAAAGAGGAAAGGACGTGGCCCGTGCGAGTACGAGCCGGCTCATTTTTTTGCTCTGATTTCCGATTTCAAGGTCCGGTCTCTATCGATTCTTGGATCGCCCCAGGATTCACTGTTACTTCCCAGTCTGCGCTTATCCAGGACAGCTTGATATTCACTCGGGTTACAATTTTATTCGCTGTATCGGTTCTTTCAAACTACAGATCTCGTGTCCCCAGAAAACCCTACTACATACATGTTGTACAGATTGATAACGAGCCATACCAGCTTAAACGTAAAAGAAATTCATTCATATAAGCAGTTGCAGGCGGATCACCTATGCTGGATCCGCTCCCATTGCTCCATACAAACAGCAAGTATGGCGCTATTAGGAAAATACGAACACCGGAAAAACGACGAACAACACACCGAAGTTATTTGCAGGATCACACGCACACTGACCCGCCTCCCAAGTTTCTCGATTTCGCGGGCAATGCGTGTACGGACTGCGCCCGTATCCTATCTCATCAAAGAAATGGATCTGTTCCCTGCTCGCAAAGAGTGCCGCGGCGATGCTATGCACAGGCGCATCTCCCCATCGCTGACACACCGAACATACACCATCAACCAAGGTTCAACGGTGCTCACAGCACGGAAGGGTACTCGCCTCGTAGTAGAACCAGCCCCGCTTGTCGAGGTAGTCGAAGTACGCTTGATACGTGTCCCCGCGCCAGAAATCGAGATCCGCGATCTCGAAGCCGCCCCAGAAGTGGCAGCGGTTGTATGTCTCGCCGTCGGTATCGGATATGTAGCCCATCGAATTGTCTTCGGCAAGATACTGATACTCCGGATGCAATTTGATGAACTCTACGAGGAGGAAGACGTTAGTCTATCCGAGCTGCGCAGAGCGGTATCATGTACCTTTGACGTGTCTCCATAGCGTATGAATCGTAGGTTCAAACTCGTACAAAGTCATAGTGAACCCTGAATAGCGCTAGCGCGGACACAGAATTGTAATCATACACACCGTAGGTTCTGTTGTGTGTTTCCATGTAGAGGAAGGGGTCGAAGTTAATATTGCAAGGGAAGTGGGCGCCCGGGCTGCGCGAAGGCCAGGGTTTACGGCAAATAAGGACCCAAAGTACGGGTTTCGAGGGCAGGGTCAATGTACTCTATACGCCAGTACCATCTATACTTCTGAAGCAGTGGTTGTCGGTAGAAGAAGCCGGAGTTGAAGCGACACATATTGCGATACGAGACGCTCCCTGTAGAATGTGAGATATATTATGACACGACAAGGACTTTGAGGAAGGAGAAAGCTCACCGCCCGTAGATAACATAATCATCGACCATCTTCTGCCGAGCAGCGGCCGCTTTCGCCTCGTCTATCCACTCAGGTTGATACCAGTGATCCTGAGGAATCACTCCGAATTCGACTGGCGTTGAGACAACGTTCGAGATGCGCCTAGAGAGCACGACCATCATCGATAACCAAGCATGTTCATGAAAGAGAGAACTCACCATTTGAAGGGCTCGCTGAACTCTGCTTCGCTCAAGAAGACATACGGGTATTGGTATCTGCGGTTGAAATGGTCCTCGATGTCTCGTATACTCTTGATCGTGGCATCAATGTCTGAGTTTCTTGCTAATATGACAAAGGCTGCGTTTGCCTTCGGTGCAATATACGCATCGTCCGGCTTCATATGTGGTACGACGATGGTTATTTCACCCCCCGAGAATGTTGCATCATCCGACGACGCAGGATATTGTTGGAAATAGGTCATACCGTTTGGAAATTGGCATTGAGGTAATTCGGCCAAATTCCCGCGTAAAGCTCGATAAATAGTGGAAGGATATCTGTAATGGTCCAATTAGAAGGATAGAAATGAATCAGAGGAAAATAGGCGAACCAGCACCCCTAGAGCCGGCAAAAACGACCGTGCACCCACGTTGATAGCCATAACGAGAGAGGCGAGATATTCCTCCAGACTGTTGGAATCTTAGAGGCGTAAACACAGTAGAGCAGAGGTTTACGGGTCTACTTGGGGTCGCCTCAAGGTGGATCTCGGTGTGTGATGGTTGGATTTAACTGGCAAGTTCAGAGCTCAGAGTCCATGGGAGCGCCAATTGTCGTGCACATCCTCAGGGGCGCCCTATCACCACCATCACTTTCATCCGCAACAACTTACAAACATGACTATGACAGCCCTAAGCTGTGCTTGCCCACGGTCCGCTCCTTGTACACAGTCTATCCGGAGGTCACAATCGACGATCTAAATACTGTGCGTCTATGTCAACAGAAGCCCGGCGCCGCTTCGCTCTGTAAATCATCGATCGTGAGGTGCGCTCTGCCAAGAAATAGACCCCTGCACACCACCAACAGAAGGCCATGTGCCCTAAAATTAAAAGTAACGCCGCACCACCCTTGCAAGAATCTGCGGAAGAACGAGCTGCAATGTTTAGATCATCTGTGCGTCAATTTAACACCTCACCACTTTGGCTCATGTGTGTTCTCGAAGCTAGTACACAATCTACTAATGCACTGAATACGCTATCCTTGCTCAGACATGTGACGAGAGGGTGTTTCTGCACAAGGGCGCTCATGCGACATCATGAGTTACGGGCTCCATGGCTGCGGGTGATAAACTAACACAGCGGATGCTCTGTAGCAGCTCGTTTTTACTGGGTCAAGGTATCCGCTGTCCCAGCGAACGGCTCTCGGATTGAAGCATCTAGTCTCAGGGAGGTTATCGGATTTGTTTACCTTCGACGGCCATTGACTATCCTCACCTGCTTCTTGTTTTTGCCACATCTGGCTCGATGGATCCGTATACTACATCAGTGCTTATATAGATAAAGTCAATCTTAGTCTACGCCCAAACAACCGAATTATCACAACTGGCGTTCGAAAGTCTTGTCGTCCCACTCTGAGTCTATGAACGTCCGCCTCGCGTCAGCCTTTGCCGCGAGTCTTCCCGTCGAGAGGCCCGACTCCTCATGGATGAACATGCCATGCTTGCTTGACTTGTTCATACTGATGCTGTCGCCGTGTGAAACGGTCTGGAGCTCCACGTTGACGGTGAGCTCAGCACCGCCGGGGAACGCGGAGTCAGTGGGGCGTTGCGAGGCGAACTGCGGGCGCGACATGGTGTCCGTTTCACCAGAAGATTCGGAGGTCAGTAGCTTGGTACCACGTATGGCTTGGACGGCGCGGACGAAGGACTAACGAGAACTAGTCAGCGGTGCTTTCATGGATAGTTGAAGGATGAGACGTACAGGATCATTGCACGCGAGCAAGGCGTATGCAAGTGGACGCAGCCCGTACAGAACGAGGTCTTGTAGAGGATTGCCGCTCAGCAGATGTTTAAGCAAGTTAGATAGTGCAGTTAGACATACCAGCTACGAGAAGACGGTAATCCAGCTCCGTGTGCACGCCCTTCACAGATCCGAAGATGTCCAGTCCAATTGTGGGGTAGTTGATCAGTAAGGAAACGATCGGGTACAGAGCTGTACGACGATCCGGTGTCAGTGACCAAAGGAGGAGACCATGAATGCATGCGCTCCACAAGCTCACCGATTCGTAGGATGACACCTCGGTACTTGCGAGCCTGGGTGGATAATATAGTTCCTGCTGAGCTGGGAGCTTCGGATCGATGCCCCGTCGCGCTGCTCGTATGCAGGAAGCTGGGATCAGATGCCTTTTGAATAAATCGAGTGTTCAGCTAATAAAGAGATTAGCGCACCAGCGGAGACGCTAGAAATAAAGACGACGTACCTGGAACTTTGCCATCCAGATCAATACGGCGCCAGAGCATATCGTCTCGATCGTAGCAGCGAGGGCAATCCAGAAAGACTGGGTGCCGATGAGCCATTGTAACTTCGTGTGCTCATCCGGATTCTTGAACCAACAGGTGAAATTGGCCTCGTCCCACCTGTGGGATATGAACGGGGCGCTCACAAACACTGTCTATTAATGGCGCACCCAAATTGATTGAGGCCAAACGCCGGAACCGTCAAGACAATGCTGAGCAAGGTGACTATGATGACGTAGTATTTCTCCATGGCCTTCCCGTTTACCCGGTGTACCAAGACGAGCCTGGGGTGGCGGGGCGATGAGCAGGGATTGCGGACACGGAGTAAGGTACGTACTGCAGGTTGATAGCGATGCATGTCGTGAAGAACGTCGCAAAGTTCAGTGTAAACTACGACCGTATATTAACACTGCTGGTGCGCAAGTAAGGTAGGTGAATGACACTCACGTTCACCGCAAACGCGCCGAAATTGCATAGCGATCCGGGGCCTGTCTGGGCCGCAGTCACCGAGAAGGCTATGCCATAGAGGATGCTGACGGACGTTAGCTGAGAGGACGACAGTTCGCACGGGAGATACCCACTTGAAAAACAAGGAATAGCACAGGAGACGAAAGCTCACTCGGTCTAAATGTGGCCTCCCCTTCGGAGACAGAGCGGTCGCACCATAAGCGAGAAGGACGAGGAAGCAGAGGATCGTCCCCGGAATTGTGCAGGCATACGCCAAGACACCACTGCGGTAAAGTCAGATCTTGAGGATTGGAACGTCCGAGTGAAGTACTTACAGGGCGTCAGCCTGCTCTAGGGTGATCGAGGAGCGTTTTCGCAATGGTGAGAATATGTCCATATTCCTTCACGCAGCAGGGGATTGTTGCTGCACAGCTGAAGTGGGGAAAATTCACAGGAGCGAGTATGGTGGCTTCTCTTATTCTGCGACAGACTCGGTAGAATTCAGGAGTCTTGGAGTATCCAAGAGATATCTCCTGGCACGGAGGTATCAACAAACGAAGAAGATTGATGGCCTGGAGGAAGGACACTCACCGGAGAGTGTCATGAAGGTACGACGGAATGGTTGTGGGCAAGAGGGCAGTGGCCTATTATTGCGAGATGGGTTACACGTTGTGCAGCCGAGGATTCCCATCTGTACGATGGTGAGAAGCCAAGCCCAAACGTAGAGATTAGACTGGTGTCGTTTTCCATGGAGTGCATGTCTCCTGAAGCGCCTCTGCCTATGGACCATCTGGAGCAGCGAGTGATGGTCCAATGGCGTGGTCGGTAAGAATAGAGAATGGGAATGTTGGCATACGGTGAGAATGTGGATCCTTCTTTGGCTATGTGGCTTTGCTGACTATCTCCGGAAACATACACTCTCATGTCAAACCGTGATCATATCATTACATAGATCAAACATACGGACCAGCGAGGTCGCAACAGCTCTGTTTCTTAATGCACGGCCTCTCGTTTTGTCAAGTGAACTCGCAACCTCTCCGTCGAGAGCGATGTTGACGGAAAGTTTCGTCCGATAAATTCATCCGATTGCCAAGGGTATGCCGTAACGTACTCTTCCCTCACTCTATATTATTAGCTCCCTCTGTCGATCCCAATCAGATTAGCAAAATGCCTCACATAATCGATCACGCCGCTAGTCAATATCGATTCAACGAGAGTTCACGGACAAGAACCAGAGTCTTTGTGGCTGGGTCGAGGTGTGGTCTACCACCATTGTCCTTGATCGCGGATGCGTCGAGCACCTCCGATTCTGATTTGAGGAAGATGCGACAAGAGCGTTTGGGGCGTGTACGTTTAACGTTCTTGAAGTTGAATCCAGGAGTTGAGTTGGAGTGGAGTAGAGCTGGATGTCGCCGGGCCGATGATGTGATCCTGATCGCATTGTCATGGTCTTCCAACCACTGCGACGTCGAACACTTCTGAACAACTTAGTGGCGTCACTCATCTCCGCTATATACTTTGTCGAAGGCGTCGCATCGTGGTGACGGGATAGGATAAAAGATGGGTCCGCTGCACTACGCCCGAAGCGTCCCCCCTCCATCCCTCTCTACCACCCAACCAACAAACCAACAAACCGACGAGGATACAGCGAAGTCTGTATATGCCGAGAGGATAGCGGAAGCGCTTCTTCATCCAGCGGGCCGGAGATCACGTCTCCCGAACAGCCCAGAGGACCACTCAAGTCAACGTAGTGGCGCGAGGGAGCACTCGGTGGCGGCGGTCGCCTCTTGAGATGTCGAGACGAGTATCAGAACGCTTGTGACGGATAATCGATAACGTTCCAGGTCAGAAGATGAAGGCAGTCAGCAAGGCGCTTCGGCGAAATGGCGGAGCCTCGGTGATTCGCCGTCGCTGCTGGGTCTTCTCACATAGTATCATTCACGGCCGATGGTGCAGAAGAGGGAATAATTATCATTATTCGCACACCGCGCGGTAGTCAGCGATGAGTATTGGGTGTTGATACAAAGATAACGGGTAAAGACGAACAAGGGCTACAAATGTAGAGAATATACGAAGATATGAGAGACCGAAAGCGCCGAGATGTCGGCCTAAATGCACTGGGAGTAATAATCTGCGAGACACAATCAACCTCAAAGTAACAGGTGGGGACGGGCACAAACGCACCATTCAGAGCCGTGCACACAAATGGCGCAACACTGCCCAAAAAGCAAATGATCAACGACCGCTCCGATGCGCTCCACGCAGAATGAACACTCACCATCCCGTAGCTCCGGTATACCCAACACCCCCACACTGACCAAAGTGCGCGACAGTTCCGGGAGCAGCTGTTGAAGAGGGCGCGTTGGTAGTAGCGGGGGAGGTCGGGACGGCCGTTGACCCAGGGCTTGGATTCGAGGGGGGAGCGGAGGCAGCGCCGTAGAGAGGCGGGCCCGGGATCACGTAGGTCATCTGAGACGTCGCAGATTGGGTGTAGAGGTCGATTGTGACTAAGAAGAAGGGCGGCGTCAGATAACACGGAACCTTGCTCATGACGAGGGGGGACGCCTACTTCCTGGATCAGAGGCCTTGTAGGCTCCGGGGAACGAAACCAGTTCCGCGGCTGTAGGAGCTCGCGAGCCACCTCCGGTGATCGTGATTTGCGCGCATTCCGGGTAGAATTGCTGCACGAAAGTTTCGATCAATACCACGAAATGAGGAAACGCGAAACGTAGAACGCACGGCGGGCATCGAATGCAAAGCGATAGTCTCGAATCTGATCAAGTAGCTGCCAGAGGGTACGGAAGCGGGGATGGTTGAAGTCCAGCTGTTGTTCTGGGCGATCATTTTACCCGCCGCCCATGTCCCTGCGCCAACAGATCCAGAGAGCAACCCTGCTTCGTCGATCTTGAACTATAGCGCATCACAGCAGGTCGTTAGAGGGAGAAGGGAGAAGAGGGAGAAGAGGGAGAAGAGGTACCCATTTGAGCGAGTTCGCGTTCACGCTCGTGCACGTAGATCCTGGGCATTGGGCGAGGTAGGTGAGCTGAAAGGAGGGGAGCATTCGCATTTATTGACATGGGTTAAGCACGGAGAAAGAGGGCAACTTACGACTGGACCAGTGTCGTGTGGCCAGGTGTTCCAGAACGCGGTGATGGGGGAACCGGCAGCGACGGTGGCCGTGAGCTGGCCGGCGGGGGAGGTACCGTCATCGTTACACGCAAGAGTGTTTACAGTAGGGTCTTGTATCGGGTTACTGAGATAATCGGCATGTCAGACCATCGAACGAACGAGACATATCAAAGGGGCTTACTATGTGTCCCAAGGCCGCTGAATGGTCGACTGACCAACGGGGCTGTTGTATGCTTTCCATCCATCATACCACGTTCCGGCGATGGAGTAGGACAAGACACCACCGTGAGCGAGGGCACGGGGTACCAAGGCAGATGCGACGACGAGAGCTGTGGCGGAAAGACCAAGCATAGCTGGAAGTTGAACGGGCTACTAAGAAGTGCTCGTCGTCTTCGGACTTTGGGTTGAGTCAGAACGACATACGCGCAACGAGTTTATATACGCTCACCTCGAAGCCAGGGCTAAAAACAACCCGACACACGACCTGGAGATGCCGTCCATTGTTGCCGACGGTGAGTATCTGCTGCTCATGTTGAGACGCCTCGTTTGCATTCTTCCGCAGGCGGGAGTCGCATAAACGTCGCTTCAGTGAAAAGAGTGAGTGTGATAAATGTCGGATCAATGATGGTGGACATGTGAGGGAAGAGGCATATGAAGTGAGGGTAGCGGTAGTAGCGTAGGGAGACGGAAAGACTACGGATCGTTCTGTTCTATAATTGTCACTCTTCATAGAGGGAGTTGCGAAATTGACGTTGACGTTGACGGCGTGTGATGCTATCGAGGCTAGAGATTCTCCGGAGGCGAACCATGACAAGAGTGGGGGGTGACATGTTGACAAATGAGACGCGAAGCGCAAAAATGGAACAGTCGTAGAAGTGGCTGCAATACGCTTAAACGGTTTTGCATGAGAGGTAGTGAGGAAGAAAATGCGCTACACCACGCGCCACGTCAGCTGGACTGGGAGTTGCACGCGAAACCCTTGTGTCTTCTGTGGGTCACGAACTCTCACTCAGCCTGGCTGGCAGGCACCACTGCCGTCTATATGTCGGCCATTGAACGTGCAGATACTGAGATAAGCGAGTTCGTGAGCTTGAGATTGAGAGTGATGAAGTTGAATGGAACATACCGTCCCCGTTGGGGCATACACCCTGTGCCCTCAGCACCTGTAAAACGCACTCAAACGAGCCCTAGGAAGCCACCGTTTTTTTCGAGGGAAATAAGTAGATGCAGTGCAGGGCTCGTTTCAGGAAAAAAAATGAAATTCTGAGGGACTTGTGGTTCAGAATGAACGGCAAACAGTCTTTGATGCTCGATATCCGTGGAAGAGCAATTGTAGTGGAGGAGGAAGTCGATTCCTCGAACAGAGGGGCGGTCTCGATCCTCCCAGGGGAGTGTGCGAACTAACTTCTGTCTATGGCTGCTCAAGCGCTCACATCATTGCACCTGCAAGTCAGCTTCTTTCCAACGCCTGCTCTCAATAGGGGAGCTCAAAGTTGAGTTGAGTTCGTGTTCGTGTTTCGTGTTTCGTGTGTGCCGATATGCCGGAAGTGTTACATAATCAACTTGAATGTCACACTTCGAGTACTTGATGAACTTGATAACAGTGCGTCGACTTCCGCCCCGATGCCTCGCCAATCAGTCCATGAGCAACTGAGAAGGACATATCTCATCCATATGATGCTTCGCAACATCATCTCGCCTACATCAGATCTAGTGGAGGCGTTGAAACGGCTAGAAGAAGACATGCACATACTGCAGGCTATCAAAAACACATGCTACCTCTGTCTTCGCGATCCTGTATCTAAGTCTGGAAACTTGCATATCCTTTGGGACTATGCAGCGGATCCATCCCAGCACCACCGCTTCACAAATATGGTCCGCATGTCGCCGACTTGCTTCTCTGCTCTTCTGCACCTTATCGAAGATCATCCTGTATTTCAAAACAAATCGAACAACCACCAGAAGCCCGTCGAACTTCAGTTGGCAACAACTCTCTACAGAATGGGGCGGTATGGGAATGCTGCCTCACTTGAGGATATTGCTCGCATGACAGGGACATCAGAGGGGGATGTTGAGAACTCTACACGACGTTGCTTTGAGGCTATCGAATCGCTACATGATCTCTTTGTTCGGCCGCTGACACAGGAAGAGAAAGAGGCTGAGAAGCGATGGATGGATGAGCATTTGGGGTTTAAAGGGCTTTGGCGGGAGGGGTGGCTGATGTATGATGGCACAATCATCGTATTGCATAGCAAGCCCGCACTAGAAGGTTTTGCATACTATACTCGAAAGGGGAACTATGGGTTGAATGCTCAGGTATGGTTTGCAGAACACCACAGTACCTCACTAATTTATTATGATATCAGATTGGCAACATTCCGTCAAATTTGAGGATTGTTGATTACTCCCATGGTCATACAGGATCCGCCCATGACTCGCTTGCATTCGAAGGAACTGCCGCATTCAAGTACCCCGAGTGGCTCTTCGAGGGTGAAGAATTTGCATGGTGTGACTCAGCGTATGCTCTCACCAATCGAACTATCTCAATCCACAAAAAGCCTGCATCTGACATCCCAGAAAATGCAATGTTCGATGGAGCAGTTTCTCACCTCCGTGTACGCTCTGAACATTGTATTGGTGCTGTTAAAGGCCGGTTTCAATCCCTCCGCGGCCTACGGGTATCTATCCGCAACAATCGAGAGCATATGTTGGCTTGTTGGTGGATCACGGTTGCGATAATTCTCCATAATTTTATTATCGACGTTGAAGGCGGTCAGAGTGGCGCGTTGTTTGGAGGTGCACACTCAGCAGCGGACGAAGAAGCAGATAGCGGTGCAGTTGATGGTGAAGATGAGGAATCCAATAGTGGTGTGGTTAAACGTAGACGTCTTGTTGCTGAGATCGTAGCTTATCGAAGTGTAAACCAACAGTGATATATTAAAGTCTATCTACTAATTAACTATCATCCTCCAACGCCTCAAGCTTAGCGATCTCCTCCTTGTACGATGTAGCATCCCAGATACCAAGTTCCAGTTCCTTCAGCAACAGCTTGCGTTTCTTGAATACACGGTCAGCTTGCGCATCCTTTGCTAATTGTGCAATTTGCTGTCTAAGTAGCGGTTAGAAAAATTTGAAAGGATGAAACGGTAAAACTTACTTCTGAATATCAAATATCTGCTCCTCCAATGAGCGCTTTCGGGGAACCACTTGGATTGAAGCCTTTGCCTTGTTGAGTGCTTCATCACTAAGATGTGAAGGTTTAGAAGCACGTTTGCGAGGCGTAGACGTGATAGAAGTGGAAGCCGAAGATGCGGTCGAGTTCGAGGTCGACGAAGTAGTTGCAGTTGGAGCGGTATTTGCCATTTCAGTTCCAAATGAGCGAACCGAGACAGGGGTAGAGGGAATATCGAAAGAGGATGCTCGACTGAGAGGAGCGGGAGACAAACGACTGGCAGAGGGAGTAACAGGCTCAGGCATATTCAAAAGACGTGGGTCAATTGGGATGTCGGGGAGGTCCACAGTGCCGCCGTGAGCCTCGGGAGTTATACCAGCATTGGGGTCTTGCAAGTATAGTATTTCGCGCCCACAAGGTCCGATTCCGGTGGTCACAACAGGGGGGACAACGTTCGGGCGGGTGGCATAAATACGGTGAAGATTGGGGAAGTACTCGCACTCGTTGCATAGTTGCTCTATTCTGGAGAATGAGTAAATGCGGAGCAAGAAGAATATCTGCACGCACCCCAGATGTTCCGAGCCTCACCAGAGGTATCGTGGTCAGGCCCATCTGGTGCAATATAAAACCGCATGTAGATTTCCTTTGCTTCTCCGTTGTCACCACTATCGTCATTGTTGTCATCCTTCAACCCCTCTCCCGTAGCCTTGAGCCGCTTTGCAAGCTTGACATACTTCTTGCGCAGCCTATGAATTTGGTAAGTAGGGTGTAGCATGCGGTGGTAGTAGGGAAATGAACCTACTGTTCAATTTTACCTCGAACGCGGTCACCCATGACTTTGGCATTTAGAGCGGAGAGGTCAGGGAATATCTTCATCGCGATCGCTTTATGAACGGCGGTCTTACGTTCTCGCGAAGTATTCTACATGGGGATTTAGCCGGCTCAATGTGATTGCGAAGTCTACTCACCTCGTTCTTCTCCTTCTTTCCAAAGAGGACCTTGGCATTGTGGGGAACCTCCATCTCCCCAACAAGGAGCCATGTGAGCTCTGTAGTCCACTCAACGGCAGGGATAGCCTTGGATTCAGCCCTCGGAGGCATGGCGCGTGTCGTAGTGCAAAGGAATAACCGTAGGTGTGTTACTTTACTGTGACATCTGATTATGTAACACTTCCGGCATATTGGCACACACGAAACACGAAACACGAACACGAACACAACTCAACTTTGAGCTCCCCTAATGATCGACCGTCGATGTTAGCGTTAATATTCTGGGGTATGTTATCACGTTCGTTGGATACGCAGGTTACTTCCGCGAGCATAGTACCAGCCTGCAACTGTGGTCCTCCCCTGATGCTTTCTTCTGATACACTCGGCTGCCTCGCCGTCACTCTCTTCAAAGACGGCGGTCTCCTTTGTCTAGATTATCGACGTAATTGCCCTCACCTACGGCCACGCTCTCTCTCCATAATTCGGACCAGGTCACTGTGATGGGCTACATCCCTATGTCGGCGACTCGGTGAGCAACTCTTGGGAATCATGCCAGTGTCCCATACGGAGACATACCAGAATCTGGAAGGCCTCGATTTATCTATTCTATACACGCAGGAACGACCTCGATGAGAGCCCTCGTTCTCGAACCTCAGCCACTCGACGCGCAGACATCCGTTCCCGTGGCGCGGACAGGCTGTGAGGAATCCGTCTCCAGGATTCCATACGTGCACGTCTCCGCTTCTCGAAGCTTGGGCCTGGTGCCCTCGACGATTCTCTGGTCCTGCGATCTCGTTCAACCCCAGGTAAACTTGCCTCTCCAACTACATCCCGCATTTCTCTCGATGCTCACAGGCGCAGAGTGATCCTCATGCAAACGGAGTCACCAGCGTATCCTCAGCGCTCTTATTCCTCTTCTCTGTACTCGGCTTCAGCGCCGCAAGCTCGCCGTGCTCGACTGCTCCGTACGAGCTGTCCATTCTCGCTTCGCGAGCGCGGGCGATGATTGGAGTTGGATCGAAAATATTACGGGACTCTCGCAGAGCAGTTGAAAGAACAGCAGCAGAGTCCTGCCATCGCGATGTGGTGCTGAGGGCTGAGACATTCAAGTACCACGATCCTGGCTCCCTGGCTGCATTTACGCACCCCGCCGAATTTCTTCCTTCGTCGTTGACCACCCCGGCCACACGTCCGCCGGCAGACCGCCTGTAGTTTCTTCCGATTACGCTCTCTGCGGCCCCAGTAACCACGTCTATCGAATTGGGCTCGCCAAATATCCACGCCCTACCACCCATCTTCTCTCCACTTCGTTTCTCTCAACTTCGTCGTATATGTAATCGTCGATGCGAGCACTCTCGGAACCCCTATTGGGGCTCCGGCTCCAGAGTCGTGGAGCGCAGCCGCGAAGAGCTTAATGACAAGTCTACATCGACCAGGGCTCAGTGATCAGGCCCACTTAGGCTCGCTGATCGGCCGCGTAGCAGTTACAGCATTCTACCCATGTATGGCCTCCGCTTTTGGGACGAGTACGAGCGTTTTCAAGGTCAAGAGTGTGAGCACAACACTTTCTATTACTTTGCGTAGGGCACCGTGCATCATCTACTTAGATCCAATTTTACGGCAGTTTGAGATATCTAAATATAAACGTTGTTCTTGAATTTGGGAATAACAAAGATTGTCTTCGCTTCATTCAAAACGATTTCGTATGTATCGCTTGGTACTCGATCTACTACTGGATCTGATTGACGGTCTCACTCAGGAGAGATATTGGACTCAACGAGAAGGATGATGCGCACACATTCACCGATGTCCTCTTTGAGACAGTCGACCCTCTTGCCATCGATTATTGCCATGGTGGGTTTCCTCTATCCATCTACGGTCGCCTTCTGAGTTCCTATGCAGCAGAGCTCGCTGCCACTGGCCGTGGTCCTTCAAAGGACAACTTCGATGACGAATTCACACAGCCTGCGATGCAAGCAATACGTCGTCGAGCTTCTACTCCCGCCGAGAACCATGCCCGACGGTCCTTTCTAATGTTGCATCTCATTGTCTGCGTCCGGGATCCTCACGATCGCTGGCCATCGTTCGTACATTGGCAGTGTCCATTGGACTGCAACCGACAACCCTCGCGCCTTTGCATCTTGCTATAACCCTTTCCAACATCTCAACAACTTGCGCCTCAAATACCCCTCCACAGCGTCTGAAGTTTGCGATGATGATGGTGATGGTGATTCGCGAGCTTAAGGAAACACACCCAGACGATAATCAAGTTCGTGAGGGGCGATAGCCTCACACACGTTGTCAATTATTGTGTTCCCGTCGTTTCTCTCATGCGGTATGATGTCTATGTGCCGTAACTACGCCTTAGTCGTAAGTATACGAGACAGTGGATCCTTCACTCCAACTATCGTCAAAATGTACTTGAATATCTAGGGTTTGTCGCATCTTAGCCAAAATTTAAAGCCTAATACACGCAATAAAACTGATCACCTTCAATATAGAGGAAGTACCCTGCCCTTCGGTCGTTCCAAAGCTTCAGCTTTCTGACATTGAAATTTCACAGTTAAAGCCATAGCGCCGTGCACTGCATCCCCAATCGCCATCCCTAATTCCCAATTCCCATCTCCAATCTCTAGAGGGCCGACATCGGAATGAAGAACTCCTGCCCCGCATACGGCTCCTCAACCACATCAGCCCATCAGCCCATAAACCCATCAGGCTAAATAAGAAGAGATTGCGCAGCAGGACTGAGTACCGAGTCTCACCATCTGCGCCTCAGCCTCCCTCAGCCTCCCCACCCTCGCCACTACCCGCATTTGTGTCTGTATCTGCGCCGCCTTGTCTCGCGAGCACGCTTGCGACTGCGCGTTTGTGAGTGGAGTGGCCTCCACAAGGTCCTGTCCTTGTGGCAGTAGTAACAGCGCGTTCAAGTGTTCGACGAGCAACCAGCAACCAGAGGCGCGTGGTCTTGAATTTTAGCGTGTCCTGGGACCTCAACTCCATCTTTCATCCGTCATCGTACGCATCCTTCATTCTTCATCGACATCCTTCAAAGCTTCACCGTACGCGTGGCCTTTTATCGTGCGCAAGGCCTTTCACCGTACGCATAAGAATACACATGGCGGCTCGGGGCCGTAGCGAGGCCGATTCAACTGCTCCCGACGCCTGAATCGGGCATTGGTGTATTCGTGTATTCGTGGACATGGTCGAGGACGGGGGTGGGAGGACGGGGATAAACCACGCTGATACGCCACACTAATGCCACGCTGCTTCGGCTTTCGACCCGTCGAGGTGGGGTGGGGAGGTGGGGAGGCCGGGGCGCGTGCGGGTGCGGGTGATTCGCAAAACAAGGATGAAGAACGGTGAAGTGTGAACTTGAAACGAAAAGAGACGACAAATTGACAAAACGGAAAAGAGAGACGACACAGCGGGAAAGAGGTGAGGGGAGGGAAGGTAGTAGCACCCGCGTGCACGTACGAAGGCTGGACGTCCTGGACGCTTGAGCTCGGGGAGCTGATTGGTCCTCGCACGCGCGTCTAGAGGTGGGGATTGGTACGAAGGCTGTTCGTTCCTATCCACTGAGTCCCGGCCTAATGCTGGGTTAGGCCGACCCAAAATTACATTATTGTGGGTGCCCTCAGCACATTTTTGCACTTATTGCATCACAATTTGTACCGTAGATGGGCCCAGGTTCATATAAATACACATTATGTACTACCGAACGGCTTAGATTGAGAGTTCAGCGGTATAAACTTGAAGTGTTAGAGCTCGCGAACGCGAGCTCTAACACAATTCCACCCCCCAATTGTCTGCACACGCTCACTCAGACTTGAAATCAGGTGTTACACACGAATTAGGGCCTTTAGGAACTTAGGAACTTAGGAGGATAAGGCTTCGGGTTCAGGTATATTGTATTCCAGAGCTCGTTTACGAGCGACTCTCGGTGGTTAGGTTAGGTGAGTGAGCAAAGTTACGGACTAAGCATTGCCTACAGACTAGAAGTGTTAGAGCTCGTTTACGAGCTCTAACACGGACTCACCATCAAACAAAGGCCCACAGATTAGGGCCTTAGAGTATTAGGTTATTAGGGGGTTGAGGTTTCGGGTTCAGGTATATTATTTACGGAGCTCGTTTACGAGCGACTGTCTCGGTTGGTTAGGTTAGGTGAGTGCAAGGTAAGTCGGACTTACCATTTGGTACCAACTACTAGCATTAGAGTACTCAGTGGCTTCAAGGATTGCGGCGACAGAGAGGAGAGCGAGGGATGGGAGATAGCGCCCCTCGTTGGCATGGTTTTGAGTGGAGATAGCGGCACCCTCAACGAGGGCGCGGCTGCGGGCATATCGGCGAAGGGGGAATGCGAAGGGGGGAAAGGGAGACAGGGGCCCTCACATTGAGGGGGTGGCTACGGGCATCACGGCGAAGGGAGAGGATGCATCGACGTCATTTGCGGAGACGCGTGTATGACAGGGGCCCGCACAAGTTGCGGGTGGGAGATAGGGGCGCCCCCGACGAGGGCGTGGGTGCGGGCATGTCGGCGAAGGGGGCATGCGATGACAGGATGGTGGAAAGGGAGATAGGGGCCCCCACATTGAGGGGGTGGCTGAGGGCATCACGCCAAAGAGAGGCGCACGCTCGCGTGTATCCAATTGCCGCCAGTCATTCAGCCTGTCTCCTCTGCCGTTTGTAAGTATGTATACGCGTGTAGATTTCGAACAACGTACCATGAATGCACTGTATAACCCCCCCTCCCTCCCAATCCTCCTCCTCTGACTGTACGTTCGCACTCGCATTCCCGCACGGCGCCAATATCGCGTTTGACCTCTATATATGCGCGCGTATATTTCCCCCTTGAGTTTCCTCCGCAAACCACGACTGTGGGCGAGGGCCCCAAGGGGGGATTAACGCTGTCGCAAGTCTCAAGACGCCGGGTGGGGCGAGGACTCTAGACGGCCCAGTCGTAGGTGGAACCCTAACGCGCAAGACGTGAGGCGGGGGGGATATGGGGAAGCCGACGACGCCTGGCAGAACTTGATAGCGACGGCGTCAGGCTGGGCTCGATTTCTGCTTTCGTTCGCGCTCCTGGAGCTCTCGCGCGTGTCTACTACAGGTTGCAGGGATGAGACGGCCTTCCCTAATGATGTGGAGACTCACCTGATTGATTCAGGTGGGTACCTCTCCATATCCGCTCCTTCCCTCCTTCACCCGACACTCTGGACCCCCGTTCGCCGCCTTGTTCGACTTGAAAACGCGCGGACTTCGATACCGGCATGTTTTGTTTTGTCGTTACGTGTCAGAGCCCTCACCCAGGGGATACAGAGGAGGGGGAAGTGAAGTGAATGGGGGCGCTGTGGCCGTCCCAATAGTCTCGATCTCCCCAGCGTTGTCGGCGTCGTCATGGTAGGCATGAGAGAGTCGCGATCTTGAAGTTGGGAACGGAATAGGGCGGAGTTTGATCGCGCACGTGGCGCTGGTTCGAGCGCCACAATGCGGGGTTTCCCCGCCCTCGATCGTCCTCCTACAATACGGCCATCAAGAGCGCTGCTGGAGTATCCTCCCCTGGCTGTCGTCACGAAAAAAGGCTATACGAAGGCTGCATTACATGGGAAACGACGAGAACACGATGGCCCGCGTGCTGGACAAACGAGGATAGAGCGATGACATGGGGTAAGTCTCAACGTTGCCGCTGAATTGATTATGAACTCACATTCTCTGAAGCCAACGTTTACGGGCCAACCTCGAACGGCGACGGCGACGTACCAGGCTCACGGGAGCTCGGGATAGCGTTTACAATGGGTCGACAAATCACAGCCTACTCTTCGAGGAGCAGCGCGAGGACTGGGTGAGGCAGCGGCGGTGCACGGAAGGGCCAGGCAATGCAGGGCAAGGTAAGTACGCACGCCCTCCATGAAGATAGCGTGACTCACCGTTACGGTATCTAGCAACACCGAACTCTCACAACTTAATCGCGCCCCCTTCAACACCCCGCAAGGCACTGGCGGCGAAGTCGACGACAAGGGTTGATGCTAGCGCAGCTGAGGGAAGGGCGAGACACATGCAGGGGTCGGGTTCACTCCTTAGGCAAATGCGGGGCGTAGAGGCGTGCTGGCGTGCTCGGCTCGCCCGTAGGAGACGTCGACGTTGGCAGTGTGGGTTACTAAGGGGTGGAGCACGGAGAGAGTTGGCAGGCGGCGTGAGCTTCAAGGGCAACGAGCGTGGGGAAGTCCCGAACGTTGACTTACTCTAAGTTGAGGCGTCGCGACAACATGGGGCCTCCCCGCCAGCGCTTGCAATATCGTACAGCGACGACGACGGGCGTGGTCAATCCGCCGATGACCAGCTACCGGCCACCCACGCGGCGCTCTCTCCTTCCCTGTCGAACTTGCCACCGTCCAGCGTCCCAAGGCGTCACATGGCCGCACGCCTACAACGGCTTACGACTGCCGGCGCTACTCCACCCATCCCACCAACTCCAACAGCGACTACAACGGTTCCACTAACCCCGACTTTCCCACTTCCCCAGCGCTAACCCCACGACTTCCTGCATCACCCTTTTCAAGGTTACCCCCCCAAAAGGCCTCAGATCACCGCGCAATCCCGAAACACCACTGACGCGCCGCCGAATATCTTCCGAGTCACGCGAAACAGAGTAAACTGCCAAATCGTCGACCTAGATCGGTGCAAACACGTCAGATTGTGCTGGAAATCAGGATAGCAAGTCAGGACCCGACCGAAATGAACGCGAGGCGTCGAAACGAAAAGTCCAAAAGGACAGTGAATACATGGCAGACGAACACGAGAGCAGGTATGTGATAACGAGGGTTATCAGAACGATATCGGACTCACCAGCGCGGATAGAGCAAAAGGCGACGAAGAGCGTGTGCGGCTGCAGGCAGACACCCTGCACCGACGACCGTCGTGTACACCGAGCTCCCGACGTTGCTCAACCCACGATGGACTGGCATGGACTTCCCACCTGCGTCGACGCCTGGCGGCAAGCTTACCTAACGATCGTGTACGCACCCAAGGACGCGACGTTCGACTATCCTTTGTACTTGTCGCTCGCAGACAAGCTGGGAGTTGTGGAGTTCATCGTATGGGACAAGGATCTGATGTCGAAGGATTATTTGGGCGAGTTGTCGCTCCCTCTGGAGGACTGGTTCGTCGACAAGACGAATGGGACAGACAGGGCATTTGCATTCGACGATCCACGCAATCAGGTATGTGTTCTTCATCTTCCTCCGTGTCCGACTCTTAATTCGAATGCCATTTCTGCAGCCATTCTCGATCAACCTTGATTCGACGAGAGCCAATACTCACGCGACGGGTTCTGTCAAGGTTAAGCTTGGCTTCGTATCACCCAATCCTGCTGTTCCTGTGGATAGTTCACCGTCACTCCACGTCATTCCAGCGATCAGGCTCTCCTCTCCCGCCCATGTAACCAACGCTATTCACCGCCAACGCCCCCATTCCCCCACAAGTCCCGACTTTGGTCCGATGACACACAGCCCTTTCATTCTCCCCTTACACCGATATTGCCGCCAAACTCTTCGATTCTCTCACAAATCCCCCTTACACCCGACTCTCGTCAAATATCTCAATTCTCCCAGAAATCCCCCTGACACCCGACTCTCGCCAAACCACGCGCAGCCCTTCAATTGAGGTTGAGGGTATGCGCCTACGAAGGAGGTCACCAGGTGCTTGCGGGCTGGTAAACGTGTTTCGAGCAGCTGCTGAAGCCAACAACGGTCAGTTCCTTCCCACACATCCGAACGACGCCAACTGACCTGTTTCTCGCCCGTCGATACACCCCATTCCCTCTCTCCTGCACGCTCTCGACGCCGTGTCAACCCTGTAACCCATCCCTCGCCTGCTCTTCGCGGAAATCATCTGGAAACGAACGAGTCAGTGGTCAGCACGCATACAAGGTAGTAGCAAACGAACGAAGTCGAAAAACGACGAAACGGAATGAAACTGAACGAAATCAAACGAAACGAAGCGGGAAGGAAACAAAACAAAAACGAGACGAGTGGACGGGATGGGGTGTGTAGAATGGAGGGGACAGGATAGCACGGACGAACACGAACGGAGGGGAGGGATGGATACGCACGGGCGCGAAGGAGGAATACGAACGGAGGGGAGGGAGACGAACAGAGGGAACGACGGGAGGGGGAGGGAAGGTGGATAGACGGAAGGAGGGGACGAGGGGATGGTGAAACGCGAATGAACTGCGAACGAAAGGGTTGCAAATGCGAAGGCACGCGCAAACGACAGCTGAACGAAGGTACGAGGGTGAACGAAGAGAAAGAACAGAAATGGAGACAGACATACGCTACGCACACGCGCTCCCATCCCGCCTTCGCCCTCATCCCATTCCATCCCATTTCGCAGCCTGCGCCATCGCCTCGCCTCGTAGACGGCCGACGGCCCAAGTGCCCGCGTCTGCATCTGTACGCCCGCGCTGGCGAACCAAACAAAGACCAAAGGTGTGAGTGAATGCGAGGCGGGGCAGATGCGGGAGACGACGTACCACCATTCTCGACCGATTACTCCCCAATTTCCCACCAATTCCCCACCAATACCTTCCCGATTTCCTGCGAGTTCCCCACTGAGTCCCCGAGCGTGCAGTATGCCCTTCACAGGGACGTCGGCAGCGCCGAGTATCTCGCACAGATGCACGCACAGACGCACACATACGCCAGCTGCTGCGGCGCCGCCGGCGTTCGTTCGTTCATGAGGAGTGCGTGTTGGTTGGGCAGCGAAGCGTGGTCTGGATACAGTGGATAGTCAGCGTGGGGCAAGTGTACGAAGAGAGCGAGAAGGAGACGGGGGATGTGAACGAGGGGAAAGGGAACACGAACAACGACAACGGGGACGGAAAGCAAGGGTGACGGGGAGGGGATACATGAACGAGGAGGGAACGAACAAACGAGGGTGCAAGACGAAACGATGCAAGGTAGCCAACGCACCTCGAGTACCCCCCGACACACGAACGCCGCAGACACGCCAAAGCGCAGCCCTCGCGGCAGCGGGAGATGGGGACGATCGGCGCCGCGTATTGAGAGACAGAGGGCGTCGCAGATAACCTGAAGAGATGAGACATTAGCGAGCAGTACAACGACAGCAGGGAGATGAAGAAGTGGACGATGGGGAAGAATAATGGGACGGGGGAATGGGGGACGGACGGCGCCGATGCAAACACTACGTACCACACGTCGACATCGACATCGACATCGCCAACGTACTTCATGGCGGCAGTGGACAGGCAGGCCGAAACTGAGAGGGATGGCAGGGAAGTCTAGTTCCGGCGAAGTGTCCAACCCATTAACCTCGAAGTTAGGGAAGCGCAGACGCAGCGACGTGAACGGTGTTCTAGGTTTGGAAAAAAGTTCAAGGGCGCAGCACGGGCGGGGGTACAAATGCGACGACAAGTCACCCGATTCCACGTTTATGGCCGTGGGGCACACTGGTTCGAGACGCCTCTGCAAAACAAGATAGCAAAAACGAAGACGCTAGCGCTAGCGCCAGAATGCGAGCGACAACGCAGCTAGTGAGGGCAAGATCAAAGAGGATATGGAAAAGGAGACGGATGGTCGATTTAGCGGAACTTGAGGTACGTTTTCGCTTCGACTGGCTGTATCGTGTGATCCTCAACGTACCCCAGGGCTACATAGGGTCCCATGGCGCCTCTTACGAACACCAAGGCTACACGGGTCTCGGCGCTGGCCATCTACCTACACACCACAAAAAAACCAGCACACCGGCACCAACCCTCCCCTAACAGCGCGCCGCAGAACTCATCCAGGCCGGGCATCTGTGACAGCGGCATGCCGTCGACCATTGACGATATACCCAACATCCTCGACGCCTTGTCGACGTGTCCATGCATGAAGCGCCGGGGTTCGGAGTTCCTGTAGTCCAGTGCGTCGTCAGCGTCCGGCCGATAAGGCGGGGAGGGGGTCTTGCTGCATGGCCTGCTCTGGCTACCCTCCCTGTCGTTATCATGACCCGCCAAAGTTTCCCCCATCGCCAACCTCCGTATTCAGGCCGTTTGCGCGACCCTTGATTCCCGAGGGAGTGTCGATCGCACAGGCAGTGCAGTCGTAGTCCCGTCGTTCTCTGCTCCCCTCCGTACTCGACCTCCCTCTCCCTCATCTGCCAATAACCTCACCTCCCGTGCTCGTATCATAACCCCTTGCCCATTTTGCCCAAGCGTGCGCTTCGCTTCTGGCCCGGGGACTTAGGGCGGTAGGACGAGGGGTGTAGCAGGTAGTAGGCCATCAGCGCGCTGTCCGCGGGAATGGGAATGGAAACGAGAACGGGAAGACAGCGTGAACGAGAACGGGGAGATACGGAACGAGGGGGTGGAAGGAGAGATGCACGAACGAAACGTAAGGCGACGCGACGCCAGAGGCAGCGCCGTTAGCCACCAACAGAAGGAGAGCAATGGCGACACTGAGGCGAGTGGTGCTTGAAATAATCGTTGCAGATGTCCCGTTGACGGCTCGTCTTATGACGGCGGGACATAGCCAGAGGACGAGGAGGGAGAAAGGTGGCAGGCGCGTGTGAGAGGGTTGAGGAGAAAGAGAACGCGTGGAGGCAGCTTCGACGCAAGTTGGCTCGCAGCTTGCCAAGAAGGGCGAGTGAAGAAGCGAAAACCTCAGGTAAGTGATACGAAACGGTCTTGAACTGAATGCGTACTCACCAGCCCTCAGCCGACTTCGTCATCCCCCCTTTGCCCCTCCATCTCTCTCCCGTACTCTGACCCAGCGAACTGCCCAAGACTACTCGCCCCCAAGCATGCTGTAAACACGGCCCACGGCCCTCAAACGCGCCTTGACGTTCGTATCCGCGCCAACACGATCTTAGCAATAGTGAGAGGACGACGTATGTCCCCGCCCTTTGATCCTCCTGAACGCGAACTCACCAAAGAACACCTCCGTTCCAGGATAAAACGGCCCGATCCATGGAGAAGCGACACCTGGGGACGTCGCCCCGACTGCAGCAACAACGAGCGTGCGACGTTCTGCTAACTGCCAGCGGACTGCCGACGTCAGCGCAGAGGCCTTCTATGGCCTCTGCCATCCACGCTGAATCTTTGAGACGTTGAACCTGCGCAGTGAGGTACGCTGTTTCGAAATCGAAGTCATCGGGCATGAGAGAAAAGCGGAGGACTCACCGGACTGGGTAACAAGTAGCCAGGTAAGCCCCCCAGCTCTCTGCAAAACAGGAACGTTTCGCCGACGTGTTTTGACCCAGGACATGGGCAGCGACGCCCCTCCAACATTCCATAACATCCCCACCATCGAGCACGACACCACTATTCTCGTCACCAACTTCCCACTTCCCAGTCGCGAAAACTGCGCAGAGCACATTCGAAACCCTGACTGGCGGCGACAACAAGTAGACGATGGGAGGGAGAGTAGCGCGACTGGGGAGACGAATGCGCGAGATGGTGCTGGCTGCGGGGACGTGTGGGCATGGGTCCACGCGAACGGGCTACGCAAACAACCACGGCAGCAGCAGCAGCAGCGAAGCGAAGACACCAAGGTCAAACGCCATCAAGTAACCACTAAACACCACCAACCGCCAGACAGCGGACCCCAGTCCACGACTGGCTATCATCTCGGTGAGCACTCCGTTCACTCGCTACTCACCCTTACTCACGCGCTTGATCACTCAGACGCGACCCTTGGTCACTAACTTCTACCCACGCCGCCCACCAACTCCTCGCCCACCAGCACGCCGTGAACACGGCCCCCCACGACTTTGCCACGCGCCCAACTCCCAGCTACGCACGCCGCGAACACGGTGGACGGCCCTCCAACGCGACCTGACGCTCAAACCGGCGCTTACGCGCTCTTTGATCCCCAAACTCGACACGCATGCCCCCGAAAATGCTCTTCACCACGAAACGGCGCGGAAATCGAGGGAATCGAATGGGAGACGACGAAGGAATGGAAATGGGTCAAGGTATACAACGTATGCAGAGGCTGCACAGCAAAGCTCCCAATCTCAGGCGGCGGTCGTTGGCAACGCTACCATCGCATCCACCTATCTATATTAGCCTTCTGAATAGGCACCTTATTTCCACCACCTCCTCCGAACTGGACGCAACAACTTGTCCCTCCTCCGTTAGGGCCTACTGATGGGGAATCACCTTGTCGCGTCCACCTTTTCTTGTCCCGTTGTCCCTCCACGCCCCCTTCTTCGTCGAGAATGTCGCTGAGCGTAGCGAAGCAACCGTCCCTCCCCTGCCCCGGGTTAGGTGACGGGATACGTCCGGGCATGTTAGGAGAGTATACTGATAATGTTTCTACGGAGATAGCTGCCCTCCTCCTCCTGCTATAGCCCAAATACGGTTTCGGGACGAGGTGAAGCGGGGCCCAAGTGTCAGGAAGTGGGCCCAAGTGGACGCGACAAAATACCATCTCTAGGTATACCTTCAGGCTATATGGGAAGCCTTGTTGCGTCCACTTGGGCCACTTTCTCCTCGTGCAGCGCCTGGATTACTACCTACGAAACGACTATACTGGCTCCAGAGATGTGGGAAATGGGCCCAAGTGGACGCAACAAGTCTTCAAACCTCCCAATATATATTCCCCAGGATTGGGTCGTTGTTGCGTCCACTTGGGCCCACTTGGGCCTGAGCTACAGAATTATCTTTGTGTTTTATTTAATGTGCCCCTGTTCCCTCTTTCCCCTGACCTGCCTATCTATCAAAGCCTCAGCCAATGCTTGCATTGGCTGAGCTTTGATAGATGGGGGTAGACTCAAGATTTGGGGAAATCCCCTCATTTCTTGGGGATGCGGCATCGACACGTAGTGTCGATGTGCACTGCCGAACCCAAAAAGCTCCATGACCACATTAGATTACATTGTATTTACTTACATACATACATACTTACTACTCTAACTTAGAAATATTTATCTTAAGGAAAGCCCGTTAGCCGAAAAGGGAACCAATTGGGACCCGTACTCACCGTACATACATATCCTTGCACACTCTGCGCGAACCTGGCCCTTTAGAACGTCTCGACGAGCCCGCGCCATTCAGTTCCATTCGACCTTGACGCCCAGGCACTGTTGCCAACGAATGAATCTTCGGGGTCGAAGACGCAGCGCCAGATCGAGTATAGGGCAAGGGAATACACAAGGGCTCGAGGGGATCAAGGGGCGGGCACGACGAGCAAATTCGCGCGGATGCGAGCGAAGGTATGCGCCGTCGTTCGTCAGACTCTTCGCGTCGCCGTTGTTCGTCATTATCTGCGAACGCTCGCAGACGGGATCCATCCGCGAACGCTCGCAGACGGGATCCATCCATGAACACTCGCAGACGTGATCCATCCGCGAACGATCGCCAACCCGCCCCTATTCTCGCAGATGGATCCCATCTGCGAACGTTTTCAAATGGTAGGTGGTGGATGTCGCCGTTATTTGTCGATCGAGCCCCCCCTCTCGTCCTGACGTCACTACGCCCGCACCCCTCGTGATGGCGTGGATGGGTCCCATCCACCCCGATCTGCGTTACCGTTGTTGCTCAATCGCGTATCCCTCTCGTCGCCCGCGCCTCCCCGCCCCGCCCCTGAGACGGCGTGGACGGATCCCATCCACCCCGATTCCATTCCCGTCTCGTGTATCTCTTCGCTCATCCTCGAGGATATTGGCGCCTAGCCAACCACTACTGCATCCGTCCTTGTCCATCGACGTCCGTCCATGCGTGCTTGTTCAGCACCCTATCCATCAATAGCGCATGACGCACGAACGGTTCCCGTTCGTGCCCTTAGCGCCCATCATCCACACTGTCTGCTCCCGCTTAACGTGAAGCCGTGACCGGTCTGTCCTCATTCCTCCCATCCCCCTTCGACGGTTCCCATCGACGCCTCCGTGTAATCATCCCTCCCCGTGTATCCACTCCCTGCCGTTCACCCTCAGCGCCACCGATCTGTCCCGTTCTCCCCTTGTGCGCACGGTCGAGCTACCGCCTGCCTTGTTTGCGTCACGGCCCCCGCAGCTTCGGTTTTTCCGCGACCGTGCCCGTCGCCGGCTACAATAACGACCTGGCCTCCCGCGCGATGCAAACATCGATAAATGCGGCGGTAATAGCATCTACAGCTGCGCAAGACGCGTTGCAGGCATCAGAGTCTTGCGGCTTCATCGAGTCCGGGGTCGTCAAGCTTTGACCGCTGGAAATAATTATGAGCGCATATATGCGTCGACAGGGTCCACCACGTACCTGCGCTTGTACCAACCAGAACACCGCTGTCCCCCACGCTCGCAAGGCCCTCCCCTCATTCTCTGACCCAACCTCGCCCTCCGCAACCCTCACTTCCTTGAAGCCCCGTTCGGTGTCGAAGTATGCACGCAGCACGATCGAATCGAAGGCGGAGGTGCGACGAGACCTCTGGTATGTATTCATCAGGGTTAGCATGATGCCCAGGTGCAAGAATAGACGTACCCTTTGGATAATCTATCCCACTGACGGTATAACACCCAAGCCTCAGGCATGTACGCCATTGAAAGACCGTATATGCGTGCTAGTCGGCGCAATGTCTGGTGTTCGATGTCGTTTACGATGCAGCGGCTGTTGTGCAGGTTTGCTAACGCCTACGTGAATAAAAGGTTCGAACCGACGGATTGGGGACTCACCTAGCAATCACGGCTGTAAAACGGCGCCCAGGCCACTGTCTCCCATCTCCTCCGCATCCCTCGTGATGCTGGTAGCAGACGCGGCGCGCGTGGAATCGGCTTTGCTTATCCAGCGTTGCGCAGGGTGCTCCAGAGCCTGTCGCGAACTGTTGATGTGGAGGCGGGAGTCAATGAGCATGAATGGTTATGCCATTGCATCCCCTCGTCGTCGTTGGCGCCCACTTCGTGCTCGTCGTCGTCGCGGTGTGCGTTTGAGAGGTAGATGGGTTGAAGACATTAAGTCCGAAGTCGGCTCACGGAGCGGAGCTCGATCGAGCACGTGGCGCTGGTTCGAGCGCCACAATGCGGGGTATCTCCGCCCTCGATCGTCCTCCTTCAATACCGCCGTCAAGTGCGCTGGTAGAGCACTCCCCTAGTTGTCAGCACCACGAAAAGGCACGCGAACGCTGCATTCCATGGCAAACTGCGAGAACACAATGGTCCCCATGCTGGACAAACGAGGATAGAGCGATGACATGGGGTAAGTCTCAACGTCGCCGCTGAATTGATTACGAACTCACATTGTCTGAAGCCAACGCTCTACGGAACAACCTCGAACGGCGACGGCGACGTACTGGGCTCACGCTTGTCCTGGGACCTCGGGATGGCGTTTACAATGGGTCGACAAATCACAGCCTACTCTTCGAGGAGCAGCGCGAGGACTGAGTGAGGCGGCAGTGGTGTACAGAAGGGCCAGGTGATGGAGGGCAAGGTAAGCACGCACGCCCTCCATGAAGATGGCGTGACTCACCGTTACGATATCTAGCAGCACCTACTTCCTTTCTCCACGTCCCTGTGCCCAGCGCTCCCCCTCCTGCGCTCCCTCCAGCACCCCAAACTCTCACAACTTATTCGCGCTCCCTTCAACACCCCGCAGATCGCTGGCGGCGCATTCGACGACGAGACTTGATGCTAGTGCGGCTGAGGCAAGGGTGAGCCGCATGCGGGGGGAGGGTTCACTCCTTAGGCAAATGCGGGGCGCGGAGGCGTGCTGGCGTGCTCGGATCGCCCGCAGGAGACGTCGACGTTGGCAGTGTGGGTGGATCACGGAGAAAGTTGTCAGGCGGCGGGAGCTTTCAGGGAAACGAGCGTGGGCAAGCCTCGACGGCGCTGGTAGCATGCTACCTTGCCGTACATACCTCACGCTACCCTTCTCAACCCTCCTATCGCCTTCAACATGCGCTCCCCCGTACTCCGACCTCTCGCTTACGACCAGCACCCTTTATCTTCCGTCGACGACGACGATGATTCGAGGCATCCAGCATCACCTCGTCCCGTCTCGCACCGTCTCGCCCTCGCGACCGTTGCTCCCGTTCCAAAGCACCTAAAACACAAATGAACGAGTCGAGGTCAGTGGGGACATAACGAGGAGCGCATACTCAAGGGGAAACGGCAACATGAAGAGTGGGGAACGAGGAAACGAGAACGAAACCCGAGGGGGAGAAAACACAAAAAAAACGAAGAAAAGAAAGAGATATGGGAAAATGGAAGCGCAAATGCAAATGCAAACGAGACGGCAAACGGCAGCGAGAGCGGGAGGAGAGGACGAAGGACGATGAAAAGACTAACGTACGTACCCTCGGAGAGACGTGTCCTGCACCCTACATCATCCTAAGCACCGCATAGCCTATGCTACCAGACGCTCACATGCGCGTGCTGAGAGCCCTGATCCCGATGTCCGTGGCCCTCTGCGCCTCTCGTCTTGGTAAGCCCCTCTTCTCATCCTCTAGAGCACAGGCAGCGCGCTGATGTCCCACCAACATCTTCGTCGACGCCTTGGCGACAAGCTTACCTAACGATCTTGAAATAAGCGCCGTCGAATTTGCACCACAACCACCAAGGCCTCATCGACGACGACACGTACGACAACACATTGGTCTTATCCAACCAAAGCAACTTCCTGCCCTCACGCACGATCGACAATCACCAGATCGAGGATTTTGCTGCAGAAAGACATCGACGCACAATTCACAACCATGCTGGCTACGCGGACACGATTCGCGGAGGTAAAGGCAGCGGAGAACAAACGGGTTAACGCCTCAGATCTCGCAGGAGAACCAGAGGGCTGCGCTGGCAGGTTCTCAACACAGGATGCGGTGATGACGAAGCTCCGGCGTTAACGCAAGCAGTACGGCTACGTGAAGAGAGGAAAGGTCGGGATGAAAAATGGAAGGAGAGACAGATTGGGAAATTAGACGACGGGCGGGGGATGTGGGATGTGCCGAGGTGAGTACACGCCGTATCCCTTGTGAAGATGTCACTCACCAGCGAAAATCTCCACCAGGTCGCTCCCGGCGAAGTCTAACCAGAGGATGGTGGCGACGAAGACGGGAACACGCTGGCTGGCGCTGGTGCTGAGCGTGTTGAGCCTGTCGACACCGACACTGCGAGTAGGGGGGGCAGGGGGCGGGAGGCGAAGTCGGAAGGGCGGAGGCGAAGGCGAGAGGCGGGAGGAGAAAGCGGAAGGCAGGAGAGGGATGTCAATGGGAAAGTAAGCAGGGAACAATTTGATACCTTCTAACCCAACTTACCCCCCCTTTTAGACTTACAACGCGCAATCCCAATGGGTCTATGTCCTTGCGCACTCGCCAGCAGCATACGAAATGGGGATTATGGCTGAGTCCCAGAGTTGCCAGCGTGAACGAACGTCTAGGCCCCGAGCAAGGGGATATGTCAGCCTTTGGCGTCGAAATGGCCATGCGAACCCAGCGCGTGTGCTCAAACTCGTGCCAGTTCGCCAGCTGAAGGTTATGCTACGAGCGCGGGAGGGGGAGATGACGATTACAGGATTGACCAGGGCGCGCTACCGTAACTCAAAGGTAAATGGAGCTACGCGGACGCCCACAATGTACCCTCGATAGCGCACGGAGATCGTGGAGCAGCGATAGCTCGGAGGTGTGTTTCCGAGGTAAGTATCGGCGGTTGTGGATTATCAGCGTGTCATTGATTCCTTTTGGGCTTAGATTACTTCCTGGATACGCAATCCAGGGCCCACGTTGCGGCATGCGGTTGCGATACGAATGCGGGAGATGGGGATAGCAGAATATGGGCGATGTGGATTTCGGAGGTAGGAAGCCAGGAGCGCGATGCCCGCACCACGTTGACAACTAGCCTTGATCCCCCAAGGGCTCACCTCCCACAAGCAGTGCCCTGCAACCTAGAGGCAGTGTGAGCGCGTCCAGACCCCACCGCCTCGACGAGGTGCTGCAATGGCCTCGCGTGAAGGAGCGAGGTTGAGGTTGAGCAGATCGAGAGCACCGTGGCTCGTATGGTGTTCCGCGCGTCGCGAAGAACTAAGGTACGCACCCTTTCCGTTACACGCATTCCGCACGCTCACCCAGCGCCGACTCCAGTCGTCATCATCTCGTCTTCGCAGTGTCCCATGCTCGTCGAGGCGCAGGATGACAGACGACGTGAGCTATAAAAGGAACAGTCAGATCGAAGCGAGTAGACGCGAAGTAAACGAAATGAAGGGAAATAACGAGCCAACGAGCCAGCGAACACTCACACGAAGGCAACGGAACTCAAGCACCCAGGGATGAGCCACGAGCGACGGCAAGAACACATGGACGAACGAGCACAACACTGAGGAACTCACTCACCCCGCACCCCCGCACCTCCCGCACCCCACACTCACATCCCCTTCCACCCACGCTCGCACTTGCGCGATGACGCTGGCTAGTGTACGACTGGCTAACGAGCCGATGAGCCGACAAGATGGCGTGCGCACTGGGTGTCTGGAGAGGATGGGGATATTAGCAAAGGAAACGAGGGGAGGATGTGATGCGATGCGATGCAAGAGAAAGGAAACGAAGCGAGAGAAGGGGAGGATGGTAAACTAGAAGGTAAACGATGGTGGGAGGAGGGCAACGATGGGGAGCGGAGAGGGTAAACGAGGCGGGACGTACCTGCGTCGTAGTCGCAGTCGGGTGCGAGGGCGCCGCTTGGCGGGGGGAGGGAGCTGAGGAGGAGGTCAGTGGTGCGTGCCGTAGGTGAATACGGGAATACGAGAGACGAAGAACGAGACGAGGCGAGCGGAAGGGGAGGAGCGACGGAAAGAGGAAGACGAAGGGAACGGGAACGGGATCAGGGAGACGAACGGAACGGAATGCACGAAGGAAGAGACGCTCGTTTTGGGAGCGGTGGAGAGAGCGCGGGACGACTGCAAATGCAGACGTGGACGCACACGCAAACACAAAAGAAACGGGCTAGCGCGGGCGAGAAAACGAGACGAAACGGGAGAACACAGACGAGCGAAACGGAAACCCAAAACCAAAGCCCAAATCGAACCAACACCAGCAAAATCAAAGTGAAACCAACACCAAAGCGAGCAAGGCGGGTAGAAGCGAACGAAAACTTATAGAAACTCACGAACGAAAACGAACAACGAATGCGACAGACGGGGTCAGACGCAACCCGTTTGCGACGCCACCCACCGACTCACCCGCAGCGAGAACGCAGACGGCGAGGGCAAGATTAAAGAGTCTCGCGTAGAACGACAAACACGAAACAAGTGGCTTATGAAGGCTCAAACATAGACGGACACGGTGGCCCATGGGGAGCAGATATGCCACCCGGCAGCAAACAGAGCAGCAGGCGGTGGGACGGTTAGCGGAACTCGAGGTATGTTTTCGCTTCGACTGTCTGTATCGTGTGATCCTCAACGTAGCCCAGAGCTGTAGAGGGACCCGTGGTGTGTCTCACAAGTACCAAGGCTACGCGGGTTCGGCGCTGTCCATCTATCTGCAGGCGACGCACAATCCCAGCACGCTGACACCATCCCCGCTCCCAACGGCGCGGCGGGGAACTGGATGTACTTGCCAAACATCCAGGCCGGGCATCCGTGATTGTGGCATGCCGTCGATGACATCCCCAACATCCTCGACGTCCTGTCGATGCGGCTACGTATGAATAGCTTAGAGTTGAATCAGGTACAAATGTCGGAGGAGAATGAAGGGAGGACCTACCATGGAGCAACGACGTTGTCAACGCGGTCGAACACTGAGTATTAGCAGCGGTGATGGAGAAAATACGGCACCTGGATGGAGGACGAAGGGGCGGTCAGTCGAGACGAGGGACGAGACAATACTTGACGAAGAAGCAGACGGGAACGTACCTCGAAGTGGAGCTCGAGCATGGAGCATCGCGGCGGGACGACTTACGCAGACACGAGGCGAAGACGCGCTACTTCTAGCGATGGGGCATGAGAGAGAGAGCATCGGAGGACTCTACGAACCAGGAAATAAGTACCAAGGTAAGCTCCTGCGCCCTGTACGAAACAGGATCGACTTACGAACATGCTCTGACACAGGGCGTTCGCCGCGCTTCATCCCCCACATCGCAGCACCACCCTCCAGTTCCCACCCCTCTCGTGCACGACCTGCCACCATCCCTTCACTTCCACCTTCATCTGTCCATTCAGCCAGCCAGGCTGCCTCAAACACTAGAGCAAACCGAGAACGACATCAGCGACGTCGAGCAGGATGGGAGTGAACGCGAACGGGAGTCACCAAAGGATTGCCGCTACGCAAACGTAAAAGCAACGGGTGCAGGTACGACGCCTGGGCGAAGGTGGATGCTCTGGTGACGCAAAACGCTGGTGAGTGAGTGTGATGTGCTGGAAAAGGCGAAAGCTGACCTCACAACTCGTCTGCTTCAGTGACTCCTACAGTCTCCCCCTCCCTCCCTCTGCGCCTCATCCTTCGCTGGCTCGCTTCCTCCCCTGTGTCGTGTACCTGCGCTAACTCTCCTGCCAGTTTCGAGTCGGCGACATGGAGAGCAGATAGTTGGCGCAAGACGTTAGGATGGTGGGAATGAGATTGCGAGGGGCCACAATAGCAAGCGATGGAGCAAAGCAACTGCGGCCAACGCTCCATCCGGACTCTCGAAATTGTAACCGACAGATTGCGCCCACGAAAGCCAAGAGCCCGCAATAGAACGTCCCCAAACACACCCAAACCCCGCCGTAAACCCGCCAGACCCGCCAAAAGCCTTCAACGTCGCGCGTACAACCAAGTGCAGCCCCGATTTTTCGATCTAGATGCAAGGAAAAGAGTCAAAACGCGTCAGACGGCGGCTGGATTCGTGATACCAAGTCGGGCCCCGCGATCACGAAAATGAACCAACACGAAACTCACGCAGACGCAAAACACAATGGACGACAGGGCGCGAACGAACGAAAATGAGGGAGATACATATGGGGGGAGACGAAACGATAGCAGACGAAGTGGTGGCGATGCGAGAACGAGAGAACCAGAAAAATGAAAGGGAACGAGGTACGTACTATGTCCTTCTCGCTCGTCGTGCGTTTGCGCTGAGCTGAACGGGTATGCAGCACCTCGTCTACGTTCGTCTGGAGTCGACACGGCCCCTGGGAACGCGCGTTGCGAGCTGGGGCAGGCGGTGCCAGTTCTTCTGGTTCTAATGGCTGAACGACCAGATCACAGAGCAGCCAAATCACAGAACGGTCGAACAACGGAACAGGGAGACGGTCCAACCACAGAACGGTCGGACAGGGTCGGGAGGACGGAGGTTGGCAATGGAGGGAGGGAGGGATGGGAGAATGCGAGGGATGGGAGAGCAGGAGGGAGGGACAGATGCGAGAGAGGGACGAACACCAACGCGGATGGGGTTACAACAAAGCGAGGGCCTGAAACGACGACGACGGCGAGTTGGGAAGAAGGGGACTGCACGCAAGACGACGCGGCATACACAGAATGACCACGAGAACAC